>FR990094.1:1398607-1998607 GCA_905404285.2 Erannis defoliaria | reverse complement strand
TGCGAACACAATCCTGCGCCTGAAAGACAAAACTGATTAGAACTAACCCTGCGATTAAAAGCAAGATATTGTATACCAGTGCAGAGGTACACAGGCTTTATACCAGTTCTATAGACACACTTAAGCCAAAGTACTTATGTAATTAATCACACAACCAAAACTAGCTAATCTCCTGGCTTTGCTTACGTCACTAAAGCTAAAGTAGAAGATGTATCAAAAGATGACTTATACTTGGTCGTAGGCCTCCTTCCAGGAGGTCATTTCAGATATTTTGCCGCTAAGCAGTAGTGTGTAATCAGTACTGACCAGTAGGTAGTCCAGGGCCAGGGCCCTACTATCTACTACTACTATCTACTACGGTGTCTTCTTTGTTTCTTCAAATGCTTAGACTAAGATACAAAGAGTACAACTAAGTACCTTTTTAAATACAATTCAAATTCAATTCTGACTACCAGGGCCCTGTTTTTTAAAGCTTAGGCTAGATGACTGATCCTTAAATCGTTGAAACCAATAGCTTTGATCAAGAATTTAAGTAAATATAGTATGTTTATTGAAAAAAATGTTTAAATCGGTTAATAATGTTCTGATATATGAGCGTTTATAGTTTTTGTTAGAGACAACTCTATCCCTTTCCCACAAAACAAAAAATGACGTCACGCCTTACTTGTCAGAATAGAATTTATATGGCGTACAGAGAAGTGACGTCACGATTTGCTGTTTCGCCTCTCTGTCTAGTATGATATTAAAATGCTTACAAGTTGCTTATTTTTGATCAGATTTTAATTTTCTTTTCATTAATCAGCTATATTTATGGGCCACATTTTAATAGGACAATAAAAAAAAACCAGTCATCTAGTACTAGCTTCTTGTACCAGTAACTACAAGTGACCAGTTACAGGTAGATGGTTTGTCTTTAACTTATATACAAGTGCTTGTACTTGTAGTTTGTACACTGGTTGTCTTGTAGCTTTAGAAACTCAATATTTTTTTGCGTGTTGCCAGTTTTTCACTACAAGTACAAGACTTGTAGCTTTAAAAAACAGGGCCCTGGTAGTCAGAATTGAATTTGAAGTGTATTTAAAAAGGTACTTATTTGTACTCTTTGTATCTTAGTCTAAGCATTTGAAGAAACAAAGAAGACAGCGTAGCGGATGACGTAGTAGATGGCGTAGCAAATAACAGAAGACAGCGTAGTGGATGACGTAGTGGATGGCGTAGCAAATAACAGAAGACAGCGTAGTGGATAACGTAGTGGATGGCGTAGCAAATAACAGAAGACAGCGTAGTGGATAACGTAGTGGATGGCGTAGCAAATAACAGAAGACAGCGTAGTGGATGACGTAGTGGATGGCGTAGCAAATAACAGAAGACAGCGTAGTGGATAACGTAGTGGATGGCGTAGCAAATAACAGAAGACAGCGTAGTGGATAACGTAGTGGATGGCGTAGCAAATAACAGAAGACAGCGTAGCGGATAACGTAGTGGATGGCGTAGCAAATAACAGAAGACAGCGTAGTGGATGACGTAGTGGATGGCGTAGCAAATAACAGAAGACAGCGTAGTGGATAACGTAGTGGATGGCGTAGCAAATAACAGAAGACAGCGTAGTGGATAACGTAGTGGATGGCGTAGCAAATAACAGAAGACAGCGTAGCGGATAACGTAGTGGATGGCGTAGCAAATAACAGAAGACAGCGTAGTGGATGGCGTAGCAAATAACAGAAGACAGCGTAGTGGATGGCGTAGCAAATAACAGAAGACAGCGTAGCGGATGACGTAGTGGGTAGCGTAGCAAATAACAAAGAAGAAAGCGTAGCGGATGACGTAGTGGATGGCGTAGCAAATAACAGAAGACAGCGTAGCGGATGACGTAGTGGGTATCTTAGCAAATAACAAAGAAGACAGCGTAGCGGATGACGTAGTGGGTATCTTAGCAAATAACAAAGAAGACAGCGTAGCGGATGACGTAGTGGGTAGCGTAGCAGAAGGCCTACCGAACAACCATGGATAAAGAAAAATCTCATAATCTGTGCGGACGACGTATAGTAAGAGAGTAAAGGTGGAACAAACGGAAAACCAAACGTAGCCAATAACGTAGCTGAGGTCAACCGGGGAATGACGTAGCAAGCCTCGTAGCCGACGCGTAGCAAAAACTTAGCTATGCGTAGATATAAGCTACGAAACCTTAAATTTTATTTTAACAATCACTTGTTTTAGCATATATATAATTTTTTTGACAATAAAATTTGTCCCCTAGCCACACAAGTACGCTACTTAGATACTTTTTTTTTTTTTTTTTTATTCGGAATATGTATAGGTTTCGTTAGTTATCGTACTGTACTTTGACGTGTAACTTTGGTGTTATCAATAAACTATTGTCTTGTATTTCATTACATGGCATGGCATGGCGTAGCATTGCATGTATTGTTTAACTAGCTGACACGCCCCGGCTTTGCACGGGGTTTAAAAAAACTTAAAAACAACACACACTAAACACACTACAAAGACAACACAAACAACTACAACCACTTTACTTAAAACGAGGAAAACACTAAAGGAACAGACCCCCACACACACACACATACACACACTTTCACTTTTTACACTTTAGTAAAAAGGAGGTTCTCAATTCGACCGTTATTTTTTTATTTTGTCGAATTAAAAGACAAAGCATAATAGGAGTTTTGGCGGGAACACGGAAAAATCATGTCTGATTGAAATGATGTTTGATGTTGTCAATCGTGTCTTTTCGTGTTGTTTCTAAAACTCCGTAGAAGCTCATAGTAAAGTCGCCACAACTTTACTAGGGCATGACTTGGACTCGACTATGACTAATTTCGTGTGACTGACTGTGATTTCATGACATATTCAACTTGATTTTATTTATTTTTTAAACTTGATTATTCCTAAACTTGACACTGGCAGAATGCACAAAGTGCGATGCCAACAATAAAGAAAAAAAAACGTATACGACGAGAAAGAGTTCTGATGTCTCCCTGGGCTAGGGGAGACACCAGGACTGAAAAATCCTGATATCTCCCCTAGGGGTGGAAATCAGGGGAAACACGAGACCGTCACCAATCCTCCAAGTATTGGACATCATTACCACTGACCTTTGCGTTCTTGTATAATAGAGGTCAGTGGTTTAGACACAAGGCCGTAGCCAAGAATTCATTTCCGGGGGGGGGGGGGGGGGGTCAAGCTATGACGACGACCTATACGTATGTAGGTATGTATAAAACGGTGGGTTGCCGAAGGCATTTCGGGGGGGTTTGGACCCCCAAAACCCCCCCTGCCTACGGCCTTTTAGACAGATAGTTGAGCTAAGAGCATGAGACATTTTGGCGTAGCTCATCAAGAAGGTATGAAACAACTTAGTACCATTTGTACCATTAATGGTAAAATTCAATGGTATAAAACTGGTTATAAAAAATAGATGATTTGGCTTCACTAAAACTGAATGAGCTCGGAATCTTAGACCCTCTCCATAAATTATCAGTCTCAGTAAAGATTCAATGACATTCTTGAGAGCTACCTACTATTCTATACTTTATTGATAGTAAAATACAGTGGATATTAAATATTTTGTTGCTTGCGCACATGTTGCTAACGTGGACCAATAAACTACTTGGGCTTAATATTAAAACCGCGGATGTGTTTTGGCGGGAAAGCGAAAAAAATATGTCGCTGCATTTTCTTAAACTAGTGTCTTTTTTTTAAAGTAACTACAAAAATATTTTTTTTTTCATTTATTTTTTTTTCTTTTTTTTTTCAACTTTTTTTCCCCTGAAATCTAGAAAAAATCTGTTCAATACAAAAAAGTTTTTGAACAGCACATTTTTTTTCTCGTTTTCAACGTTGGCCCCACAGTAAAAGTTGTTGATAATGATGATGTATGTACCCTTCAGTGTTACTATAGTTACTAGACCTTTTTTTTATCCTTTTCTTTTGTGTGTATCTAAATTTTTTTCTCGAATAAAAAAAAATTGTATTTGTATTTTTTGTGAATGACAATGATCCCGTTTAAATAATAAAAACTGTATTAAAATCAAAACCAAGTCAGTTTTCATAGTAAAAGAGTACTTATTATTATATATTTTACGAGAAAACCCACAAAACACTGCTTCTATTTCCACAAAAGGACGGAATCCCACTTAAATGTGTGAAGGAGAAGACAACACAAATCTCTTCACGCCGGAAAGAGAGAGCTACACAAATTAAGGACCTCTTCCGTCGGCCGTGGCGAGTAAGGTCGTAAACGTAAAATGTAATGAAATGGTTTTACGATACGTTGTAATAAAAGTTTTACGGGATAGGTGGCTTTAAAATATGATGGGGGCTGAGATTGGAAATTTGAGTAACGTACTTTATACAGGGTTAGTGGTAATCAGTTGGCATCCTTTTAAGGGCATATTCTGTACATCAAACCAAACAACTTTTACTATGGGGCCAAAATACATACAAAAAGTTCATCGATCTTGGGTAAAATCTATGGAACAGCTGTTTTTTGCGATTTCAATGTTGGCCCGATAGTAAAAGCTGTTTGTTTTGATGTACAGAATATGCCCTTAAAAAGATGCTAACTGATTAGGACTAACCCTGTACAATAAAGTTAGTCTTTTATTAGTATTATTTATTATGTTAGTATATTTATGTTTATGATTTCACACGTTTCTTCTATTGCACACCATCTAAGCAATCTTTGAATCCTATCCACCCAAAGGTTGCCTGGAATATATTGCTTTTACCAAATTATTAATTTAAATTATTTCTGTGTTATTCTTGGTGTGAACAATAAATAGTTAATCAATCAGTCAGTTAGTTTTTGAAGTATTTTTTAGGGTTCCTTACCTGACAAAAATTACAAAATGTGTCGTGTGTGTGACGGTGTGTGTGTATGTGATTATGTCCTAGGGCATTTTCTTTTATTGGTTTATGGGCTTGCGTTTGACTGCCATCACAAATTCAAATAAAATTAACATGTCAGATATTATATCTATCCATTTTCATATAAATTAAATACTACTAGCCTGCTAAGCGAGGATGCAGTCTACGATGGAGCACGCTTGCAAGAAACCGATTTAGTCGCGACATAAACACACACATTATTTACCGAAGCGATACTTTTGTTCTTTATGAAATTAATAAAGATCAATTTCAATTATGGAAGCAAGTAGTTCGGAAAAATAGTTATCCAGTTCGAATATGAGTCAAATTAGAAAGAGAAGAAAAGAAAGAAAGAAATGTAATTTATTTTGTAGCATCATTATTATAAGTAGTTTAACTTTAATATAAAATTAGTAAAAAGTGCTTGGGAGAAATGGGGATCGCGAGATCTCAGTTGGCTAGAACTACTAGTTCATAAAATTTCAATAACAATACTCTATAATCTCTCTAATAAACTAATAAAATTTGTAATATCTCACATACGCCTTTTTTCCTGATTCCGCCAACACGCTCTTTCATAGTTAACTTATCGAAGACCTGTGGCTTTTAAAGTAATAGCAAACGATTTTACACCTTGTCATCTACAGGTTAAGCTTTATTTTCCTTTGCACTGACACATCGTTTAAGAAATCAGTTTTACTCAAGCCAAAATCAACCTAATTTAATAAGGGATAGGGCATAAATTCGTGCAAGGTTCATCTTAAGGCTAGATAAGAAGCGTCCAGAATGTCAAGACCTCTTCCACCCCCGTAAATAACACTAATGTAGGAAATGCGGAAGTTTGGATGTCTTTTTGATGATAGCAAGTAATGAGAGAAACAAGATGCTTTTGTGATGGTAAGAGGTAACGCCTGCATGACCTGCAGTGGACCCAGAACTAAGTAACTAACGAAAGTCCAGCATCTCTGCAGGCGCTCAATGCTTTGAGACGTTCGGTGGTGAATCTCTATAGTCCTGTAATGTCGCTAGGTACAGTACTTATGTCTGTTTGTTAAAATGTTGACTAAAAAATAAAACGCTTTAAAAAAACGACTTTAATCGACTACCTGGATGACCTCTTCATATTTTCCAGTTATTATGATTTATTCCAGTAAATTTGTTTTAAAAACCAAACTACTGAACGAGACTTAGATAAACAAAATATGGGGCCATCAAAATCAATTCATAATTTCCGGAGTAACACACAAACACAAAAAAACACAAACACATAAAAACACACACACACACACACAAACACAACACACATCAAAAAACAAAAACAAAAAACAAAACGGAAACAACAAAAAACAAACAAAAACCTAACCTATGTATAACTACGGTTAGAAGCGATTTCTAAGCGAGTTTATGGAGTTCTTAAGGATTTTTCTAACATCCCATGTTCAATAAAAAAGGTGTTAAAACATTGTCGGCTTTACTACAAAACGCCGGTCAAAACTTAGTCACTGTTTAAGATGCTCTGACAACTTCTCGCTGACGTGAAAAGTCACGTGCGAGAACAAGACAGAGAAGTTTAAGCAGTGACTAAGTTTAAACGGTGTTTTGTAGTAAGGCCGTGTAAGTTTTTATACTAATGACGTCTATATCAATCCGTTCCGCCGACTGTAACATTTAGGGGCTTATTACCTAAAAATAATAAAAAAAACTTAAAAACCAAAGTTCCAAACACGAGCCAACCCACGAGCAAACCTTACTATCACATCAACCCTCGTATAAAAGCGGAGAACATTTTCCCATCACGGTTCAAGTTATCCTGGACGCTGGCTCGCTTCGGGCGGTTGCCTTATTCCGTGTCAACTGCCAGTCGGTCCTCAGAATTCAACGCGGCAACACGTCTTTTAGGTTTATATTTAAGTATAATTTAGAAAATGAGGCATAGGGGTGCTTGGAAGATTGTTATATAGGGTAAGTAATTTTTTTTAAATTCCTTTTTGATATTTTTACTATTTTTGTGTAGTAACAAGATGTTTATGGAAAGAAGTCACATATAAGGCATACATTGGTTTAAATGTAAGTTAATTTCGGAAGCTTACCATCATTCGCTTAAAAGTCATCAAACCAAATAAAAAAAAATGTTTTATGATTGACATTGTCATTTTGTTCAAACAACGTTTCAGTATATTTATGCCGTCATTATAAGTTATTTATTGATAAAAGGGTTAGAACATTTCCCATAACCAGATGGCCTAGGGATACAAATTTCCCTTACCTAATTACTTGTATGAACTAGGCCAAAATGTCACGTCTTTAGATCTACAAAGTCAAATAATATCGTTAATGAAATCAATCTGTCTAAGACATTGAGCTAATATCTAAAGAGTCACAATCTCTAAGTGAAAACAGTCAAAAAACGTCCGAGTGCCGTTGTACATACCTATACGTGCATTATATAGTTCACAATTGTTCAAATTTAGACGTTATGTCGCTTGTATAGTGTTCAATGTATGCTTGAGCGCTTGTGTCTTATCGTAGTTCAAGTCGGTCAAAAAGTCGGCGCACTGCAAAGCGTGCGCCGAGTTTTGGCGCGGACATATTTTTTTGCACAATTGTGTTTCTATAGATATTAGATCAATAGTCTAAGATTAAGATATGAAAATCGTATACTTATTTAGAAAAAATACATTGTCACTCCTCTTGCTCAGAAAGTCCGTCATTATAGCGCACCAGATCGGGGCTAAAATAGCATATCATGCTCTAGGGGCTAAAGTAATATTTTGCTCCAGGGGCTAAAGTATTTTTTTGTCTGTTTCGGGTTCCAACGGGCCTACAAAAACGAAAAAGTTTTTAATCATGAGTAGAATGTAACGTATGTAATGTGTGTCAGAGTATCTGATTTAATTAAACGTGAGTATTCCCGTATAAATAAAACAGAAATATAGAATGTAATAATAATAATAAAAAAAGATTCATTCTGTTTAAGAAAAAACAAGAGCATTTTATTTTTGAAAATTAAACTAAAACGTCGATCTTTGTGGTACAATTCGTGCATTGCGATGCGGCCATAAAAAAGCGAAAGCCTTACTTTGCGGCTACAGAAGTAATTAAAAAAGAAGGCATTGGAGCGAAATATTTCGAATTTTTAGTAAAAAAAAAATTACGGTCACTCAATTCAGTTTTAACTAGAGAGTAAAAATTTTTTTACAAGTGACCGTAATTTATTTAAAAAGAATTGCGGTCACTCAATTCAATTTTTAACTAGAGAGTTAAAAGTTGAACCGTTATTTTACAAATAGTTGAAAATGTCTAGTGAGAATGGAGACCCTAATTTGCAGATGGAAGAGACCTGTTGCCGTCAAGTCACGAAGCGTATATTTTGGTATTTTGATTATTTTATTTTCACGCAATCGTAGTGAAAAGTAGATTGTAACACACGGCGCTAAAACCCCATTATAACTCGGTTTCTTTTACTTCCTCTCACTAAAGCTCGGTCGTAGTACCTCGTATATAATAACGGCCTTACCTAAAATAATCTCGATTCTCCTAGTCACTGCTTAAACTTCTCTGTCCTTTTCTAGCACGTGCAACTTCACGTTAGAGAGAAGATGGCAGAGCATCTTAAGCAGTGACTAACGGTTGAAAAGTTTTTTTTAAGTAAGGCCGTAAATATATAGTGGGTTATTTTAGCCCGTTGTATAACAGTCTACTATTTAGTGATTGTTATCGTTAGAAAATCTCCTCGAGTTTTTCGTTGGTTAAGGAAAGGTAGAGTACCTATAGAAAACCTGTTGCTTCCAATGTTTTCGTTTCCTTTTCAAAGTAGGTTCTATGGCAGAAAGCCAAACTTGTAAACTAGAAAAGAAAATAACCATTATTTTATGTGTTTATCTTTTATTTATCGATTTATTGGTTTTTTATTATGTTGTGTTAATTTGTTAGTACTTATTTTACTTACTTTTTTTTAATGGTAATATATGTAGTTGTTACCAGAATTCGATTCCATAAAAATAACGTTCCCCGACGAAATGTTGGAACAGCTGTTTTTTATTCGAATATAGTGTTGGTCTCATACAGGTAAAATTTCTAAGGTCTCATAGTAAAGTTGTTCATAATGATGAGTCATATTGTATCCTAGAGTTCATCAAAATATCCCGTATAAAAAAAACCACAAAAAACTAGAATGCCGCCGGCAGCGGGGCAGGGCTCAAGCTGCCGGTGGTTAGAGCTGCAGAGTGAGGAACTTCCTGACATGCGTGCCGTGTGAAGGATCACTGTCTTTTGGATCTGACCCTTGACCCATGCAACCTCCTATGTAGCGAAAACCTTCAACCTTCTTATATATTCTTTTTTTTATGGAGTCGCATTTGGGCGTGACACTTTGTGTATCGGCCAGTGTAAAGTATTTTTGTTATTTTTTTAATGAATTCCAATCAAATAAACTAGTCAAAGTCACACACAGTAAGTCACGGTCAAGTCCAATCTGTATGTATACAATTCAAAGTCCTGACAGAGCTAACAACGCACAGCACACAGTCCTAGAGCCATGAAATTTTGAGGGTGTGTTATTTGTTACCTATATATAGTTAATAGATTCTTCGGGGTTTTCGAAAAACACTAGTTTTAGAAAATAATACATAAACATACAATATATATATTTTTTTCCCACCAAACTCTGAGTATTAATCAATCCAGTAAAACAACTCTCGCTTAAAACCTTTTTTCTGGGTTGTTACTAAATGAAAAACGTTGAAGATCAAAAAGATTTTACACAAGTTTTCGCATTCTAAAGAGCTTCCATTGATTTCCCTTGGGGCTTACGATTGAACGGAAATCCGATCCTTGCTTTATCTTTTAAGCCGTGGACTTTAAACTAGCTTCCGAGGACTTACCTATTAGATGATAAAATTTCGCTGAAATTATTTACTTATATAAGTGAATGTGAAATTAAAAGGTGTTTTTGTAAAGTTGACAATAATTTAAATAGTCAAAAAAAATACCAGTGATCTAGACTGGTTTTTTTAAATTGTCCTATTAAAATGTGGCCCATAAATATAGCTGATTAATGAAAAGAAAATGAAAATCTGATCAAAAATAAGCAACTTATAAGCATTTTAATATCATGCTAGACAGAGAGGCGAAACAGCAAATCGTGACGTCACTTCTCTCTACGCCATATAAATTCTATTCTGACAAGTAAGGCGTGACGTATTTTTTTGTTTTGTGCGAAAGGGACAGAGTTATCTCTAACAAAAACTTTAAACGCTCATATATCAGAACATTACTAACCGATTTAAATATTTTTTTCAATAAACATACTATATTTACTTAAATTCTTCATCAAAGCTGAAATTGGTTTCAACGATTTAAACATCAGTCATATACCCTATTACAGGGTATGAAGAGATTTAACATCTGGACCCTGTTTTATAAAGCTACAAGTCTTGTACTTGTAATGAAAAACTGGCAGCACCGCAAGAAAAATTTTGATTACGTCGTTTTCTAAAGCTACAAGACAATCAGTGTACAAACTACAAGTACAAGCACTTGTATATACGATAAAGACTAACCATCTACCTGTAACTGGTAACTTGTAGTTACTGGTACAAGAATTACAATTGTAAGCTTGTTCTTGTAGCTTTATAAAACAGGACCCTGATATCTTAGGGTGACGAGCGCAGTGCGGCGCAGGATTGTTTTCGCAAGTTCACAATTCTGGCACTGCTACTCTTAGTGGCAGGCGTGACGCTTACCACCAGGCAACGTCTTGCTCGTCTCGTCACATGATTATATGAACAATCTTCAACAACTTTTATTTTTTATACGTCTTATAGCATGCTCTATAGTTCAGCGAATTTTTTTTTTCAACCGTCTTTAAAGAAGGAGGTTCTCAATTCGGGCCATTCGCGCTAGTTCCATTGAAAAGTTCCATGATGGAACTACTGCATGTTTTTTCTAAGTTTGTTACGCGAATACTCCGCCAATTATGAATTGTATTAGATAATTATTTTTTGTTTTTTTTTATTTTTTGTTTGATAATATCTACCGTTTTTTAACCTGACTGTACATTATGAAAACTGACGTGGTTTTGACACATTTTTGTTTTATCCGTAAAAAAACAAAAAATAATATTTTTTTTTTGTTTATTGTTTTTTCATTTTTGTTTTTGTTGTTTATTTGTTTTTTTGTTTTGTTTGTATTCGATTTAATTAAACGTGAGTATTCCCGTATAAATACAATCTGACTGTTCTTTTTTTTTTAAAAGCAGTATAATGCCCAGTTGATGATAACAGACATGTTATTCAAACATGTTATTCACTATCTGGACATGCATGAAAATTCTAGCGTGTCCAGATGGCGAATAACAACTCATACCAATTTTGAGTTTCACCAGCTGGACACACGCGTGTCTAGATGGCGAATAACAACTGATACCAATTTTGAGTTTCACCAGCTGGACACACGCGTGTCTAGATGGCGAATAACAACTCATACCAATTTTGAATTTCACCAGCTGGACACACGCGTGTCCAGATGGCGAATAACAACTGATACCAAATTTGAGTTTCACTAGCTGGACACACGCGTGTCCAGATGGCGAATAACAACTAATACCAATTTTGAGTTTCACTAGCTGGACACACGCGTGTCCAGATGGCGAATAACAACTGATACCAATTTTGAGTTTCACTAGCTGGACACACGCGTGTCCAGATAGCGAATAACAACTGATACCAATTTTGAGTTTCACCAGCTGGACACACGCGTGTCCAGATGGCGAATAACAACTAATACCAAATTTGAGTTTCACTAGCTGGACACACGCGTGTCCAGATGGCGAATAACAACTGATACCAATTTTGAGTTTCACTAGCTGGACACACGCGTGTCCAGATAGCGAATAACAACTGATACCAATTTTGAGTTTCACCAGCTGGACACACGCGTGTCCAGATGGCGAATAACAACTCATACCAATTTTGAGTTTCACTAGCTGGACACACGCGTGTCCAGATGGCGAATAACAACTGATACCAATTTTGAGTTTCACCAGCTGGACACACGCGTGTCCAGATGGCGAATAACAACTCATACCAATTTTGAGTTTCACCAGCTGGCCACACGCGTGTCCAGCCCCTCGAGTCCACTTAAAGATGCGTCCAGGTAAACGAAAATTAAATCGGTTGTTATTTTTTAAGTTCTATTTTCTTGTAACTCTACCATACAGTGTTAAAAAACCCCACAAAAATCAGTTACCTTATTTCGACTTAGTAAAATACGAAAATATGTCGGGATGTATGCGTGGGTGTGTGTTTGTCACCATTTCACGCCAAAACGGCTCAACAGATTTGCATGAAACTCAGAGAGATGCTAACTATTTCCCGGAATAACATAATAGGTTTTTTTTATCATCATCATCATTATAACCGTTTTTCTAGTATTTTTTTCTTAATCTGCTAGTTTCATTGAGCTAATATCTATAGAGTCACAAACAAGCCAAAAAAATTACCGCGCCAAAATTCGGCGCACGTTGCGCAATGTGCCGACTTTTTGAACAACTTGAACTACGATAAGACACAAGCGCTCAAGCATACATTGAACACTATACAAGCGACATAACGTTTAAATTCGAATAATTGTGAACATAATGTTTTTTGACTGTTTTCGCTTAGAGATTGTGACTCTTTAGATATTACCTCAAATGCTAGTTTATATTAAACCAAGTTATATAAGTATAATATAATGACATATATAAGTTAGTATATAATGACATCGTTCACAGCTGTCAACACCAGGTGTCGGAGTTTTGGCGGGAACACGGAAAAATCATGTCGTTGCATTCTATTATTTTCTTAAACTTGTGTTTTTTCGCGAATTAATGATTAAAAATGGTGGTGTTTTATTCATTGAGTTTTGAATTACATTCACGAGTGTGGGCAAGTGATATAATGTGGTGAAACATGTCTTTTCATGTTGTTTTCAAAACTCCATAGAAGCTCATAGTAAAGTCGCCACAACTTTACTAGGGCATGACTTGGACTCGACTATGACTAATTTCGTGTGATTTCATGACTTATTTGACTTGATGATAACAAATAAACGTGAAAATTCATAAACTTGACACTGGCAAAATGCACAACGTGCGATGCCAATAACTAAGAAAAAAAAACACCAGGTGTCGTTTTGGTAGGTATTAAACAATGTTCTAATAGATTATACGAAATACAAACTCATTGATTTATCCCTTTTCGCCGTTTTCAAACGCTAAACGAATAATATAAAATTGAATTTATAACTCAAGTACCTAGATAAAACTCAAATTAATTTAAGTATGAAAACGACCGCCGGAAGTGCCTCCATATTGTGCGGGCGCGACTCGTTAGCGCCTCTCATTTCCGGCGGCCATCTTGCATTGTCAAGAGAGCTTTTGTCGTTTTGGAATTTTTAATTGGTCTTTAGATATTTGAGACAGCTTTTGGAGTGGTTTTCTTGATTTGTGAGGGCAATATTTTAGATTAGAGGTATTACTTAGGGAAAATCTGTTTCAAGGAATTCTCAAATTTTAGCAAAGTTTTACAGATTTTTCCCAAAAATGTCCAAATTTATTTTCAAGTCTTTCTAGAGCTCTCTCTCTCTCTCTCTGTTTCTCTGTCTCTCTCGTTATCTAAGAAGTTTTATGTATCCCTACTTAGGCTACAGAGGGTTAGCTCTAATCAGTTAGCATCCTTTTAAGGGCATATTCTGTACATCAAAACAAACAACTTTTACTGTGGGGCCAACATTGAAATCGCAAAAAATATCAGCTGTTCCATACAAAAAGTTCATCGACCATAGGCAAAATTTTTTTGCAATTTAATGTTGGCCTGATAGTAAAAGTTGTTTGTTTTGATGTACAGAATATTCCATTAAAACGATGCTAACTGATTAGAACTAACTCTGGATATATACTATACTAGATATAGTCGAATTGTTACCTTCTTTTTTATTTGGGTTGAAAATAAAAATTTGCAAAGCTTTGCTAGGAATGAATGAGTCGCAGGCATTTATATAATATCTATAGAGTCACAAACGTGCTAAAAAAATGTCCACGCCAAAACTCGCCGCACGCTATGCAGTGCGCCGACTTTTTGAACGACTTGAACTTCGATTTTGACAAGCGCCTAAGCATACATTGAACACTATACAAGCGACATAACTTATAAATTCGAACAATTGTGAACTATACAATGTACGTATAGGTATATACAACGGCACTCGGACATTATTTGACTGTTTTCACCACTGAAGAGAGAAGTAAATAGAACGGACATGTGTCGGGCCGCGCTAGCCGGCATTAGGTGCAAATGCGCTTAATGACAATTCTGCCAATATACATGTTTTTAGACTGAGCAAACTCATAAAGACAATTTAAATAGACGCTTAGGAAACCAAACCACATTGCATCGTAATTAGATCAATTTTAATCTGTTGCAAAATAGCATTTCGAGCGTTTTACTTTAAATGCGCGACCAATTATTGGCATTTTTTCGTCGTAGTTTCAATACAAATACGTGTAAAACTGGCGACAGTGGTTTTCTATACAATTGCTTTAGAACATTGTTTTGACAGCCGTTCTAACCTAAGAAGCTTTCGCTTTTCTGTGGTTTTCACTAAGAGATTGTGAGTCTTTAGATATTAGCTCAATGGTAGCAGGTCAGGGCATCTCTATAGTTGCTTGGAGTATAATCTCTGTGCACTAGATAGAGGGAATCTAATCTGCGAACTAGATACCTCACCAGATTAGATTTAATGGTCTAGAATTGAATAACTGACCTGTCTGATATCCATGTCGTCACCACAGATATACAGGATGTTTCTGTGAACGACGGACATATTCCAGGATATCATGTTTTGGTAGCGGTAGGACTCTACTGCAGAGTCCGCCTGGGGAAGTACCACACCTTTGCCAGTTATTCAGCCGCCAAGCAGTAGTGTGCAAGCATTACTGTGTTCCGGTTTGAAGGGCAATGTTACCAGAGAAATTACTGGGTGTGAAGAGATTTAACATCTAATATCTCAGGGTGACGAGCGCAGTGCAGTGCGGCGCAGGATTGTGTTCGCAAGTTCACAATTCTGGCACTGCTACTGTTATGGGCAGGCGTTACGCTTACAACCAGGCGAACGTCTTGCTCGTCTCGTCACTTGATTGTATAAAAAAAATAAAAAAAGTACTCGCAGTGGCTAGTAGTCGTTTTTAAACTACTAATTTTCGAGTGAGGGGAAGTCGGACGATCAGTCAACAGGATTTATAGTATTTGCTCCCAAGCAACCATGCAGTTATAGACAACAGACAGTAGTTTATTTGCGACAAAAAACATTGCATACAAACAAAGGAAATTAGGAAAAATAAGAAATTGTAATCTTTCGTCTTTTGCCGCAAAACGGCCCCCACTCAGCATGGCGCCGGTTGTTTACAACCGGCGCTGATCATCCGTTGGAGCCAGCAGGTGACGTCACGCACGTGTACACACACACACATATCAAGTATATTAATAATAAGACACAGCATTAAAAGTTAATTCATAGCCAATAGGTAACATAATATAATTTAACTGCTGGCCTGTTGGAGAAACTCGAGCTATGATCGGAGTTACTTTGCGCGATAGAATCCGGAACGAGGATATTCGCCAAAGAACCAAAGTTACCGACATAGCTCGCAAGGTTTGCAAGTTGAAGTGGCTGTGGGCAGGACACATCGCTCGAAGAACTGACCACCGATGGGGAAAAAAGGTTCATGAGTGGCGACCGCGAACCGGAAGACGCAGCGTAGGAAGGCCTCCCACTAGGTGGACCGACGACATTGTAAAAGTCGCGGGCAACCGGTGGATGCAAATGGCAGGTTGTCGTCCAGTGTGGAGGTCTAAGGGGGAGGCCTTCGTTCAGCAGTGGACGTCTCCGGGCTGATGATGATGATTATGATGATGAGGTAACATATATATGTATGTATTAACTTGTATCTATCTGTTGTGCAGAACAGCATCAGAATGGGTGCGGCGTCGGACGGGTTCGGCTGGCGCGCCAAGATAGCGGCGTGCCGGGAGTCTCGGAAGCTGGTGCTCATCATCGTGGCCATCGCCCTGCTCCTGGACAACATGCTGCTGACCACCGTCGGTCAGTGCCCATGGTTATTGCAGGATATATTGGACCAGCCCGCCTAGCACGCGAGCCGTGACAAACGTCTATCCACTCTTTTTTCCTCGCGAAAACGAGACAGACGTATCCATATTCTAGCTTTATCACTTTCCCGCGCGGGGAAAGACTAATTAGTCCTCGACGCGTGTTACGCGCCTGCAGGATATATGTCCTAAAACTGCATGCAGAACCTTCGGAGGACGGGCAGCAGCGTCCTCTCAGTTAACGGTGGCGAGCATTCTGTGATCCCCAAGCCGCCTGCCAAGCGTGGGGATTATGGCAACCCATCCCTATTAGGGGGAGGCCTTCGTCCAGCAGTGGACGTCTTCTGGTTGATGTGTGTGTGCTATAAGTTTTCCAGGGAAATTACTGGGTATGAAGAGACATCTAATATCTCAGGGCGACGAGCGCAGTGCAGTGCGCCGCAGGATTGTATTCGCAAGTTCACAATTCTAGCACTGCTACTGTTAGTGGCAGGCGTGACGCTTACCCTGTTTTATAAAGCTACAAATCTTGTACTTGTAGTGAAAAACTAGCAACATCACAAAAAAATATTGAGTACGGCGTTTTCTAAAGCTACAAGACAACCAGTGTACAAACTACAAGTACAAGCACTTGTATATAAGTTAAAGACAAACCATCTACCTGTAACTGCTAACTTGTAGTTACTGGTACAAGAAGCTAGTACAATTGTAAACTTGTACTTGTAGCTTTATAAAACAGGGCCCAGCACGTCTTGCTCGTCTCGTCACTAACTGTACAAAAAAAAGTTTTAAATGCAAATCTCGCTTGCCGTAAAGTGCTCGGGTTTTAGTTTTTCACCTGTGTCTTGTTTAAGCGATATAACTCTATATAAGTCTATGGAAGAAGCGTACATTTCATCGAGAAAAGGATCGAAAACCACAAATCACGGCAATTCATTTCGAGTACTCACCGGTTAGACGGACATACATAGGCGATGATCGCGACTGCAGAATTTTCGTGCGAGGATAGCTCTGAGTGCTCATTGTTTAGGCATAACTAAGTATAGACAATAACTAGGTAGTACCAAAGATAATTATAACAGTAGTACCAAAACTGCACGAGATCTTGTACACAAATCACTCACACAATAGGCTAGATGACTGGTTTTGTTTTTATTGTCCTATTAAAATGTGGCCCATAAATATAGCTGATTAATGAAAAGAAAATGAAAATCTGATCAAAAATAAGCAACTTATAAGCATTTTAATATCATGCTAGACAGAGACGCGAAACAGCAAATCGTGACGTCACTTCTCTGTATGCCATATAAATTCTATTCTGACAAGTAAGGCGTGACGTAATTTTTTGTTTTGTGGGAAAGGGACAGAGTTGTCTCTACCAAAAACTTTAAACGCTCATATATCAGAACATTATTAACCGATTAAAATTATGTTTTCAATAAACATACTATATATATTTACTTAAATTCTTAATCGAAGCTATTGGTTTCAACGATTTAAACATCAGTCATCTACCCTATTGTAGTCAGCTTTTTGTGCAGGCCCTGTTTCAGTATTTTTTTCTATTGCGGAAAGTATAATTTATCGTGTTTTGAACCACAGAAGTTACTAAGACGGATGTTCGTCTGTAACATATATATGTTTAGGCATTAAATATACTAATTTGACTAACTAACATTGATTTTTCTAGGGGCAACTTTGGAATATAGAACCCTTAATAAAACTGTGCTACTGTGCTAACCACAGAAAAGCGAAAGCCCTGCTTCTTAAGTTAGAACGGCTGTCAAAACAATGTTGTGAAGCAATGGGAAGTTTTCTGACAGCTGTCAAAACGTAGTTCTACAGCCAAAGGATAGATGGCGCTGGCGAGAGATGGCCTGTTTTTCGCATTTTTCTTGTGAAAAAGCAGTTCACTTACCTTCACTGCGTCACTTCACAGTACTTTTCCAAGTTTTCTTGTATAATTTTTTTGAAATGCTGTTAAATTATTATTGTTACGTTACGTTATTGTTATTTTTTTTTGTTGATAGTAATTGTTGGTTTTATTGATAGTAATTAATTAATCAATTGGCAAGGTGCACTTATTAATTTGCGAGGAATAACGAAGGCTTAAGAAATGCTATGGGCAAGTACCTTGATAAACAAACAATAACCACAATAAAATTATGACAGATCTGATATAAATGAAATAAGGTTACTTTTTATTTTTTGACATTTTTACTTTGCTTCATTCGTTCAAAATCTTCAGAACCACAGACAAGATAGTGAAACTGTTCAGGGCCATGTCTCTTCATTGCCATCGAACCATCGAACGGATTTTTATGATATTTTTTTTTTTATTGGTTGTCAGAAAATCGCCCATTGTATTGAAAACCGCTGTCGCCAGTTTCACACATAATCATATTGTCACTACCTAAAACGTAACGCAATCTGTTCGCGCATTTGAATCAAAACGCTCGAAACGCCATTTTGTAACATTTTGAAATAGATCTAATTACGATGCAATGTGGTTTGAATACCTACGCGTCTATTTGAATTATCTAAAAAATAATAAAAAAAAATATAATATACATATTATATGTGATAAACGTGCATTTGCACGTATGCCCGGCTAGCGCTACGCGTCACTTTTCCGTTCTATTCAGTTCTCTCTTCAGTGGTGCTAACAGTGCATTCGCTTCAGTATATCCCTCCGCTCCTGTGGACGCGTAGGTAGATAGGTCCCAATCTCTCGAGTGGCTCATTTACAATTCATTAGTCTATGACCGCGGCCATTCTGGCTGACGGTTGGTTTTCCTTGTGGACCGAAGTGAGTGGTGCTTGAGATTTTGATTTTAGGGTTTTAAGTCCCAGAAAATAGGGCACCGCTATACCGCTATGTTGTCAAGTTTAAAGATTAAAATGTGGTCAATTTTGAAGGCTTTAATTGACAGATCTAAACTAATTATTTTATAATATCGCTGTCACTTTTCAACAGACTTCAAAAGAGGAGGTTCTCAATTCGACTGTATGTTTTTTTTGTATATATGTTACTCGATTACTCCGCCAATTATGAACTGATTTTGATGATTCGTTTTTTTTTGGTAGGTAATACTTCAGAGGTACTAGAAAATATGAAGATGTCATCGAAGTTGAAGTCGGCAGTATTTTTTTTTAAAAGCTTTTTTTTACTAGGCATGTTAGCTAGGGGCAGCAATACTTTAGTTAGTTTAGTTCTGTCAACTTAAACATTCAAAATCGACCACACTGTGCTATTAAGCTATTCAGTTTTTGAGCTTTTTAGCCAAATTAAACAAAAAACACAGTATCACATCAACAGCCGGAAGACGTCCACTGCTGGACGAAGGCCTCTCCCTTAAAGGGAGGTGTTGCCATAATCCCCACGCTTGACAGGCGGCTTGGGGATCGCAGAATGGTTACCACCGTTAACTGAGAGGACGCTGCTGCTCGTCCTCCGGTGGTTCTGGATGCAGTTTTAGGACATACCCAGGTCCAGGTTTTTTTTAAATAGTTCTTTGGTACAAGCCCGGGATTTGTCTCACGACTTTTTGACGATTTCGAGTCTTAGACCTTCTAACCAAGATTAAAAGTTCTATACTCAAATTCATAATTGAATCTAGCTCTCATTAAAAGGACTAAACTACAAAGTAAACTAAACTGAACTAGCAGGCAACTGGCAGGCGTGACGCATACCACCAGGCAAACGTATTACTCGTCGCGTCAATTGAATGAAAAAAAACTGACAGATTGAAATGTCACTTTTCAAAAGAATGCTGCCGTCTAGAAAAATCTAAAAACCGTAGTGATGGATATACTTAGTTCAGTTCTTATCGTTCAATAGAGTTATCGAATAAATATTAAACGCCGTTAAACATTTTATGTGCTGCCAGTGGGTGTGCAGGTAGAAAAGGGAAAGCAGTCAGTTAAAAAGTTATTCCGTAAAATACTACAGGGAAATGTAACATTATTTTCATGATATATAACCTTGAAAAGATGTAATCGTGCATAATTCAGGAACTACACCTTTTACAAAGACTAATACGAAAATATCGAAGTAATTCACTGGTGTGAAATTATTATGTTTGTTAACACAAGCACATTAAGTTAATTAAAATATTAAGTACCTATCTTAACATAAGTTAACAAACTTAATCTTTTTATACCAGCACTATTTAAATTTTGCCAAGAAGTAGCAACACTCGAAACGTCAATTAAGTCCGTTTAATTATGAATTCGAATATAAGTTTTGAGTCGAGTGGTCTTCAACTAAACTATACCATGGCTTTTATTAGTGATTTATTATCTCCAAACATTTTGAAACGGGCGCGCAGCGCGGTATTTAGTTCCATAATTAATTTATATCTTGTAATCAAGACACTTAAAATTGACTTCTCAATAAAGTCAAATCCAAAATGAACAAGCTTTTCAAGCTCGATCTGATGTGAGATTCAATTATGAGCGGGTCTATCATAATACGAAAAGCCGGGTGCAAGCGCCAGGCAACTTTGGACTAAATATGATTTCAGAAACGGACTAGTGTTGCGACGATATCGATACAATATTATGTCGATGCTAGGGACATTATTCTACTATCGCGACAGATGAGTCCGTTGATGTAAGATAGTGAAATATACAATGAGCCCGCGGGTATAGAGACAAAAACAAATCGAAAGCACATAATTAACTTTAATATTATTTTAATTAATTAACGATATGTTATAATTTATTGTTAATTATAAGTAAATCGTACCCAATTTGCTTTTAAGACTTTTATGGTAGTAAAAAAATAAAAATTTATAAAAGTTGGAAAAGTTTTGAAAATCTGCTCCAGAATTTACGTCAAAGTTATTGGTCGTCAGATATTGTTTTTTTTTTAAAATTAAATAATATGCAATTCATTCATCATCCATCTTATTTACGGCATGTAATGATTTGAATATTAATTTTTGTAAATTGCATGTTTAATTTAAATAAAGAAATAGAAATTAGATTACACTACCGCAGTGACATTTAGTATATAAACTGATAGTGTCCGCTAAATTGCACGTAAACTAGTGAATGCTTAAATTATTTTTTATAATATAAATACCTGTCACATAAAAAAAAACAGCCATCGAAGACTGCATCATCGCTTTATATCAGGCGAGTTAGCGATTTGTTTGTGCCTCTAACATCCTACTACTAAGAAAACGCCGCGCAACTCTATTACCACATAAATAAATTAAAATATACAAAGTTCTAAAATTGTTTGTAAGAATTTTATCAGTTACCTTTTTTTATCGATACTATTTTCATGGCTTTCTTGTCCCATCACTAGTCGACGCGGCGGCGTCTTTGATGAGGCGGCTAAGTGAATTTCACTTTGATCTCGCTGGCGGGAATTGCCCGCTTCCGAGACTTGAAAGCTGTAATGAGTCCATTCCACTTTATTTTAACTTTAAGGTTCTGAAAGGGTTGTAGATTCCTTTTACATTCTTTTCACTTTGGGATAGATCGCCTTTGCCAGTTTTCTGGTTGCCTGTATATATGGAGTGTAAAAGGGAGGAGTATAATTTTTTATATAGGTCATCATCAGCCCGGGGACGTCCACTGCTGAACGACGGCCACCGCACACTGTACGACAATCTGCCATTTGCATCCACCGGTTGCCTGCGACTTTTACAATGTCGTCGGTCCACCTAGTGGGAGGCCGCGCCTACGCTGCGTCTTCCGGTTCGCGGTCGCCACTCAAGAACCATTCTTCCCCATCGATTTTTTAGAAAACTTCTTAAAATAATAGAACAGTAATAATGGGCAACATTTGTGTATTGAAAAGTTATTTCTTTAAGTGAAAACCTAACGATGCGGAAGTATAAAAATTACTCTGCTTTGTTCACTAGCTCCACCCTAAAACGCATTTCGTCGGACACCTTTTCAATATAGAGACTCTTTCTATCGTAGCTCTCCACTCCATACTGCATAGCTTCCTTTCAAACTGAAACAGTAATAATATCTAGTAAATTTATCTGAATAATATCAAAGAAATGTACTAGAATAATGTGGGCGATTCTGACGGTTTTAGTTGACAGTTCTAAACTAACTAAAGGACTGTCCTTAGCTAACATGCCTATACTCGTATCACGTCGGTATCGTGGGTAACGAGGAAGCAGATCGGGCTGCAAAAGATGCCGTCAGCGATCGTATTCCATACCATTGCCTACCACTACACAATGAAGCTCTTACAAACGTGAAGGAGCTATGTTATCAAAATTGGCAGGAGTATTTTAACGAGCGGTCTCGAGCTGTAGGCATTTGGTACAAAACAGTGCAATGCGAACTTCTTCGTTACCCATGGTTCGGTGCAGTGAACATGAAGAGGCAGTATGTGGTAGCCTTACTTAGACTTCGTACCGGGCACATCCCTGGCAACAAATTTAAGTACCTAATGGGGAAAGCAGAATCGCCACTCTGCTGTTCATGTGGATCGGTGGAGGATGTGCTACATGTGTTGTCAGAGTGTGCGCGGTACGAAGCCCCGCGAAGAGCACTAACACGTGGAGAGAAATATAATGTGGGTATTTGTAACAGTATCTAGGCATCACCTGGCTCTGAGGAGGCCAAGATACTGATACAAATATACTTTGCATTCAAGAACTTTGACTGCCAATGTGGGGTGTGTTAGTGTAAATATAAAAATTCTAAAGTGTTATTAGGCTAGCTTACGACTTACGGGGTGACATTGTCATTGCATGACAAAACCCCATTAAAATAATAATAAAAAGGTTTAAAAAAATAAATTGAAATCGTATAAAAGTCAGGAACTACACCTTTTACAAAGACTAATATAAATATATCGAAGTAGTTCATTGGTGTGAAATTATTAAGTTTGTTAACATGACTTCATAAGTTAATAATAAGACGAAGTTTCTTAACATATGTTAATATACTTACTTACTTAATATACCCCAGCACTATTAAAATTTTGCCAAAAAGTTGCAACACTCGAAATGTCAGTTTAGTCCATTTAATTAAGAATCCGAGTATAGTAAAAAAGTGACCGCAATATTTTAATTAGTTTAGAACTGTCAACTAAAACCGTCAGAAACGACCACAATATGCTTTAAAAAAAACAAAAAAAAAAACTTCGAATACCTGGATGACATCTTCATATTTTCTAGTAATTTTGATTTAAAAACCAAACTACTGAACCGAGTTCGATAAAATTTATATGGGACCATCTCTAATTACCTACCAAACAATAAAAAAACATCGAAATAATTGGCGGAGTAATCGCGTAACATACATACAAAAAAAACATAGTCGAACTGAGAACCTCCTTTTTTGAAGTCAGTTGTAAAGACGACCCCATCGTACGCCACGCTAGCTTAATATGGGAGGCCGCTCGACTTCAAATTGTGAGCATATGTGCAGCAGTGAAGTTTTCCCCCAAACATTGCGTACTCAATTCTGAACGAGAATATCGAATATGAGCTGTATGCTACAAAATTTAATCGTTTTTGAGCATAATCGGTCAAGAAGTTGTCAAAGTCGTGAGGTCTCAGTTTGTGAGGTCTACTAATCTTAGAACTACTAGTTTATCTAAAAACAACTAATACATTTTTCTCCTGAGAGGATTATGGTCAAGGCGCATCGTGATACTCAACGCAACGGAAGAATGGAACTAAAAAATATACGTCAATCATTGAGCTAATATAGAGTCACAATCTCTAAGTGAAAACAGTCAAAAAACCGTCCGAGTGCCGTTGTACATACCTATACGTGCATTATATAGTTCACAATTGTTCGAATTTAGACGTTATGTCGCTTGTTTATTGTTCAATGTATGCTTGAGCGCTTGTGTCTTATCGTAGTTCAAGTCGATCAAGAAGTCGGCGCACTGCATAGCGTGCGCCAAATTTTGGCGCGGACATATTTTTTGCACGATTATGACTCTATAGATATTAACTCAATGACGTCGATGCTAAAAATCGATTAAAATCGTCTCGTATTTGCAATCGATTGAAGTGCACTCGACAAGCGAGGCCGCGTGCGAGTGACAGCTCATTCCAATCTAGTGCCGACTGTACTGGAATTCTGTGCTCTTTCAGTATCTAGCCATCGCTTTAGATTAATACTTTATTAGGTACTAAAAAAGGAAAGTAGGTGCTTAAAACAACGAATGCTTTATAGAAGGAGTTGAGGAGGAATAGGGAATATACATGAGTTTCAATTATTAAAAATAATAGGATAAATGGAGAGTTTAACTGAATCTGATGCTTACGTAGAAAAAATAATTGACATCGGCTGGTAAAGTTCTTAAATATAAGCGTTCATAATATTTGGGAGGGAGATATCTGTCTCTTTCTAGCAAAACACGTGCTAGTCTATAATAGAAACAAAAAATGTTTTGAATCGTGTACTTTGACGTCATTTGTGTCAGTGCCTTCCCTATCTACCTGTCTATCTAACATGAATCTAAAATGTTTGTATAACATCGTTATTTGTGCAGGTATTAAAATTTTATTTTCGATGATTTGTTTTGTGGCGAATCGGCTTTTTGTGAGTCAATAAAAAAACAAGCATATTGCGTATTGCTACCTATCTTGAAGGATGCAATCTTCCATCATCAATAGCCGGAAGACGTCCACTGCTGGACGACAGCCTCCCCCTTAATAGGGAGGAGTTGCCATAATCCCCACGCTTGGCAGGCGGCTTGAGGATCGCAGAGCTCACCACCGTTAACTGAGAGGACGCTGCTGCCCGTCCTCCGGCGGTTCTGGATGCAGTTTTAGGACATACCCAGGTCCACCTTCAGGTCAGGCAACCTTCCATAGGTAGGTATACAATGAGAGTTAAGGTATTTATATAATAATTTCAGTTTACTAAGTGTAAGAGCAAATTTATTTAACTACTACGAAATATAAATAAATAACATTTAAACTACCTAATTAAAACTAAAATAAAATTAAAAAATAATTAATCGATATAAAGGGCTAACACATTAAGCTATTATTTCCAGGCCACCTTTGGATGGATGGGGCTAACGTAAAAGATTACGAAAGATGCGCCATCGCGTAATAAAACAAAAAAAAATGACGAAAATGAAGAAAATGATGTTTGAAAATGACCCCCGTGATGTTTACGAGTTGCGCCGGAGTGCGAAAGAAGATAGCACTTTTATGAGAGTAAAAGGGATAGCCCGCGTCCCACGTGAGCGCAGACAGGCGAGACAGTCCCTGGGCCGTTTTCACGGGTCCATTTGTGGGCGCGATATGACATATCTCCCTCCTTATTTATACCGGGTGTTAGTTTGAACACCGTTATCCTTCTAGGATATCATTGTACTCATCATTATGAACAACTTTTACTATGGGGCCAACCCTAAATCACGAAAAAAAAAACAAGCTGCTCCATACATTTTGTCCAAGATCAATGAACCTTTTTGTATGGAACAGCTGTTTTTTTTCGTGATTTCTGGGTTGGCCCCATAGTAAAAGTTGTTCATAATGATGAGTACAATGATATCCTAAAAGGATAACGGTGTTCAAACTAACACCCTGTATAATATGATCAACTAACGTATTTAGAAATACTTAAGTCGGAGATGTACATTATAAATAAAACAACATTATGCTACAATATTCTTGTGCCGTCTATCACTCGGCCAACACCGTTGCCCGCATAAAGCCAGCGACGCGAAAAGATAGCCGAATAGATAGAATGTTACGTAGGATATATTACATACATCGGTGGGTTAACTCATTAATTATATTACCCTGTCAGATTCCAACGTAGCAATCGGGTGTAGGGATGCGTGGTAACTGTCTTTAAACTGTGGTCAGGGGTTGTAATATAACACATAAAACATAATACCTGCAGGGCTAACATGCGCACCGCGAGAAAATTTTGTCGTGTCTTTATGTGCGAAAACGAGACAAACTTATACAGATTCGTAGCCTTGTCCTGTTTAGTAGAATCGAGAAAATTTTCTCGTGGTGCGCATGTTAGGCCTGCTGTAGTATTTTATATTATCTGTGATAATAAGTGCCTAGTTCAAAATATTTACTTACAAAACGCGTTTACGCATTATGAAGCCACATTCCATATTGAAACGGCAATAGTTTTAGATGAGGCTTAATTTGTAAAAATGCTTAATGACATCATCATCATCAGCCCGGAGACGTCCACTGCTGAACGAAGGCCTCCCCCTTAGACCGCAACACTGTACGACAACCTGCCATTTGCATCCACCGGTTGCCCGCGACTTTTAATGTCGTCGGTCCACCTAGTGAGAGGCCTACCTAACCTGCGTCTTCCAGTTCGCGGTCGCCACTCAAGAACCTTTCTTCCCCATCGGTTGTCAGTTCTTCGAGCGATGTGGCCTGCCCATTGCCACATCAACTTGCAAACCTTGCTAGCTATGTCGGTAACTTAACAAACTAACTTAACTTTTGTCGGCTTAAAGACATACTAGTCAAAAAATGTTACTATAGCTTAGACGAATTCTTAACAGACAAAAGTATTAACAACGGAATAGAATAGGCTACTCCGCACAAAATTGCTATACCCCAATGGGGTAATTATGTAGCCTCCATGAAATGTGCTACATAAGATCTGCACCCCCCTTTCCCCCCCTTAGGGGTCGAATTTCGAAAAATCCTTTCTTAGTAGGTACACCCCTACGCATCGAGACGAATACACCCTCCAAATTTCAAGTCTGTACGACCAGCGGTTTGGGCTGTGCGTTGTCTGTCAGTCAGTCAATCAGTCAGGACAGAGCCTTTTATATATACAGATAGATAGATAGATAATGTATAATGTTTGCAATAAACTATTGAGTATTCGGATATCGAATAAACACTAACTAGGTAGGTAGACCTAGTTGGCATGGCGTAAAGTGTAGGCTTGGCTGGCTGGCATTGCTGGATTGACACGGCTTGAGTCACCTCCGTTCCATTACAATTTACAATGTGTAACAAAAACGTTCAACAATACTAAGGGTATGTTATTTACTCATCATTATGAACAACTTTTACTACGGGGTAACACAGAAATAGCGAAAAAGAAACAGTTTTAACCATACATTTTGTCCAAGGTCCAATGAACTTTTTGTATGGAACAGCCAACGTACCCTTCAGTATTATTATTATAACACCTTTTTGTTACATGTTGTATAGTAATGGATATAGATTATTTCCGGAAAAAAATATCATTTAGACTACTTTTTCATTATCATCATCATCATCATCACCATTATCGTTGTTCACGCGTCAATCGGGAATACCCCGGTATAACAGAGTAACAAATATAATAATATGACAAACAAGTAACTTTAAAAAAAAAACCACTTCAAATTAATATGGGACCCTTTCAATAAAAAAAAGAATTTTCGAAATCGGACCACAATTGACGGAGAAATCCGTTAACAAACATTTTAAAAAAAATACACCTACCTCCTTCTTTTTCGAAGTCTGTTAATAAAATAATTTAATTAATAGTAATTAATAGTTCTTCTTTTTCCACAGTTCCAATTATCCCGGAGTTTCTGTATGATATCCGCCACCCGGACGCCCCCCTGTCGATGTCCCTGGATGAACTGCCGACCACTACCCCCGCCCCCACGCCCTACTGTCCGTGCCTGGAGAAGAACATCACGCTCGTTGTCGAAAATATAACACATAGTGGGTATCCATTTAAACATGTATTAAACAACAACGGTTTTTAAAATAATACGCTTTTTTACGCGCAACCAACTTCAATTTCGACTACCTGGTTGACATTTTCATATTTTCCAGTAATTTTGATCTAAAAACCAAAGTACTGAACCGATTTTGATATAATTTATATGGGACCACCTCTGACGTATCATCTATCAAACAAAAAAGATTTTTCAAAATCGGTTTACAATTGATGGAGAAATCGGTACATTAAAAAAAACACATAGTGTCGAACATAGTAGTCCTTTTTTGAAGTCGGTTAAAAATAAAACATACTTACAAGTAACTTTTTTTTAATTCAACCGACTTCAAATTATTATGCGATAACCTGGAGAGAACCCCATTCAAACAAAAAACTATTTTTCAAAATCAGAGAAATTGGTTAAAATACTAGAACCCTATTTTGAAGTCATATCCACCAGCCGTAATAACCGTAGTGCAATGGTGCATGTATAATTTTATTCACTCAATCAGTTCAGTTGATTTAATTTATCTTCAAAAAATATTTTTATACGCAACCGAGATAGCGGCGTGCTGTATAGTATGAACCTTAAAATGTATATTTAAAGATTTCTCCTTTCTTTTCCAGCCAACATAACAGCTCAGAAGGAAGCCCGCCACCAGGAGTTAATCCATGAGACCGTCGCAGTTGGAATTATGTTCGCGAGTAAAGCGCTCGTGCAACTCTTGGCTAACCCTTTCGTAGGACCTCTCACGCATAAGTAAGCTACTCTTTATTAATACAATGACTGGCCAGCCCCAGTGAGAAAATCAAGCGGTCTAGCTATCTAGCGACAGCTTATAGCCAACACTTTTCAGAACACTTCGAGGCTTTTTAGCCAAGTCGTGGTCATTTCTTTCGTAGGCTCACTCAAGTTAGATGACCCACTGACGTGAAGCTGTAGCTAGTATTGATTACTACGAGAAGAAGAGAGTTACCTATAAGAACAGAAAATTCCAACGTATTTGTAAATTTCCGCGTATTTGTTAATTTTCGTAGGCTCACTCAAGATAGATGACCCACCCACTGACGTGAAGCTGTTTCTAGTATTGATTACTACGAGAAGAAGAGAGCTACTTCATGCTCAAAACATTTGTAAAAAAAAACAGCCCCATGATGTTACTATGTTAAAGTAAAAGTTATTTATTGATAAATAAATTATTTACACGTCAGAAAACAAACCCTGTTATATTGAAATAAAAATATAAATTCTATTATAATAATTAGTTTTTAATTTGTTTTTTTTTTGTTTATTGATAGTTTTTTTTTATTTTTGCTATTTTCACTAGTCTCAATGTTTCAGTATGTATTCAAATTTCACCGTGTTTCAGGATCGGATACAGCATACCCATGTTCACTGGATTCATACTCATGTTTCTCTCGACTTTGAGTAAGTTGTTTTGTAATCAAAAGTATTTTCTATTTTCGTTTGGAAGCTTCCAGCCAATGTTATATTATCCATTGGAAGTGGCAAAGGCATGGGTAATCCCTCTGCCAAAAAGTACATGGTGTACCATAAACCATTTGCGTGTATTGTTATTTTGTTATTGTACGTAAGTATAGGGGTTTGTTTTATTAGTGTAAAACCTTGTTTGAAGGTGTGCTATGCATATTAACCTCGTCCTCCATTAATAATAGAGACAGAAAATGATGTAGGCAGATTAACACCATGTATATGCTGGGAGTGTTTATAAAATACGGTAATTTTGCCTAAATTGTTCGTCGTCATTATTAGCCAGAACACGAAAGCCTCATCCTTCAGAGGGTTTCATAATCCCCACGCTCGGCAGGCGGCTTGAGGATCGCAGAATACTCAGCACCGAGAGGACGCTGTTGCCCGTCCTCTGTGGTTCTAGATGCAGTTTCAGGACTTACCCAAGTTCAGGTCAAGGCTGTGAAATTTTTCGTACTTTACAAGTAAATTAAGTAAATAAAGTATAAAGTAAATTATTTCCGTTGACCTAGAATCATTAAATTTGGCAAGAAGCGAGGTCTTTTAATAATATCTCAGTCATCAGCCAGAAGACGTCCTCTACTAGACGAAGGCCTCTCCCTTAATAGGGAGGGGTTGCCATAATCCCCATGCTTGGCAGTCGGCTTGGGGATCGCAGAGTGTTACCACCGTTAACTAAGAGGACGCTGCTGCCCGTCTTCCGGTGGTTCTGGATGCAGTTGTAGGACATACCCAGGTCCAATAATAATTTAATAATCCAGGTTTAATAATATCTAATATAATAATATCGTTGGACACTTTTCACACAGCGCCATCTAGCCCTAAACTAAGCAAAGCTTGTATTATGGAAACTATATAGCTGATAAAATACTTATATATATATTTTTTGTAATTACAAACTACACCCAGACACAGAACAAACATTTATGTTCGTCACATAAATGTTTGTCCTGGGTGGGGATCGAACCCACGCCCTACAGCTCTGATGGCAGACATGCCACCAACTGGCCTATAAGACAGTTTTAATGTCCTACCTATATCTCGTGTTCTCTCCGCAGTATTCGCGTTTGGTCGATCGTACAGCGTCCTATTCATTGCTCGTGCTCTGCAAGGCATCGGTTCTTCGTGCTCTTCCGTGTCTGGCATGGGCATGCTCGCCGAACGATACCCTGACGATAAGGTAACTATCATCATCATTAGCCGGAAGAGTCTACTGATGGACGAAAGCCTCCCCTGAAGCGAAGGCCTCTGAGTCTAAAGGCCAAGTCGGCTTTTGTATCTATGTGTGCATATTTGTATGTATACCGGGTTATTTCCTTGGGGTATCATCATCATCAGCCAAAAGACGTCCACTGTTAGACGAAAGCCTCCCCCTTAATAGGGGGGTGTTGCCATAATCCCCACTCTTGGCAGGCGGGTTAGGGATCGCAGAATGCTCACCATCGTTAACCGAGAGGACGTAACTGCCCTTCCTCCGGTGGGTCTGAATGCAGTTTTAGGACATACCCAGGTCCCTGGCGTGTACTAAACCGCAAAGGGGTCATTGTACTCATTGGAAACAATTTTTACTATGGGAGCAACACTGAAATCGAGAAAAAAACAGCTGTTTCATACTAAAAGTTCATTGACTCTTTACAAAATGTATGGACCAGATGCTATTTTTTCGTGATTTCGGGTTTGGCCCCATAGAAAAAGATCTTAGAAGAAATTATAAGTACAATGACCCTCTTTCGGCTTAGTACAGCCCAAGGACTTAACCCTGCATATTTTATTATATTATACGATCTATATAAAATTTTGTTAGCAAGTAGTTCGTTATGGTTATGGAGGCTTATGCCCTGCATTGAGCTGAATAAGCTGTCAATGAAGACCATGAACTAGTTTGTGCAAAAAAAAAATTGGCATCAAGGTTGAATATGAGGGGGCTTGGAATTTAAGATACGAGGGTCGAGAGGTATTAAACTAGTAGTTTGCTGCGAACTACTAAGTAGTTTTATTTTATTTTATTTAATATTTGGTGGTCATTTTACTCAGCGCCATCTAGCCAAGACTAAACAAAGCTTGTACTATATCTGATAGAATACTTGTCTGTACTTTTTTTCTTGTAAATACACACCTTTGATACATACAACACTCAGACACAGAACAAACTATGTTCGTCACAAAAATGCTTGCCCTGGGCGGGAATCAAACCCACGCCCTACAGCTCTGAAGGCAGACATGCTTCCAACTGAGCTATAAAGCAGTCAATATTAGTGGGTTCAATCCCCACCCAGGACAAAAATGTATGTGACGAACATAGATGTTTGCCCCAATGCACAAATGTGCCCAAATATTTATTTATTTATTAATTGTTTGTTCAGGAGCGTGGCAACGCGATGGGTATAGCTCTGGGTGGGCTGGCGCTGGGCGTGTTGATAGGCCCGCCCTTCGGAGGCCTCATGTACGAGTTCGTCGGGAAGACTGCGCCCTTCCTGATGCTGTCAGCACTGGCCCTGGGCGACGGACGTGAGTGACGCTGTCGTTATCATCGGCAAGAAGACGTTCACTATTGGGCGAAGGTTCTTTGCCATAATCCCCACGGCAGGCGGCTTGGGGTTCGCAGAATGCTCACTACCATTAACCGATAGGACGCTGTTGCCTTCCTCCGGCGGTTCTAGATGCAGTTTTAGGACATAACCCACTTCACTTGTTAGGCTACGCGAAAGAACGGGAGAATAAGCTAATAATAAAGCAGGTAATTCAGCTGGGGCAACCAAGTGGCTGACGCCTGCTGAACGTCCCCGATACCGCTGGAGAGATCTGGTACAGGCTTCAGGCTATCTTCAGGCCGTCCCGTAGTAGGACATAGGAAGAGTGGCAGCTCTTGGTAGCGAAGACCAAAATCCTCTATGGTTTGATGAGTCATCCTAGTAAGTTCAACATCAGCCAGAATGCATCCACTGCTGGACGAAGGCTTGTGATCTGGAAGATAGTAGGGTTGCCATAATCCCCTAAAGGATCACAGAATACTTACCACCGATTTTTTTTTTTTTTAATACCCAGGTCCATGCGTCATCCTAGTAATTTAGTAATTATTATTGTCTCCAATGAAGCATGTTCGAAGGCTCATGCTCGTGTATCTTGTAAACTGGTCAAAAATTACAAGAAATTACCAAGTTTAAAATTTGACCCTGTGTCCCCAGTGCTTCAGCTGATGATCCTGCAGCCGGGCGTGGTCCGCCAGGAGTCGGAGCCACCCTCGCTGAAAGCCCTCGTCACAGACCCATACATCCTCGTTGCAGCCGGTAAGTACTACTCTATTTGCCACACTTTTTGCTACCACACTTTTGCCAGTTATTCAGACGCCAAGCAGTAGTGGGCAAGCTTATTGTCTTTCAGTTTAAAGGGCAATGATACCAGAGAAGTTATTGGGTACTAATATCTCAGGGTGACGAGCGCAGTACAGTGCGGCGCAGGATTGTATTCGCAAGTTCACAATTCTGACACTGCTACTGTTAGAGGCAGGCGGATATCTTACCACCAGGCGTCTCACTTGAACCTCACTCGACAGCAATAAAAAAATATGTGCGATCAGTGATGATAGTATTAGTGATACTTGTTGATGATGGTGCTATTAGTGATAGTTATTAGTGATAATAGTATCAGTGATAGCTATTAGTTATACATTTATTTTCGTTCTCAAATCTAAATCTATCTAAGTGTTTACAATATAAATATAAAAACATAATTATTATAAAAACCATAAATAACAAAAAAATAACAAAAAACATAAATATTAACATTATATTATTTTTTAGTTATGTTATTATAAGTGATATCGATTAGTTATGATAGTATTAGTGATAGTAATTAGTGATGATAGGTGATACAGTATAGTTTACTGCTTTACAGGTGCGATAACGTTCGCGAATGTGGGTATCGCCATGCTGGAGCCGAGCCTGCCCCTCTGGATGGCCGACACTATGGAGGCGCATCGCTGGCAGCAGGGGGTCGCTTTCCTTCCCGCCAGCATCTGCTACTTGATTGGTAAGGAGCAGTGGTAACCAGACCTTAGGGCAAGAAAATAAAAGCGAAAGCCCTACTTCTTATGTTAGAACGACTGTCAAAACAATGTTGTAAAGCCATTGTACGGAAAACCGCGGTCGCCAGTTTAACGCAATTATTGGTCGCGCATTTGAAGTAAAACACTCGAAATGCCATTTTGCAACCGATTAAAATTGATCTAAGTAATTACGATGCAATGTGGGTTGGTTTCATACGCGTCTATTTGGATTGTCTTTTTGAGTATTCTCAGTCTTAAAATATGTATATTGGTAGAATTGTCGCACATGTGCATTTGGACGTATGCCTGGCTAGCGCGACGCGTCACTTTTCCGTTCTATTCACTTCTCTCTTCCCACCCACACAGTGAACCCACTTCACTCCGTTATAAAACGCGTCAAAGCGTAGATAAATCTATAACTACAACTATGTCATTCAGTGCAGATTTATACCATATTCGTCCCGAAAAAGTTTGTCCCACATTGAAAAATCTGCTGTCGTTCCGCTTTGTATGCCGTATTCATCAATAAAGATATTTTCATTTTCATATGTTCATATATTGTCATATGTTTGTCATATATTTTTTTTTTATTACGATTACTTATTCTACTCTATCAACTATGGCAGTACTTAAAAAAAACTGAGAGCAACCACTAGTAGAGCCCGTTTTAGACCGTCTTCCAGATGAGGTGGTGTATCCCCCAGTCAAACTCTATCAGTCACATTCACATTGTCACACACATTTTTGTAGCGTCCTCACGACCCAAGGCCTCCACCACCGCAATTTCTGATCTTTTATGGCCACCACACGTGTTAAGCCATCCGTTGTTGGTTACAGGTACTAATCTGTTCGGCCCGCTCGGTCACAAGATGGGCCGCTGGCTGGCCGCGTGCTCTGGGCTGGTCATCATCGGGATCTGTCTTATTCTGGTCAGTTGGTGTTTCTTTGTAGGTCTGGTTTGTAGTGGTAGGACTCTACTGCAGAGTCCGCCTGGGGAAGTACCTAAAGTACCTTTGCCAGTTATTCAATCGCCAAGCAGTAATGTGCTGTGTTCCGGTTTGCAGGGCAATGTTACCACAGAAATTACTGGGTGTGAAGAGATTTACATCTAATATTTCAGGGTGACGAGCGCAGTGTAGTGCGGCGCAGGATTGTATTCGCAAGCTCACAATTCTGGCACTGCTACTGTTAGTGGCATACGTGATGCTTACCACCAGGCAAACGTTCAAGTTCAAGTCATTTCTTCGCTCTAGATGTGGTGACATTTCAGGTCTTAAATATTTCAATAGTACAGCACAATCTGTCACGTGACTGTATAAAAAAATTAAAGTTACAGTTCCATACAGCTAAAAAAAAAAAAAAATTTTGTTAGGCTTCACATAGATCCACAATCATTCTAACCCCATAATCATTTGTAATCTAAATAACCTTAATGTGCTATGTTTTGAAGGAAGCCCTGCATGCAGTTACTTTTTACAGTAAGAGAAGTAAATACTTTTACTAGTATACAGTATCCTAGTACTTTTACAAGTATACAAGTACTTTTAATAATAATAATAATAATAAAACATTTATTGACCAAAAACTTAAGATCACACACAACATATATAAAAGAAATTTAAAAAATAATAATAATATAAAACAGTGTTATAATAATATTATGCCCAAAGATTCGTCGTGCGCTGGTCTCCGCACTAGGATTCCCTGTATTGCGGAGACCAGAAGCATTACAAATGATTTCTTACATACGTACATAGTGCCGGACAATAATGATAGTGAATAAATTTTAAGGTAAGTTAAGTAAGTAGTAATTTTAAAGACGACAAAATTGAAAGTGGGTAACACAGGTTTAGCACTTCAATCATTTGACAAAGAAAGCGGTGAGAAAGTAGCACCTACAAATATTAAAGAGCTATATTGGCGGACAATAATAATTAGAGAATACATTTTAGGTAAATAGTAATTTTAAGATGGCAATAATTTATAGTGGGTACCAGGATTTACACTTCAGACATTTGACAAAGAAAGCTGCAAGAAAAAAATACCCAAATAATAAAGATGGTACCTAGGATAGGTACTTATATATCTACTAGTATCAAAGTCGACGTAAACCAATACACTGCTGCGATAGTTGTGCTTTTACAAGTATACAAGTATACAAGTACTTTTACAAGTATACAAGTACTTTTACAAGTATACAAGTACTTTTACAAGTATACAAGTACTTTTACAAGTATACACGTACTTTTACAAGTATACAAGTACTTTTACAAGTATACAAGTACTTTTACAAGTATACTAGTATACTAATAAAACCCTTTCTCTTCTCAGATCCCAATGGCTCGTAAGTTGGAACACCTGATCATCCCGAACGCTGGCCTCGGTTTCGCCATCGGGATGGTGGACTCTTCCATGATGCCAGAGCTGGGTTTCCTCGTGGATATACGTCACGCAGCAGTGTACGGATCGGTTTACGCTATCGGAGATACGGCTTTCTGCCTCGGATATGCTGTTGGTAAGTTTTCATTTATAGGCCGAGCGAGCGCAGCGAGCGAAATCTTTGCAACAACTGGCAAAATTTGCTTTCATTTATCCGGATGTATGGATGTTGGTTTTCTGTTAAGATCAAATTTTTAAATTCTTGACGAAACTTGGTATACAGGTAGCGACAATAAACGTAGCGTTACTCTATCGAGTCACAGGACGCCCGGAGACTCGACGAAGTGACGCTATAGACGCTCGAATTTGGGAAATATAATAGATTACTCACCCGTGGTGTGTATACGACTTTACGTGCCGCTGCGGGGACGAAGTGGTCTCTTTAGCTCCGTGTAGTGGGGCTAAAGTAATCATTTTAGTCGCGCAGGCACGTAAACTACTTTAAATGTGAGTTGAGTGAATGAGAACAATACAGCTGGACTGGTCAGCATTCTGAAACCACATGGAGTCTTCTCGTCAACCATCCCGCAAAGTGTCAGGACGTCTCTGGAGGTCCTTACATCAGTACGCTCTACCCGCTACCCGTCGGGGCTCGGGACGGCGACGACCCCTGGACACCTCAAAGTTGGATCAGTCCACAACTTCAAAGTAGCTCTATGGAAAGAGCTATGCTATATGCATATAGCATATGCTATATGCTATTCTTGGATCGTATCCATCATCAGCCCGGAGACGTCCACTGCTGAACGAAGGCCTCCCCCTTAGACCGCCACACTGTACGACAACCTGCCATTTGCATCCACCGGTTGCCCGCGACTTTTACAATGTCGTCGGTCCATCTAGTAGGAGGCCTACCTACGCTGCGTCTTCCGATACGTGGTCGCCACTCAAGAACCTTTCTTCCCCATCGGTTGTCAGTTCTTCGAGCGATGTGTCCTGCCCACAGCCACTTCAACTTGCAAACCTTGCGAGCTATGTCGGTGACTTTGGTTCTTTGGCAAATAGCGGATTTCATAGCGTAAAGTAACTCCGAGCATAGCTCTATCTCCATCGTATCCGGAACGAAGTAATTCGCCAGAGAACTATAGTCACCGACATCATTCATCATCAACAGCCAGAAAACGTCTACTGTTGGAAGAAGGCCTTCCCCTTAATACAAGGGTCGGGTTTGCCATAATCCCCTTGCTTGGCAGGCGGCTTGGAGAACGCAGAATGCTCACCACCGTTAACCGAGAGGACGCTGCTGCCCGTCCTCCGGTGGTTTTGGATGCAGTTTTAGGACATACGCAGGTCAACCGACATAGCTCAGCCTAATTAAGTGCTACCCTCCAGGGCCTGCGTTCTCCGGTGCCCTGATGAACAGCATCGGCTTCGAGTGGATGCTGGTGATCATCGCAATGCTAAACTTTGCGTACGCACCGTTCCTACTGCTGCTACGGTCTCCACCAGCTACCAATGAGAAGCAGGTATGTGGAGCCAAGTGTGAGTGCCTGCCGGGTCAACTCAAATAGTAGGGAGCAAACTAGTCAACTCCCCTAGGGAGCAAAAGTAAAGAATGTCTCAGACGTCGTGTATATTGTCTCCCGAGACGAAGCCGAGGGTGAAAAACATGAGATTTGATGAAGATCGATTTTACGTGCTGATGCGTGGAGGAAGTAGTTGTTTTCACTCCGCGTAGCGGGGCTAAAGTTAGCCCCGCAGGCACATGAAAGTATTACCATGTTTACCAAACAATAATTTAAAAAACCGACTTCAATTTTGATTGCCTGGATGGCATATTTTTTCCAGTTATATTTGATTTTAAAAACAAAATTACTGAACTGATTTTGATTAAAAAAATATGGGACTACCTCTGTACCTACCATACAAAAAATTGGTCCAAGAGCTTAAGGGATGTGTTAAGTATTGTCATAAGAAAATTGTGATTTGACAAAGAAAGACAAAACAAATAACAAAAAAAATAAAACAAAAAGTTAGGGTTCCTGGATACGTATCAGTCACGAAACATCAGACCTCTGGAGTACAGGGGGCCTCTTGTTGAAAATGAAATTGATGATTTATAATTTACCTATCTATCTTGTGCTAAAGATATATGGGAGAAAAAAGAACAAAAGATTATTTGAGGTTACAATGCGTTTACTATTTTGATAAGTCCTAATACAATATTAATATTAAAACGCTGATGGCGATAGTCCAATGGATGACGGCAACGAGAAAAATTGGGAAAATAAAATAAATGAAAGGAGGTTATCTGATGGATCCTTTGCTGATGGTGTCTTCTGCAGGATCATCCGATTCTCGAACGCTTCATGGAGCTCCTCCAGTGAAATGACATTGCCTTGTCTTCAAAGCTTCAAATGAGAATTTCGCTCGAGTTCCTTAGTTTGGTGACCGCATGGCGCGTCACAAAATAATTCTTGAAAGTTGGAGTTTTACGTCATCTCAGACGGAAATATGGACCTGGTGTCCCCTGCGGGATCGGCGTTGGCTCCCTCAGGTCATTCTCTTCTCAAAAAGATGTAAAAAAATCCAAAAGGTGATTCACCCCGTAACACGCGCAACGGCGGCTCCGACGTGAATGTCTATTTTTCAAAATGGTCTCCTCGATCTAGCTTCTCTTTCTCGCTTATGGAAGAATTCTTCGAGTGCGAGCGAGTCAGCGTATATGACGTCATGTCGTAATACGGCTTCCAACAGATAACCAAATATTTTGTATAAAGCTATCCGATAGATTCTAAATTTGAAACTAATTTTATTACTAGTTTACAATTCCAAAATAAATGCTTAAAAAATCCTAATTTGTTATTTAAATACAATTTTGATAATTAATTTCACACCAACATTTTATGTTGGTTCCTGATATATTTTATGGAGCAAAGCACAAGCCATCCTGTGCGCCAATTTGCAAAATGGGAGCTAATAAAATAAAGTAATAATATAATTTAAAGATTATATGACAATATCCCCCTTTTGAAACAAAAGACAGTTTACTGTCTGAACAGACGGGGTAGGCATGAAAAGAAACTTTTTGTTATAGGTTGGAATCCTGAAATATAGTGAGGTTGATACTTCAGCAAGCTTCTTACATTCCATCTAGCAAAATAAACTGTTATTCCACTTTCATAAAATAAATCACTCACATTCTTTCATACATAGGTACCTATAAGGAATTCAAATAATATTCACACTGCCTAGTTCTTACAAAATCACCACTCACACCTTTAAACTTACATCGAACTTCATAAATCTCCTTGCATCTCATAGTTAAATTGAGCTATTCTGACATACTTGCTTCACTTTTCATAATCCTCATGACTCCATACATAACATGATGGTATAGGATATACCTATAGAAATAACACATTGTGTAATAAAACAAAAGTAGTATATAGCAAGTAGCTTAAAAGGTAACTGTTAATATAAATATCCATTCACTCTTATGTAGGTGCGGACAAAACTTATCTGAAAAACAATGATATCTAAATGGTTTTAAACGGTAAGTAAATATGTGTTAGTATGTTTGTAATTCTTATAATAATCTATACCCTACAGTTTGGGTTTTCTAGTAATGACCTAATTCTATGAGAATAAAGTCTCACTATTGTCTAATAGTATGAAGTGAAAACTTCTAATGTTTAAAGTAAATATCTATCGTTGTAAACATTAGATAAACTAAGTATAAGCTTTAATTAAGTACAGGTAAATCTTAATTATTTAAACCTAAATTAAATCTACGCAGTGAATCCGTGCACTAGATGCTGCTAACTATAATTAAAGACTAATTGTTAATCTTAGAAGGTTCACAGACAACCTTTGGTATCTACAAGACAAAAAGGTAAGTTTGGTATGTATGTATGTATGTAGATCTACTAAATATTGCTAGCATGTCCGAGTGTTTTAACTCAGCCATAAGAAAACATTTTAAGTCATACTAGGTATAAACTTGTCGTTAGTCAAATCCGGTATGTATGTTAGCATGTAACAAAAAGACTAGAACTCAATCGTTCCCAAATAATTAGCTAATAAGCTATAGTTAATGGTAGGTTGCCTTTAAATAGGATCCTCCAGAAAATTGCCCAATATGTAGGCTAAGAACTAATAAGCACACGAAAATATGCATTATTGAACGTTTGGTTTATTGTTGGTTATGTAAAAATAATTACTCATACTTAACCTTAAAAATATTGCATCACAGACTTGGTTTTAACAAAAATTACCAAGTCTCAAAACACAAAAAAATGGTATTAACCTTAAAAAATTGCTTCACAGACTTGGTTTTAACAAAAATTACCAAGTCTCAAAACACAAAAAAAATGGTATTAAATATACTGCTTTTGCTTTATATAGCAATGGATACTTGTCCAAAACAAAACAATAGCTTTGAATACTGTTATTAAGTTAATTCAAAGTAAGTATTTAAGTCTTTCCCTGAATGTAGGTCAACACTTTGTTAATACTTGAAACTTGTCTTTGAGACAGAAAAAGAATCGTCTTTTCTATACAAATTGGAAATCAAAATAAGTAAATTCTTGTATAAATAACGCTTAAGTAGTTCAATGTCTGAATAGAAGTCATACTTAGTCTGAGTATAGACCATATAGTATGTCATTTTACCTACATGAACTTGTTGGTTTACAAGGAAAATTGCAATGTTTAAATTCTAAACTTGTTTGTAAAGAAATAATTATTGATTTTATGATTTTATCAGTATTTGTTATGGATTTACAGTATCCTAAAGTATCCGTAGAAATAATAATGTGGGTAAAAACGCAAACTTAAAACTTATGTGTTTCTTTTTTACTTTTGAGAATTTTGGTTGTGAACATACGGTTTTCATTTTAATTTGAATAATACTGAACCGATAGCCAAAATTGTGTATCTATAGGTAGCTAGATATGCGTAGGTACGATAAATCAAAAATAATTGTCTGTAACTACAATTTTGAAAAAGTTATAAGCGCCGCCATATGTGTGTTTACATACTGCATTGCTTTGAATAAATAAATATTGTTTTTGTTTATATTTCAAAAACTATTGATCTGAATTTTGCAATAAAAGTATACATTGACTTCTGTTAGCGTCTACTATGGGTAGTAAACAAAATATTTTATTAAAAATTTTGAGGGGAGAGTGGGTAATTTCGGTATATAGGGATATTTTTTCTTGAATATAATTTATTTTTATTGGTTTATAATCCGCTTTATAAATGAAAATGTTAGAAATCTTTTGGAAGTAATGGTGTGTTCACACTTGAGTTTTTTTTTGATAAAAATAAAAAAAAACTCAAAACAACATAATTTTTCTATAACCAATGATTATGCCTTAATATGATTCTGCTTATATTTGGAGTGCCTGACATTTGCTAGGTACGCAAATACATATTGTTTTTATGCAGTTGTGATTTATAACTCGTCACATTTTTTCTAACTTTTAGAAAAATGAGAGAATATGAAATTAAAAAAACATAATAATTAGCTACTTATGAACTTTGTTTAAGAATATCTTTAATATGGTATTTACCGGTGTTACCACCCTCTATTTCTTTTAAAATATACGCCAAATCTGATAGTTTTTTTGTAACCGTGCATTTTATGAAACGTGGTGCTAATTTACTTGAAAAGAAATTGGCAGCATTGGATTGAACGAAGTTTCTTCTCCATACGGTGTCTCCGATCTGATAGACTACTTGCTTACGCCTACGATTGTACCTTTCAGCGTTGCGTCTAAAAGCTTCTACCATAGCGTTTTCGACATCTACGTATACATCTGACAATTCTTTCAAAGCAGTGGCAGCTGGTTCCCTATCAGCTACCTGGAGATTTTGCAAGTCTTTGGGAGTTTTTGAGTAAAGAGTGTGTAAATTACCATCTACTATAATTTCTCTCCCTGTTGCTAAAAAATAGGGCGTGTAGCCAGTAGTTATATTAACTGAGCTATTTAAAGCTAACTGAATTCGTGATAAGTGCTTTGACCATGTTCGGTGGTCATTTTGTACTAAAATCGACAAACATGTTTCTACGGTTTGATTATACCTCTCCACAACGTTACTTTGTGGGGTATAATAGCAATTATAAAAAACTTTGGCAATATTATACCTATTTGTAAATTTCTTGAAATCTTTGCTTCTAAATACAGTGGCATTGTCACATATCAAAACAAATGGGGTTCCATGCTTGAAAATGATTTCGCTCTCAATAAAATTTGTAATTGTTTTGGTTGTTGCAGTTCTCAGCGGGTGCAACCAGCAAAATTTTGTAAAAATATCGACAATGGAAAGGATATACCCGTGGCCTGAGTATGCCTTAGGAAATGGCCCTATTAAATCTATTGACAGCGTATGATTCGGGTACGAGACTTGTTTCTGCTTGCTCATAAAGCCTAGGGGAGCAGATGTGCTGTGCTTATACGCCTTACAAACTTCGCATTCGTCTATATATTTGACGACATCCCTATTCATGTTTTTCCAATAATACAACTGCCTAAGCTTGTAATAAGTTTTATTGACTCCTGGATGGATTGAATCGAGGCTACTGTGGCACTCCTTCATACAAGTTTCGATTAATTCCCGTGGTATAACTATTTTCCATTCGTTCTTGTCGAGAGTTGACTTGGGCTTGTTATACCTATATAGAATATTGTTATCTATAAAGAAATTTTTGTAATTGTGTGGTTCGTTTTTACAACCATCATAAACTTTAGAATACCAAGTGTCGGATGTATTGCCCGGCCCCTGAGAATAGGTTATAAGATCAATCGAAATTCGTGATAAAAAATCAGGTACGACATGAAGTTTACCTTGTCTATGACGTATATCAAAATTATACTGTGAGAGCTGCATGGACCAACGTGCTAAACGACCAGAAGGGTTGTTCAGTGACTTTAGCCATTTTAGACTCATGTGGTCCGTGATTACGGTAAAATGAAATCCGTCTAAATAACTTCTGAAATGAATAATAGAATCAACTACTGCCAATAATTCCCTCTCAGTCGTACCGTAGTTACGCTCTGGTCGCGAAAGTAGTCGAGAATGGTACGCGACTGGGTGTTCAACACCATCTATTTCTTGTGTAAGAACACTTCCTAAGCCTACGGATGACGCATCGCAATGCAAAATGAAAGGTTGGGCAAAGTCTGGACAAGCTAACACTGGAGCAGACAGGAGAGCTTGTTTTAGTTTTTCAAACGATTCTTTTGCCTGTTCTGTCCATTCAACCTTGTCTCTACCTTTCCTTTTGCCTATCATTGCGGTCATTGGGGCTATTATTGACGAAAAATTCTGGACAAAACGCCTGTAATATGAACATAGGCCTATAAAACCTCGCAACTGTTTAGCGGTGCTGGGTAATGGAAAATTCTTTATACAAGTAAGTTTGTCCGGGTCTGTTTTAAGACCTTCGGAATTTATTATGTATCCTAAATACTTCAGTTCAGGCATACAAAAGTTGCATTTATCTAAATTAACCGTGAGTCCAGCATCTTTTAACGCGACGAGGACTCTTTTTAATATTTCAACCTGCGACTGAAACGTATCTGTCGCGATGAGCAAATCGTCAAGGAACGCGAATACTTTCTCCCCAAATTGATGGGAGAGAAGTTTATCCACTAGTCTTTGTAATTCTGCCCCTGCATTGGACAGTCCAAATGGCATACGCCTAAATTCAAATAATCCTCTATTGGGTACTATAAATGCTGTCTTTTGACATGAATTGCTGTTATCTTGCATATTTATGCAATTTGGGTTTAAATTTGGGGATAGATTCGGGGAATAGCCGTCTGTATTATCTAATTTCACCTGCCAAAAACTACTGGAAAGGTCGATTGAAGTCAAGTACTTCGAGCCTTTAAGGTTATCTAATATGGAAGAAATATATGGAACTGGATAACTATCCTTCACAGTTACATCATTAAGTTTTCTAGCATCTAAACAGAACCTTAATGATCCATCTTTCTTGGTGGCCATAACGACTGGGTTTGCCCACGGTGAACGTGATGGAGCGATGACACCTAAATCCAGCATTCGATCAACTTCTTCATTAAGTGCTTTCAACTTGACAGGAGAGAGCGGGTAGTAACGTTGTTTTATCGGCGGGCCTGTAGTAACGATCCTATGTGTGACGAGGTCGGTTTTACCTAGCCCAGCTACATCCGAAGAAATATCCTTGAATTGTTCAACTATTTGTGATAACTGCCCTTCCTGTTTACTTGTCAGTTGGTTGCGTGGTACTATTGCTCTTACTTCATTGAGTTCAAGTGAATTCGTACAAAAACCTGTGTTATTGTTGTTACTTAAACAAAATTTATTAATCTTGAATATATCTAGCAAATGAAAAGCATAAATAAAATCCATACCTAGTACAATATTATTATATATGTTAGGCATGACCAAAAAATCAAAAGATTTTGAAATATCTTTGTATTGAACCTGTAATGACATAGTTCCTTTAATAAATATGGGAGAACCATCAGCCGTGCGGGCGTTAATAAACGTCTTTTGCATTCTAGCTGAGCTCAAAAATTCTTTGTAAAAATCTTTACCGAGAACAGAAAAATTTGCCCCGGTATCCAATAAACCTATGACCTCCTTACCGAAAATTTTAAATTTTAGAAATAGTCGGTTGTCATCTTCTAGTACTAGAATTTCAGGAGAGATCAAGTCACATTTACCACCCTTAGATACTTTGAGTTGGTCTCCCCTACTAACTAGTTTTTTAAATTACAATTTTTTAAATTTCCCCTAATGTCGGACTTTGCCCAGTTGCCTTTTTGTTTGGTAGCTGGAGTTTTGTCTGAACAATTTGGACAAAAAGCAGTTGTAGTTCCAATAGCTTTGCAATTAAAGCATATTGGACCTGGAATAGTACGACATACCTTATAGTTATGCCCTATTTTATTACACTTTAAACATGTCTCACCTTGTTTTTGTGGGGTGGACTGTATTCCACGAAACTCCTTCCTAAATTGAGGAATAGCTGTGGGTAAAGTAGTAGTCGCAAAATATTGCTTCTGCGGTTGTGTAATGGGTTTGTTATTTGTTGTTAACAAGCCTGAATAAGCTTCATAGTTTTTACTAATTGCTTTTAATTGTTCTAATGAATTTACTGGGTTGTTTGCTAACAATTGTGCATAAACTGGCAATAGATTATGTTTAACAATTTCTAACAATGAGTGTTCTGGTATAGGTATGCTCAGTTTTGAATTTAAGTCCTGTATATCGATGACAAAGCTAAAAACGGTTTGATATTGCTTCTGCTTTGTATCTCGCAGCTGCTTTTCTGTTAGGTATTCATAATCGATTGCTACAAAGTTGTGTTTGAATGTATCGCACAAAGATTCCCATGTGGGTAACGCATGGCGAACTGATCTGTAAAATTTCAGAGCAGTGCCTTCTAACAGCTCTGAAAAACCTCTCAACAGTACACTTTCACACACATCTCTTGCTAACTTAATTTCGTTCACTCGATTCAAAAATTCAACAACACACGTATCACCACTATACTTCAGTCCCCAGGACTTCAAATTGGAGTTGTAACTGTTATTAATTGCATATGTTACCTGGGTGACTGGTACATGACTGTTTTGTGTCGAGTGCCTTTGTTTCATAAATGGAATATACTTGTCACCGTCTGTGGCTGGATCTATAACACTAGTGCTAGGATTTGTGTGGATATTTTTGCATAATGGCGACTGGATTGTTCCTTGAGCCATCCTCACATCGGTATTGACATAATTCATTTCTTCTGAATCTGAAACAGGTATATCTATTAAGCTCTGTGAATTTTGGAGTTCTGGTTGAGGTGAATCTGACGTTTGCTCCGCTGTTAACTTACGGTCAACAGACGGTGTACTATACATCTTTACAAGAAAAATTGTTACACAAATTCAATAACACAATTGTGAAAATACCTACTTCTACAGTAGATTAAATTGTAATCTTTTGTTTATAAATTCCAACATACACCTTTGCACAAGATAAAATTGGTTTGTTTTTAAGTTAAATTCTAAGTAAATAATTGTTCGGGCGCCATTTGTCATCAGAAAATTGTGATTTGACAAAGAAAGACAAAACAAATAACAAAAAAAATAAAACAAAAAGTTAGGGTTCCTGGATACGTATCAGTCACGAAACATCAGACCTCTGGAGTACAGGGGGCCTCTTGTTGAAAATGAAATTGATGATTTATAATTTACCTATCTATCTTGTGCTAAAGATATATGGGAGAAAAAAGAACAAAAGATTATTTGAGGTTACAATGCGTTTACTATTTTGATAAGTCCTAATACAATATTAATATTAAAACGCTGATGGCGATAGTCCAATGGATGACGGCAACGAGAAAAATTGGGAAAATAAAATAAATGAAAGGAGGTTATCTGATGGATCCTTTGCTGATGGTGTCTTCTGCAGGATCATCCGATTCTCGAACGCTTCATGGAGCTCCTCCAGTGAAATGACATTGCCTTGTCTTCAAAGCTTCAAATGAGAATTTCGCTCGAGTTCCTTAGTTTGGTGACCGCATGGCGCGTCACAAAATAATTCTTGAAAGTTGGAGTTTTACGTCATCTCAGACGGAAATATGGACCTGGTGTCCCCTGCGGGATCGGCGTTGGCTCCCTCAGGTCATTCTCTTCTCAAAAAGATGTAAAAAAATCCAAAAGGTGATTCACCCCGTAACACGCGCAACGGCGGCTCCGACGTGAATGTCTATTTTTCAAAATGGTCTCCTCGATCTAGCTTCTCTTTCTCGCTTATGGAAGAATTCTTCGAGTGCGAGCGAGTCAGCGTATATGACGTCATGTCGTAATACGGCTTCCAACAGATAACCAAATATTTTGTATAAAGCTATCCGATAGATTCTAAATTTGAAACTAATTTTATTACTAGTTTACAATTCCAAAATAAATGCTTAAAAAATCCTAATTTGTTATTTAAATACAATTTTGATAATTAATTTCACACCAACATTTTATGTTGGTTCCTGATATATTTTATGGAGCAAAGCACAAGCCATCCTGTGCGCCAATTTGCAAAATGGGAGCTAATAAAATAAAGTAATAATATAATTTAAAGATTATATGACAGTATTATATATCTATACATATAATAAAACTGTAACGAGGCGATTACTGTACGTACATTGAAGATATATTTAAAAAACATTTTTTTTAGGATTGTATAGAATTGTTTTTTTGTGTGGAGAGTTAAAGGACCCTAAAATACAGTTTTTAAATTTTTTGTCTGTCTGTCTGTCTGGGATAAACTCGGAAACAACGGCATGAATTTAAATGCAGTTTCTTGAAATATGATCTATGAAGTCCGGCGCTTCCATAGACAATGTTTTATCAAAATCTGTAATTATAAAATTGATATTAATATTATATAACCTCGCGGAATGAAGATTATTATTTTTCAGAGCCTAATAATCAGCGAGAAATCATCGGTTCGCTACGTGAGCTACCAAAACGAGGAAGAAGAATAAAATGCCCGCCAAAACAGCGCCGCCATCTTGAATGCCCGCCATAATGACATCGACTTTTTTTTTAATTTACTTGGAAGTGGTAACGTATAATGCCAAAATGAGGTTCGCTTAGTAAAAAGTGCTGTATCGTGCCAGAAATAGATAAAAAATATATTTATTCATAATTATATTCTAACATAGTGTGACCAAATGTGTGTATACAATAACAATTTTATCCAAATTATATTTATACTGTAGTTATTGCCCGTAAAAAGGATTTTCTCAGTACTACCTATCTTGCGAAAACAGAAATCTTCTACTTTTCTGAGCAAATATTTTACAACTATGATAAATATTCAGCGTATTTTCGATGGTAGCTTTCTTCGTAGTTATATATATTTTAAAAAAACTTTGATATTTAAATTATATATATTTAATTGTATTGTATAAAAAACGCCGTTTAATCAGGGTGTATTAAAAAATTACAAAAAAATATTTACTTATCAAACCTATTAAAAGATATATAACAATTTATATTATAAAAGCATTATATTCGGGAATCATAGTATATATTAAGAAAAAGCTTAGATATGAGTATCTAATGTGACTCACGTTTTATTTTATTTGGTTCTATGAGATATATGTATACATAAAAAATATAATATCTATATTATATTATTATAAACTACCTACTTATGCAAAATGGCTTTCGTGGTACCTAACAATAAATTTATGTGATAAATAATTTTGCAAATGTGACTTTGACAATACATAATATTTTATTAACTTATATAAAAACATGCATTAGGACAATAAATATTATTTGTATGTTTCGGCGATTTTTAAAGACAATAATTTATTAATAATATTGTTTTATTCACGATGTTACAAATGCACTTATAAAAAAGTTATAAATACCTTGGCTCACGGACCAAGAAATGAGAAAGTTAAATAATTTTTGACAAGCATACAATTATTATATTATATCACCGCAATAATAATATTTTTTTTCGCAATAATAAATATACTTTTTTGTTTTTTGTAATATATTATGTTTCTTTTAAATTATTAATAATAAATTGTGTTTTATATAAAGTCACTATTTTAGCGCACTGTAAGTTGCACTAAAATATCAATATACCTACTATAATAAAAGTTTTAATTCGTTTTCAAAATAACTAACTAGTCCATTTTACGTAGAAAATATAGATAATAATAAATAAAAATAATATTAAATGCATAATTATAGCGTCATCAAAAGAGCTGTTGATATGTTTTATAAAAGAAATTAATTATGAATGATTATTATTAATTTTTGTTATTGAGTAGTTGTACAATTTTATGATAGAAAATAGGAAACGAATTTGATATATATGTGCAGAAAATTTAATTATAATCTAAGTATAATGTTTAAACCAACATTTATTATATTTATTATTATATATTAACGGTTTAGAGATCATATTTGATAATATTTTCCATTGTAAATGAAAAGTATTGAATCATAAACGAATGCTATTATATTTATACATATTTGTTTTCATCATAACATTCATAATTGCTATTTCATTACTTTTTTTTATTAATAGATATCCATGCAATCGTAATATTCAAGTTTTAACATAAATTTTAATAAATACATACCTATATATTCACTTTTCTAATTAATATAAGTAACGTCTCATTTCATATTCATATACATAACGTTTATAATAATTATATCTTTCAGTAGTTGTAATGTGTAGAAGTTTTGATGTAGTAGTTTAATAGCGTATATAAATTGACGTGTATCTTGCAATAAAAATTACGGTGGATATGGGTTTTCTGCGATGGTGTTCTACATCCAAAGGAAGCTTTTAACTTTTTTAATACTTATTATTATAGTTTCATGTAAAACTGCAATTAAATCAATGCTGGATTAGAATAAAACATACTTACTAAGATTATATTTCTTAGCAATTGAAAAGAAGAAATAAAACTGTCTCTTACCGCAAGAAAAGTAAATATTTACGTAATTTAGTTTTTTCTTCCCTAATTTACCTTAAAAAAAACTTAATTGGAAACAACTAACTAAATGCACGAGCATGATATGAAATTATTCTGCTTATCTATTTTCTATCATAATACAATGTGTAACTAAAAGTTTCAACGATACTGAAGGGTGTTAAATATTATGATGTACTCATCATTATGGACAACTTTTAATAAATGAGGCTAAACCAGAAATCGCGAAATAAAATCTGCTGTGCCATACATTTCGAAGGTCAATTAACTTTTTGTAAGGAACAGCTGATATTTTCCTCGCGATTTCAAGGTTGGCCCGGTAGTAAAAGTTGTTCATAATGATGAGTAGGTACATACATGGACCCTTCAGTATTGTTGAACCTTTTTGATACACATTGTATTTATTGTATACAATATACATCCTAAATATTATCTACTTTATATACAAAACATAAGGCAATTATTTACATAATTTGAATGACACCAATGATACTATTCTTGTATGGCTGCTTGAATTGTATCATAAAAATTGTAGAAAATAATAATCCACGTAATTTTCTAATGTATACAATAATTCATATAATATCGTAACATTTCATCCATTTTTAATATATCTATGTTAATATAAATAAAATTAAATTCGTTTTTCTAATATTATGATATATTGGATATTTTAATTTTTTAGCTATTTTATTATAATAACCGACCACCACAGACCAACGACAACAGACTTAGATGGCGATCCTCGCTGATCATTATACGTTGTTGGTACTTCTTTTAATTAAAAAAAGTACTCATAAAATTATCATTACATACATATCACACATGTTATACGTATATATTATACATACTTACATACATTACATACATTTATATATTATACATTGTATTTTTTTTCATTGTTAGAATTTGTTATATTTTTCAAATTTTCGGACATTATATATTTATTGAAAGTAATTTTATTTGTCATACTATATAAAAGAAGTTTAATTTTTCTAAAATAGTCACATTCTTTAAATTTCAATTATCAAATAAAAACAATTGTCAAAATTAACACAAAATTAATAATTAAAATGTATTATATCTTACATAATTATACGGTAGGTAAATTTAAGATTATGCGTCTAAAAAGCGCAGAAATATATTATCACATAATCTTCCAATAAGCACTTATTAATAAATACTTAAACATTATAATAACACACCATGCTTATTATTATTTGTTACAAGTAAGTTAACATTATATTGAATGTCTTGTTATTAATATACGTATTTATTAAATATAATTAAGTAGTGCTGTATAATCCAGTTTAATAATAATCATTCATAATTGATAAATATACTTATTTTGTTCTCAACATATCAGTAAACTAATGTTGTATACACAATAGCTGGGATGGGTCCTCAAAATAATGTATATTTTAATTTTAAGAGGTATAATCATCGTTGCATTAATTTATGAACGTAATGTTTTGTATTTTGTTTATTGTGGTGTGGTAAACCGTAATTATAGACATTTAATTACACACAACTCGCAAAATATATAAACAACTACATACATTAATTCCTATAATTTTTTAGATAACATTTCTAAATTCATATAAATTATAATATTATGTGAAAATATTTTGAGTAAATATAATGTACACAATCTGATATATATCAACCATAAACATTCATAAATAATAAAACAGTACACAAGTTAGCAAAGGTCTCCCCTGAACATTCGTGCCCGACACAAAGACGTTAAATAACTTGGGAAATTTTAAAAAATTGGACAGTTCTGATACAAGATCGAGACAACTGGAAGAAATTGAGGGAGATTTTTTCCCAGCTGTGGGAGAACAAAGGTTAAATTAAATAAATATAAATATTGTTTACCATACCATTATGGATTTTTTTACATATAATTTATGTTACTTTGATTCTAGTCGTGTTTTGAAAATCATGTAGCTATTTTAATAAATTTATCAAAGCACATAAATACTATAAAATATATTTCATGTACAATGTACAAACTATTTAATAATGTTAAGAAAACGAGCAAGGAGCTGAAGTGTATTCTAGTAATAATTGACGAAACTGTAAAATAAAACATATATTTGTTCTAAACATATTAATTAATACATTTGATGATTATATTTGGATATGATGATAAGTAGTTGGTTTTAATATTACAGACATATTACGCCAATATCTTGAATATTAAATGTGATAGCTATTTAGTGATATTTTGAAATTTGATGCTTTTAGAGTCGTAGTGTTTTACAGTATTTGAGCGTATGACGTATGGGTATGCTTCGGTATTCTAAATGTTTTAATAGGAAATATATACAACTAGCATAATCTTAGGATAAAAAAACTTGTATGAGATTGTATTTTTTTTTTTTTTTAATAATATAATAACATTCATATTTTAAAAAAAATGTTAATTTTATTATATTATATATATATATTATATTATTTAGAACTTAAATATTTTTTATTAAGTATTCATAATCGAATAATTATTTCATATATGTATAGTACGAACAATAAAAGAAGTACCCGTTTGGTTTTCTTTAAGTTATTACTATTTTAACTGTAATTTATACTAACTTTACATTACTTATTGGTACAATAATTATTTTTTAAGCAAATGATTCTAAAAGTACCAAGATCTTTAAATAAGTACTTTAAATAAATCTCGGCTCTTGGTAGATATTTTTATTGTTTTGTTACGTAGGTATACCTGTTGTATTATTAAAGGAAACTGTTAAATTTAATTTATCAAATTTTTTATTTTATTAATTATTATTTAAATTCCTACCTGGGAATATTAAAGTTCATAAATAACATAGTAATTATTATGTGGTCATATTTGAAGTTAATTATGTTACCTAACGTTTTAATTGATTGCATTCTTATTTTTCCAAATGTTGTTAATATTATCGTTATTATTTCATGACTATATTACATTATTATATGTTATGAATATTTGTATGTGTAATGCAATTTGAAGTGTTGTTTTAATAAAATGTGGGTATATGAACTAATTTTGTAGTTTTCTTTTTTGTAGCATCGTTACATAATAATATTTTCATCACACTTGCTCGTAAAGTGGATCTTATTGCATCGGTTTTAGGCTCATAATCCAAGCTATTACGCACGCGTGCTTTTTACTTTACATTACGGCACATCCATGGTGCTATAATAGGTATAACCCGGTACAGTCAAGTTTGTACGTGACTGCAATTAGACGTACGTATACGAATCACTCTTAATATAGCCGCGTAATACTTACAGTTTTTTTATAATACCAACAAAGAGTTCTTATGCCGCTGAAGTAAATGTCAACCTGCGCGCGCATTACTGATTTGGGCGCCATTTTCAGCAAATGTTTGTTGACGTTTTCGCTGTGTGGTTGATTATTATCAAAAAAAAAATGTCGCAAGTGTGACGAAAACAGTCGTATGGAACTCTTGTGCTATGTTTCTATACACTCTCGGCTTCCTTATCGCGCTCGCCTGCGGCTCGCGCGCATACTACCGCCTCTAGTGTAATGACCAACATAGCACACTTGTATCATAATGTACTATTAAGATGCAAAAATGTTTGTTGGTTTGTTTGTCAATATTTCGGCTGCGAAATAAACCCCGGAAAAAAAATCAGGTTACATTTGTTTTTCCGGTATAACAAGTTTATCAGTTTCCGTCCTTTAATCTATCTCTGTGTCTAAAACTACGTCGAATCCTTGTTCTGTTGCGCTTTATGGTTAAGTTTTATGAACTAAGTTGAAATTATTCTGTAATTAACTATCCTAGCATAGTATGAAACTGCTGTTATAGGATGCTCACCAAAATTCACCACTTTAAATCATCCCGAGCAATGTTTTACGCAACAACTCTCCCAACTCTACCAACTCCCCCCCCCCCCCCCCGCCCCCCAACTTCCCCCCTTTGAATTAACTACCCAAATATCCATTTTCATCACTATAACTTCAAAAACAAAGAACTTTCCATACAACATTCCACCACCTTTAAAAAAAATTAAAAATCCATAAATCCCCATAAATCGTCACTGTCAATTTTTTTTTGCAAATAGCATTTATTATTTTAAATGAACTATCTTACTATTTTAAATGAACAAAAAAATATATATGAATGATATTTTTAATGATTACTTTTTTGTGTTTTTTTTTCTAAGGGGTCGAATTTCGAAAAATCTTTTCTTTGTATAGTTTTCTTAGTAGATGCGTAGGGGCATCGAGACGAATACACCCTCCAAATTTCAAGTCTGTACGACCAGGCAGCGGTTTGGGCTGTGTGTCTATCAGTCAGTCAGTCACCCGTCAGTCAGTCAATCAGTCAGGACAGAGTCTTTTATATAGATACTGAACCGCTCTATCCAATTATTACTATTGTAGCCTGGCCTGTCCCATTGTTATTATTCTAGGCCAGTCTGTAAAAGCAGAGGTACTTCCCTTCTTCCCTATTACTTTATAAAGTAACAGGAATTTATGATCCAATTCTTTTAGTGAACATCGTCCGAATAATTAATTAAAAAACTCAAGGTGCAGTAGTTTTACCTAATACCGACCTATGCGATATTGTTCTTATCTAAAACCACTGGCTGTTATCCGTGGCAATCAATAATTATCAATTTTTATCTATACAGTCATCCGATAATGGAAAACAGTGAAATATCCAGTTTGCGGTTTGTTCTAGACCTATGATATAGTTATAGGCAAATATATATTTTACTATATTTTTACTTTAATATTAATGCGGTGTTAAAAATATTTTTTATACTAATATTTCTATTTAACGTTTTATTTTATATATTGTCTTAAGGAGTGAAATATATTATTTATTTTAATATAATAAATAAATATAATCATAATAAATATCGGCCTACATACTAGTGGAGTGGTTTGTACGTATATCTAGAAGGGTTCTATTAAGTATTGTAGTTTCCATGTGGTCATTATAAGTGTTTAAGTGATATTACTTTTTAGTGACATTTGTATTGTCATGGTAAGTTATTATATTATATCAATAGCTAATTAGTTAACTAATACAATTATTACATGTCGTTAGGTGACTCCAACATTTAACATGGCGTTTGGTGATTCCAACATTTAATATGGCGTTAGGTGACTCAAACATTTGACATGGCGTTAAGTGACTCCAACATTTAACATGGCGTTAGGTGACTTCAACATTCAATCATCATTCATTCTTTTTTTTTTTTTTTTTTTTTTTTTTCTTCATTACGTCTTTGTCACTGAAAAGTAAGGCTTTCACTTTTCAGTGACGAAAACAGACATAATGTAGAACCTGTGTAGAGCACTTCTCCACTGTATGCAAAATGCGAAAACGCATGAGAAACTAGTGTAGACGAAAACCAACTAATATTATAAACGCAAATATTGCTGAACGGAATTTGATAAAATTTGGTGGTGTGGTAACTTATACCATGGAATAACACATGCTACTTTTTACCCCAGGAATCGCGGGTGAAACCGCGGGGCATTGCTAGTAAATAAATAAATATTTCAACTAGGTTTCGAATCGAATGAATATAACGCTCAACGGAAATTCCTTAGTAGGTATCGCTATCGCTATAGTCTTCTCTATTTACATAATAATGCGCAAGTGCGTTTGTTCGTTTTTGTCCTTGTTTCATGCAACAACGATCAACGCACCATTGTCATGGATGGTAACATAGGCACAGCTTAGGTAGGAACAGCACGAAACACAAAGCTTACTCTAGAAACGAACCGTGGTTGGAGAACACAGTGGTACACGTGTATTTACACACACATCCGCAAATAACTTGCACAGCAGAGCAAATTCACTGATTTGGTCCTCCCATAGAAAAACATAGAGTCGTACAGTTTCGTGTTCAGTCCAAGTTAATTTGTAATTTTTTTTCTTCTTAAATATTAATTTATTAATAAAACAAAAAAACATGAGAATTTACTATAATTATTTGGAATATAGCACTTACTTTATTTGTATAAAATAGCGTGTCAATTTATACCTCAACGCTACAGTGGAATTTCGACTCTGTTCTGCACAAATAGAATACAAATTACCTTACACTGAATATGACATGATTGTACTTATTAGTAAATTAGTTATTTAGTTATCATAGGTATATAAGTGTAGACGCCTTTTCTATAGAAGTGAAATATAATAAATACCCTTGAGCTTGACGCAATGCGCGTTACTAGGGTAAATGATACTTGATGTGTGCCATCCACCCCGTTAAGCGCTGACGCCATGTCCACCGGGGTCGATGTAACACTTTTTCCCATCTGCACCGGTAACGGGCCAGGGGCACCGGGGTGGATGGGACCAAAATCAAAAATACAACGAACGTAACTCACAGATGGAAGACCGATTTTTTTATTATTACAATTTGTGTCTGATGGTTGGTTATAACATAATAAGTATTTGTAATCTAAGATAAACAAATTATTATGATAAAAAGACAACTATATTTATCAAAACTTACGTTTGACTTAAAATAAGAAATTGGGTGTGTCATGTACAAATTTTCTTTTAGCTTCATATCGACTGATAGCAATAGACATCGAACACGTAATGGCGACACTTATCAAGGCGATAATGATATAATTAATCTTATTAATGGAACATAGCAGATTATTGAAGTTTCTAGTACCTGAACGGCTGTGAGTATTTTATTTTTAATTTGCTATTCGTGGAATTGAAACTAAATGTATTTTACTCCAAGTTTTTTCTTGTACCTAAAACCTGGTTAAAATTTACATATATATATACAATAGATAATAATATTAATGCAATCACGCTTTTCCTCCTCTGGGGTATATAGACAGACATTTCGGACAGTGTGCTTCGGATTTGCACGATCTAATTCCCCCTGCCCATTCTACTATCGCATACCGAAGGGTCAGGAGCTCAAGGTTGATATACCAAAAATCTAAAAGAAATGATTTGATTTCACTTTCATTCTACAAACTGCATAACAGTGAAATGCATTGTTCAAGTGGCTGTTTTGCGATAGTTTCAATCTAGCTGTCTTCAAGTCGCGAGACTACATCGGTTTCCTCTAAGCAAGCGTGCTCCATCCAAGAATAGTGCATAATGCTGTTAACCAAAGACCACTTTTTTTTTTAATGTTTATAATTAGGTTTGCGTTTGACCACACTGCGCGACCGCGAACCTTATTGCGAGGGTATACAATTCACAGTCGCGCAGCGTCGGCTGAGCGTATTTGGTTCCTCTATAAGAAGTTCACGGTACGGCCCCAGTAATAAAAAAGGGGCAGGTGGAATGAAGTTGTGTGACTAAAAGTGACTAATCTTCCAATGAAGCCGCTGGTGACACGACTGGTGAACAATATCGTCACTTTTATACTCCGTTGGTATATATTGGTATACAAAAGACTGACTGACTGACAGATAGAGACGCAGCATATAAAAATGAAGACGTTTTGTAAATAATACCTACTACTGCGGTCTGGGTATAATAGGTACCAATAAAGCTTTTGAAACTCAGAGTCACATAACGGGCAATAGAGAGTTATGCTCGGAGTTTTTTTGAAACGATAAAATCCGGATCGAGGATATTCGCCAAAGAACCAAAGTCACCGACTTAGCCCGCAGGGTTTGCAAGTTGAAGTGGCAATGGGCAGGCCACATCGCTCGAAGAACTCATAACCGATGAAGAAAGGCTCTTGACTGGTGACCACGAACCGGAAGATGCAGCGTGGGAACTAGGTGGACCAGCGACCTTCTGAAAGTCGCGGCAACCACCGCCGGTGGATGCAAATGGCTGGTTGTCAAATAGTGTAACGGTCTAAGGGGGAGGCCTTTGTTCAGCAGTAGATGTCTCTGGGATAATGATGATGATATTGATTGTTTTTAATTTTATGATATTTACATATGTACAAAACTTAAAATAAATATTTAAACTATATACTAAATACTACTTATTTACAATAATATATATATACAAAAAAAATTTTTAACCTATAAAACAAAAGCGCCGTCTAGATCGCCACCATGCGGTAGGGTTCCCAGGATGCTGGCTGCATTACCCCGTCGAATGGCAATACTTATCCTCTGGGAAAAGTATGCGCCAGCTCTGAGGAAGCGTTGTTGTTAACGGAACAATTTGTATATTACAGATCCAAAATGGCGGAACCTGTCAAAATTCAATTCGAGTATCAAAATCCTGAAAATGTCGAAGCGGAGGTACCAGGCGCCCAGAAAATAAGAGAGCCTCAATTCGAGAATGAAACAGGCGAAATTCTGTCCAATGTTGGCGAAAGTTCCTCGAATGGATCATCGTCGAATGTAAGTAATGAAGGCCTAGAAATTACTACAAATGACGATTTCTCAAGTGAACCAGTTATCGTTGTCACTAAAAAGGAAGCAGCTTTCACTAAAGGTGATTTGAAACTGCAAAAAGTGACAGTCACCGAGGACATTTCGATTAAATACCAGCATTTGTTCAAAAAGCAAACTCTGCCTGGCAAAACAGTTGTAACGCAGGTTCAGAAGCTTGAATACAAATATTAAAATAAATTTATGATTTTATTTGAAATGTAAAGCGTTTATGAATAAAATACAGAATGTATGCGTTATATTTATTTTATTTTATTAGGCCCCATCTCAAGAAGAGCTATATTAATATATATTGCGATGCTAATTACTAGATATACTTTACGCATTGCAGTTTACACATATTATTTTAATATTTTTTAATTTAATCATACCTTCAACTTAAGCTACTCGCCAATAGATGGCACTAGCAGATTGAACGAAAGTGTAAACAAATAATGTAATGAAAATTAAAAAACTTTATTGACATAATGTTGGAAGTTATAGGTACCCCATATAGCCTAATATATATATTTAATGATTACATTATCATTTATCATACATATCTACTTAATACTTACTTTGATTAAATACAAAGCTAGATTCTCCAAGACTTATTATGACAATAATATATTCAATAATTATGCCTTTGAAAGCAACAAAAGATATATAATTATAGGGAATATATTCTCGAGCTCTATTGTACGAGCGAAACGTTTTATGTCCAAAACTGTCAACAATACCACGAAGCAGCCTCAGAGATAACAATTTAATTTTATTTATTGATACACAAAACAGAACATAGCCAAAACGTAAACACAAATAATAACACAAAGCTAAAACACAATTATTCAGAAATAGTATATTTGGTATGGCCCTCTGTTGTAGGCCATTATATCATAACATTTCTAAAAGCTTAAGAAATTTACATTCAAATATATTAAAAAAGAAAAAAATTAAGGCATTTTTGGTTAATAAAATGTTAGTATAACAATAAAGATTTTCTAACTGATTCGATTTAAATGTCACGTGTGTGTGTGTGTATTACGTTTAAAATATTTTACGTCACAATATCATCAACAGGCGGAAGACGTCCACGGCTGGACGAAGGCCTCTCCCTTAAAGGGAGGTGTTGCCATAATCCCCACGCTTGGCAGGCGGCTTGGGGATCGCAGAATAGTTACCACCGTTAACTGAGAGGACGCTGCTGCCCGTCCTCCGGTGGTTCTGGATGCAGTTTTAGGACATACCCAGGTCCCAATATATTTATATATTATACTAGAGAAACCCCGCGACTTCGTCCGCGTGCGGAAGAAATTCGGCCCGCTCCCAAAATTCAGCACTTTAAATCATCCCAAGCAATTTTTTTTGCCCGCCCCCACAACTCCCCGAACTCTACCAACTATACTGACTCTATCGACTCTGCCGACTCGACCGACTCTACCAACTCCCCCCCAACTTCCCCCCTTTGAATGAACTACCCAGATATCCATTTTTCATCACTATAACTTTAAAAACAAAGAACATTCCATACAACATTCCACCCCTTTCGCCCCCTTAAATCGTACACTGTCAAAAAAATATGAAATCAGTATTTTTTATTTTATAATTATTCGATTTTTTCTCGCCTTTTAAACCTTCCCTAGACCTCCACAAACATTTCAAGACTAAGATAAGATAAATCCGTTCAGCCGTTCTCGAGTTTTAGTGAGACTAACGAACAGCAATTCATTTTTATATATATAGATTTACGTCACAATATATTTGTAATAATTTTGTGCTGTTTCACTTTAAAAAAAATGTTTCTACAACAACGATAGCAACACATCTCTGATTTCTACACATCTTCAGGCGTAACATGAAGTACAAGTATAATACCAAACGCATGTTTCCGCTCACGTAAATTAAATATATCTTTACTAAAGTTCTATTATTATTAAAGGGATATTTACCGTGATTATGTTGTAAATATACCTTTATCTTGAATATGTATTTGGTTTATAGTAATTTTTTTACCTATTCAAGTTTTCGATTCCAGAAAATAGAGGAAAATCCCGAAAATGGAGAACGCGTTTCACATTCAGAGACGGATGGTAGCGAGGTAGTCACCCGTCATGACCGACGTCACGTCTTTAGCGGAAAGAGGAACGGCATTCACGGGGAACCAGTCATGTTAGGTGAGTTATATAGTGATAGAATGCAGGACTTGTCATGTTAGGTGAGTTATATAGTGTCAGAATGGGGAACTTGTCATGTTAGGTGAGTTATATAGTGTCAGAATGGGGAACTTGTCATGTTAGGTGAGTTATATAGTGACAGAATGAGGAAGCAGTCATGTTAGGTGATTTACATAGTGACAGAATGCAGGACTTGTCATGTTAGGTGAGTTATATACTGACAGAATTGGGAACTTATCATGTTAGGTGAGTTATATAGTGTCAGAATGGCGAATCAGACATGTTAGGTGAGTTATTTACTGATAGAATGGGGAACAAGTTATATAAGGTGTATTGGTAATTAATATTGGATTACGATATGTACTTCTGAAAAGACTATGGAATTCTGCGTCAGCCCAAAATGACATTAAATTACGTTATTATGTGATACGTCAGTTTTCTTAGATATTGGTACATAAATTAAAGAGAACTTATAACTTAACCCTACACCTAATAATTTAACGACGCACACGAAATATTTATTCTGTTTAATGAAGAAAAAAACTGAATCACAAATCTTATACTTAAATTGGTAATTTAACTATTGCGAATTAAATGTAAGTATTCATATTTTAATAACAAATTTCACAAATATAATAGTATGTAATTAAATTAAATTATTAGTTTAATTTAATTATATATATTTATAAAAGAATAACTTTAGATATCTACAGATAATTATACTCGATTTTTTACTATCGCTATTGTAATTACATCCGTATAGTGTATTTTGTTAATCAATAAAATCCGTCCGCTATTAACAAATTTGCTCGATTTTTTACGATTATTTGTCTCTATTCATGATGTTATGTCGTCGACTTAATTTTATGACCAACAAATCGATCAATTGTTTTTGTTGCTCGACACATTATATTACAAGATCGCTTTACAAATTATTGGATCTCACTCACGCATCGATCGTCACAATTCTGAAAAAATAATAATTGATGAACTAAAGACGATCAGCATGGTGGTGTTCAACAAAAATACTGTTGTCTATATATTTGTTCGATTTTTAACGATCAACATGTGCAATCAAACAAAATCGAGCAAATCTAAACCCTAATAGCACTTATTTATACTTACACAATAGTGACATTATGGGCTTTTGGCCTTTCTTTACAGAGAAACTTGAGGATAAGAAGTCCAGAACCAAGATTCCGATATCCCGGTTCCGGCAGACTGTGGAAAAAGTGAAGCAGGAGAGAAGGGAAGCGAAGAAAGAAAATGAGGTAAGTGTCCTGGACTTGATCTGGAGAATATTAATAGCTAGAGTATGACGCATTCCACATAGAGTGGAGAGTCTAGGCGGTGTGTTTGGCTCGGAGACGCACCTTCTAGCTTTTCTATACAATTGAATTGGTCAGCGCACACTGGCAGCATTGCGGCGCAGTCGAGGCAGCGTAGGGGTGGAAGCGCTCCTTTTCTAGCTTTTCTTTACAATTGAATTAGTCAGCGCACACTGGCAGCGTCGTGGCGCAGTCGAGGCAGCGTAGGGGTGGAGACGCTCCTCTTCTGGCTTTTCTTTACAATTGAATTGGTCAGCGCACACTGCCAGCGTCGTGGCGCAGTCGAGGCAGCGTAGTGGTGGAGACGCTCTTCTTCTGCCTTTTCTTTGCAATAGAATTGGTCAGCACATACTGCCAGCGTCCTGGACCTGAGTATGTCCTTAAACTGCAACCAGACCCACCGGAAGACGAGCAGCAGCGTCCTCTTAGTTAACGGTGGTGACCATTCTGCGATCCCTAAGCCGCCAGCCAAGCGTGGGGATTATGGCACCCCTCTATTAAGAGGGAGGCCTTCGTCCAGCAGTGGACGTTTTATGGCTGACGACGACTGCCAGCGTCGCGGCCCAGTCGAGGCTGCCTTCGAGGCGGGGTCACCGGCGTGAGTCGCTGCCATTTTCTCATTCTGTTTTCGGGCGTAGGTGCTAGGCTATGCTAGATGCTTCCACCTTGACTTTTCTAACACTCCACCATCTTGACAGCGCCTCGACTCCGCCTCGAATCTAGCAGTGTTATATGCGCCTTAGTTAAAATAAAATTACACGACAAACTTTAGCAGTAATTTACATTATAATTAATTATAGTTATAACTCATAAATAAAAAGACTGAAATAATCATCATCATCATCATCATTGGCCTGTTTGACAAGAGATGATTTAAGTAGCGCCCGAAGCTCATCTGCGCTCGTGAGTAAATACGTCGCGTCGCGTGCGCTGGTTGCGAACTTAAATTACAATATTTGACCCACCTTACCTAATAGAAACCAAAAACAAAAACATTGACCTAATTTTCCTTACTTGCTTTTCTAACTTTTACTACAATTTTTTTTCTTCTGTACTGTATTTTCCTCTTCCTTACTCAGTTTGCTGTATTTTTATAATTTCAGTCACATATTCCAGTACGGAGGTCGTCCATTCCAAAACCCGTCAAGGAAACTAAGATCCCACCAACTACAAAAAAAGAAATCACAATCACCAAAACTCTAACCAAAACTAATTCAACGGAACCTATGGTTACCAAAACTACTGTAACAAAAGAAATTACAGCACCTAATTCTGTAGAAAAGCGTGTGGAAACCACAGTGACGAAAATAGAAACCGAAACCATTGAACCAGAGGATGAATTTGATAAAATCTACGCAGAAATAGTAACTGATACACCAACAGAAGTAGTTATTGATGACAGTTTATTGAATCCTACAGTTGAAGACCCTGAAAAACTAGACAGTAAATTTGAAGAAATAATACATGATTACGACGAGCATAAAGTAGAGCCTGTAGATGTAGAGGTAGTAAGAAGATCTAAATTACCACTTTTGAAGCGAAAAAGTCAGCAGGACATCGAATTAAGCGCTCAATCTGAGAGGACAAGCAAGATAATTGCTGCTAGGGATAAATTAAGACTTAGACATAGTATGAACAAGGACGAAAATTTTGAAGAAGCTCTAGATAAAGAACTAAATAAACTTCAAACAAACAATGACACTTTTGACAATGAAAATAAGAGCAACAATTCGCAGAAAATTGATCCAAAAGTTGAAATCAAAGCTGAAATAGAAACTGAACATGAAGTAACTACTTCTCCAAAATCTAAAACAGAAATTAAGAAGCAAGTCACGAAAACTGTATCGACTTCTTCGGAAAATGAAAAAGAAAACTTTGCATCTTCTAGCGTAGTAAAAACCACTACTGTAAAAGAAGTATCAACCAATGAAAGCAATGAAAAGAATGAAAATAAGCAGCACTACATTACAGAAGAAAATATAATGAAAGGTTCCATCAAAATTGGTATTCCAGTTTTTGATTCATACATACACGAGTACTCTGAAACAAATGAAACAGCTAAAACTACTGTAGTTAAATCTGTACTTTCCTACACGTCTAAAAGTGAAGAATTATCTGTCGCAAATAATGAAATGACTCATTCAGATACAAAAACGAATGAAGTGCAAGAGCTAAATACAAATGAAGCAACAAGTACTTTTGAAGCTATTAAAGAATTTGAAACTAAAGTCGTAAATCCTGATATTCATTTTGGGCATCAAGAATTTAAGAATAAAAATATCACTGTTGAACCTATAAAATCTGTAAACATAGATAAAATAGAGAAAAAAGAGACAAAAATAGACGAAGATGTACAATTAAGAGGTAAAGTGGAAAGAATCATTAGCAAAATAGATTCTAGAGAAGTAATAGAAACGGAAGGAAATCAGAGAGAATCTATCAATGAGCTAAGAAAAAAGAAATCTGTGTTGTCAAAAATAGCTATGTTTGAGGTAAGTTGAGAGAGCGTGGCCGTGTGTGATATTTTCTGCCTCTCAATGAGTGAGAAAGTACAATTTATTTTTGTGCAATCAAAAAACAAAAACAAACACTTCAAAAATAACAAACCAAAGTTAATTATCATTTGTAACATGTTTCTATATTCTTCATAGGCATGTTTTATTTGTTTTCTATCAGGTGGGGTGGTGGTCATATATAATTTTGAATAGATCCTAAAATTATCTCTATAAACCATTCCTCAAAAAATAAATTTCAAAATTAAAACTTATCGAAATAACACTAGGTGTTTCTTTTTCAGAGAAAACCTGACGAACCAAATCCGACTAAGACACTAAATAAGGAATCTAAACTACCAAAACTAATTACAAAAAAATGGCAAAAACTGGATCATGTTCATGTCCACACGCCTTTAATAGTTGACGAAGTTTTTAAACCTTTCTCAGCAGATATACATGTTAACGACGACATTAGTAAAGACGAAGTTCCTTTGAAAAATGATGTCACTACTATTATAAGAGCTGAATCTGTTACGGTTGAAACCCCAAATACTGTGCGCTATGCAGCCGAAAATACGATTCAAATTGAAAACAAAACAGAGCAAGAAAATGCAACTGAAGTAATGTCCATTCAAACCACTATAGATTCAATTCATAAAAAGGCAAGAGAAACTATTCCTTCCCAATCAAATTTTGACTCTGAATACACCGCACAAAAAGTCGAAATTGCAACAATAGCAGACTTTCTTCCTGTGAAGGAATCAAACATTACCAATGACTTCGCCTCACCAAGACCCAACGCAAACAAATTTGAATTCAAATACGTTAAAGATAAACCTATAAATCCAAATGCATTGAGAATTTCAAGAGAATTCAGTACCACCAATGACATAGATTCACCAAAAATCATCGCAGACAAATTTGAATTTAAAGAACCAATATACAAAGCTTTAAGTCCAACACGACTAAGCATCACTAAAGAACTACAATCACCTGTAGTTATACCAGGATTTAAGCCAGTGAGTGAATTGCTAAGAAGTTTTGAATCTAAACAAGAAAATAGACATTTCACTATACGAAGCGTAAGCAAAGTCGAACAAAAAACTATTGATACACCAGTAAAAGTTCCCGAAATAGCTGAAATCACTCCAGCTATAAACCAACCGTTAGACAGTCAAATTTCGAACACTGATACGGACAACAGTGAAATTTATGATGATTTTGAAACAGTCAATGACTACAAAAGCTTAGACGACGTGTTTTCTAGAGATACTGATCAGATAAAGCTGAAATTAAGGCGAGAAGATGATTTCAGAAGGGCGAAATCGTTAGCCGAGCTAGATTTAGGAGATGCGGTAAAAGGAAAAGTGAATAATATGATTTTGAGGATGAAATCAGTGGATAGATTGGAAGTGGAGAAGAGAGAAGCGATAAATAAGAAAGAGTTACCCAGGAAGAGGTCGGTCTCGGAGAAGATAGCTCTGTTTGAGGTAAGTTGAGTTTTCGTCATGCTAATTTTATTTATATAAATGTATAGTGGCACAAGTAGGTAATAAAAAGTTACAAAGACAATCATAATGTCATAATTATGATTACAATGTATGTTTATACTATAAGAAGAAAAAGTTCTTAGTTTTTTTTTTAATTTTGTTATGATGTAAGTAGTAGGTAAATAATAGTACATTATGATACAAGTGTGCTATGTTGGTCATTACACTAGAGGCGGTATTATGCGATAAGGAAGCCGAGAGTGTAATGACTAACATAGCACAAGAATTTGATACGACTGTTTTCATCACACTTGCTAGGAAAAAACAAACTTTTTTTTGATAATATTCAACCACACAGCAAAAACGTCAACATACATTTGCGGAAAATGGCGCTCAAACCAGCAATGCGCGCGCAGGTTGACATTTACTTCAGCGGCACAGGAACTCTTTGTTGGGTATTACAAAAAAGCTGTAAGTATTACCCGGCTATATTAAGAGTGCTTCGTAAACATACGTCTAATTGCAGTCACGTACAAACTTGACTTTACCGGGTTATACCTATTATAGCACTAGTACCGTAATGTAAAGTAAAAAGCACGCGTGCATAATAGCTTGGATTATAAGCCTAAAACCGAAGAAAAGATCCACTTTACAAGCAAGTGTGCCGAAAAATAAAATTAATAAATATTGGTGAACATTTCGCTCAGCGCCATCTATCTTCAATTTTAGCAAAGCCTGTGTACTATGGGAATCAGCAGGGGTCTGTTCGGATCCACATTATCCGTCCCACTCATCTACTTTCAGGATGACAGAGACGGAAAACGTGGATCCGAATAGAAACCTTTCCGATTGAGTTGTGAATACGCCTGCAGATAGCCGATACAATCACACTAGTAATATAGGTATATCCTACTACTGTTCGAACTCTATATGACTCATTGGTTAGAAGCAAGTTGGAATCAAGCTCGTGTGTATGGAACCCGCACCATGTAACTTACGTACGGACACTTGAGAAGGTCCAAAAGATTTTCCTAAGGTCTTTGTATAAGAAACTCTTTGGATACTACCCGTTCATGTACCCCACTAAGTTCTTGCTCGGTCAGCTCGGATATAATTCGCTGGAAGTGAGAAGGATGCTGGGTCTACTCACTACCTGCTGTAAAGTGCTGAGAGGATCAGTAGACTCCATACACTTGCATGACTTGTTGTGTACGCTGCTTGTGCCAGGCCACCCTGGGGCTCCGGCAGGTAGGCGCGGGCAGCAGCATAAGTTGTTCAGCGAAGGTAGCAGTCGCACCGTGGCGTGCTCCATGTCACCGTTGAATCGCGCTCGACGCCACTTTAATGCACTCCTCGCCAACACTGATTGTGATATTTTTAATGAAAATTGGAAAACTTTAATGACATTGTTTTTGACATATTGCGAAAATTTAACTGACCAATGGGACAGATGCAGTAAAACTGACTCGACTGATAATTTTGACTTGTGAATTTCGAAGATTTTTAATACTATTGTTTATATTTTCCCAATTATGTGTATTTTGACTAATTTTGACATTTTTATTTCCATTCTGTTTTATAATTTAATATTAATGTTTTTATTGTCTGCATGTATTTTCTATTTAATAATTTTGTAATCTTGACATCTGTCATATAATCTTTAAATTATATTATTACTTTATTTTATTAGCTCCCATTTTGCAAATTGGCGCACAGGATGGCTTGTGCTTTGCTCCATAAAATATATCAGGAACCAACATAAAATGTTGGTGTGAAATTAATTATCAAAATTGTATTTAAATAACAAATTAGGATTTTTTAAGCATTTATTTTGGAATTGTAAACTAGTAATAAAATTAGTTTCAAATTTAGAATCTATCGGATAGCTTTATACAAAATATTTGGTTATCTGTTGGAAGCCGTATTACGACATGACGTCATATACGCTGACTCGCTCGCACTCGAAGAATTCTTCCATAAGCGAGAAAGAGAAGCTAGATCGAGAAGACCATTTTGAAAAATAGACATTCACGTCGGAGCCGCCGTTGCGCGTGTTACGGGGTGAATCACCTTTTGGATTTTTTTACATCTTTTTGAGAAGAGAATGACCTGAGGGAGCCAACGCCGATCCCGCAGGGGACACCAGGTCCATATTTCCGTCTGAGATGACGTAAAACTCCAACTTTCAAGAATTATTTTGTGACGCGCCATGCGGTCACCAAACTAAGGAACTCGAGCGAAATTCTCATTTGAAGCTTTGAAGACAAGGCAATGTCATTTCACTGGAGGAGCTCCATGAAGCGTTCGAGAATCGGATGATCCTGCAGAAGACACCATCAGCAAAGGATCCATCAGATAACCTCCTTTCATTTCATTTTATTTTACCAAGTTTTCTCGTCATTATCTTCCATCGAAACAATAGCAATCAGCTTATTTAAATATTATTCCAACATATTGTAACTTTGCAAAAAATTTATTTCTCTTCTCCAAAAATTTAATTTTCTTATGACACATCTTAGTAAATTATTTCGTGAGGTAAATATAATTGGACCTAGATTCGTTTTTATCCTCAATAAATAAATAAATAAAATAAAATAAATAAATAAATACTAATATTATAAATGCGAAAGTTTGTCGGTGTGTGTTTGTTACCTCTTCACGTCGAAACAGCTGAACGGATTTGGATGAAACTCAGAATGGCGATAGCTTATTTCCCGGAATAACATACAGGCTGTTAGTTTGAACACCGTTATCCTTCTAGGATAACGTTGTACTCATCATTATGAACAACTTTTACTATGGGGCCAACCCTGAAATCACGAAAAAATATCTGCTGTTCCATACATTTTGTCCAAGATCGATGAACCTTTTTGTATGGAACAGCTGTTTTTTTTTCGTGATTTCAGGGTTGGCCCCATAGTAAAAGTTGTTCATAATGATGAGTACAGTGATATCCTAGAAGGATAACGGTGTTCAAACTATCACCCTGTATAGGCAACTTTTTATCAACATCATCATCCTCACCGTTTTTCATCATCTCGCGGGTGAAATTGCGGGGCGCAGCTAGTACTAGTATACAAATAAACTTTTTGCGTTTACCAATTTACATTTTCGTTTTGAGAATCGACCGTGAGGTATATCTATGTATGGGCAAAAAGTTTCCCCAACTACAATTTTAAGTTTGTCATTCAACTTAGCCTAAATTTTTAACCGACTTCAAAAAAGGAGGAGGTTCTATGTTCGACTGTATGTATGTTTATTCCGATTTTTCAGTCAATAGAGGACTGTTTTTTTTGTGTAGGTCTTACGTCAGATGTGTTGCCATATAAATTTTATCGAAATCGGTTTAGTATTAGTTTGGTTTTTAAATCAAAATTAATGGAATAATATGTGGAAAATATGAAGATGTCATCCAGGTACTTAGTCGACATTGAAGCCTGTTAATTTATTTTCGTAAAAAAAAATCCGGTGATTTCGGTTTTCGCTAGACGAGCTCCTCGCCGTCGGATTCATTTGACGGCTTTTTAACGGACTTCAAAAAAGGAGGAGGTTCTATATTCTACTGTATATTATTATTTTTTTAAATGTATGTTCACCGATTACTCCGTCATTGAATTTTTTTTTGGTATGTAGAAGTGGTCCCATATTAATTTGAAGTCGGTTGTTTTTTTTTACATTGAAATTTTTATTTATGGATAAAACGCCTCTAAAGTAGCTATTTTTGGAGTAATCAAGGTAATCAAGCTTTTATATTGTTTTGTTGGGTGTCTCAAAAGATATCTGAACCAGGCCTTCTATGTTTATTTACGGGATATTTACCGTGATTATGTTGAGTAACGCGCTCTAGATATATAGGCGCAGTTGCATGCATGCACTATGTTGTAATGTTCACGCTCTGACTCCAAGAGAGACGAGAACGGGCCGTTTCACAACATAGTCACGGTAAATATCCCGTAAATGGTGACAGGACTCTATTGCAAAGTCCGCCTGGGGAAGTATCACACCTTTGCCAGTTATTCAATTGCCAAGCAGTAGTGTGCAAGCATTATTGTGTTTCGGTATAAAGGGTAATGTTAACATATAAATGACTGGGCATGAAGATATTTGACATCTATATATATATCTATATATATATATCTTCTATATATATATATATATCTATATATATCTATACATCTATCTATATATCTATATCTCAGGGTGACGAGCGCAGTGCAGTGTGGCGCAGGGTTGTGTTCGCAAGTTCACAATTCTGCACTGCTACTGGTATGGGCAGGCGTTACGCTTACTACCAGGCGATCGACTTGCTCGCCTCGTCACTCCTTTGGATAAAACGTACTTAAAAATACTTCGTTTTCGTGACATCTTTTTGACATCTTTTATCCAGTTATTTTGATATAACAACCAAAATACTGAACCGATTTTGTTAAAATTTCTGGTGGACCAATCAGAAAACGTATCCTTTCAGAAAAAAAAACTTAAAACTTAATTTACAAGTGCGTTAGTTTAAACAGTATTCGTGTGTTTCGTGTTTATAAACAAAATTTGCTTAATACGCGTTCTACTAAATCTATCTCTGAACACGCAAAGATGCATGAAAAAGATAGCTGACTCATGAAAATAAGGGCATGCCCAGACATCGCGAGACAAGCGCCGCGAATCGCTCACGACTTCTCCATAAACTGCTTTTAAAAAAAAATACAACCGACTTCAACTTCGAATACCTGGATGACATCTTCATATTTTATAGTAATTTTGATTTAAAAACCAAACTACTGAACCAATTTCGATAATTTATATGGGACCGCCTCTGAAGTATTACCTACCAAACAAAAAAAAAACAATAAAATCAGTTCATAATTGGCGGAGTAATCGCGTAACACCCTTCCAAAAAAATAAATATATATTCGAATTGAGAACCTCCTTTTTTGAAGTCGGTTGAAAACTCGATTACAGGTTTACTCACCAACCAGAAGAAGATCGATAATTGTGTTGACTTTCTTAATTAAAGTTCATAATAATAAGTTAATTGTAATTTGTTTAACTGACATTCTGATTTAATAATTGTAATTGAAGTTGCCGTGTTAATGAAATTTAAAAAAAAATAAGAAGTAGAGTTGCCATAATCCCCATGATTGGCAGGTAGCTTGGGGATAGCAGAATGCTCACCACCGTCAACTAAGAGGACGGTGCCGCCCGTCATCCGGTGGTTCTGGATGCAGTTTTATGGCATACCCAGGTCCCAGGTCTAGAATATAGATTTTTCATCACACTTGCTCGTAAAGTCGATCTTATTACATCGGTTTTAGGCTCATAATCCAAGCTATTACGCACGCGCGCTTTTTACTTTACATTACGCCACTTGTGCTATAATAGGTGTAACCCGGTAAAGTCAAGTTTGTACGTGACTGCAATTAGACGTATGTATACGAAGCACTCTTAATATAGCCGGGTAATACTTACAGTTTTTTTGTAATACCAACAAAGAGTTCTTATGCCGCTGAAGTAAATGTCAACCTGCGCGCGCATTGCTGGTTTGGGCGCCATTTTCCGCAAATGTTTGTTGACGTTTTCGCTGTGTGGTTGATTATTATCAAAAAAAGTTTGTTTTTTCCTCGCAAGTGTGATGAAAACAGTCGTATGGAACTCTTGTGCTATTAGTCATTACGCTCTCGGCTTCCTTATCGCGCTCGCCTGCGGCTCGCGCGCATAATACCGCCTCTAGTGTAATGACCAACATAGCACACTCGTATCATAATGTACTATAAAAATATTTATTCTCATTTAAGACACTTCATCACTTCAATGAGAGCTCTGCTAGTAATATTTGTATGTAGTTCATCAAAAAAACAGCTAAACTAAAATAATACATCAAAATCAATGCAAATCGAAACAAATAATGTAATTAGGTATAATATTATGATATTATTTAAAACGAGCTGCGTCCTGTTGTTTTACCCGCGTGATTATGAAATACGGTTTTGTGTTTAAATACGGTGTTTTTCTTGGAAATAAATAAATAAATAATAAACATTTATTGACCAAAAACTTAAGATCTCACACAACATATATAAAAGCAGCATATATTTAAAAAAAAAAAATATGCCCAAAGATTCGTCGTGCGCTGGTCTCCGCACTAGGGTTCCCTGTACTGCGGAGACCAGAAGAACGCTAAGCTATCTCCGTTCTGAGAACCATCCAAAAAAAATATTGTGGACATTTCACACAGCGCCATCTTGCCCCAAACTAAGTAAACCTTGTATTATGGGAATCAGATAACTGATAGAAAACTAATAAACCTACTTGTTATGTAACAGCATAGGTACATACAACACTCAGCACAGAACAAGCATCTATGTTCGTCACAAAAATAATAATAATATTTCTGTATGTTTAAATCTTAGCTTCAAAACGGTGTCTTCTTAGCAGTTTAATCAAATTTTTTAATGTGTTTTTAGTAATCTGTGGATGATGTGGTTGGCTGTGCATTTACTAAACTTAATTAACCTATACTTTTTTATTGCATATTTAATGTACAGCTGTTTGTCATTCCAAAATAAATAAATATATGTTTGTCCTGGGTGGGAATCGAACCCACGCCCTACATGTTTCAAAGCAGAGATACGACCAACTGAGCTATAGGCAGTCATACTGAGCTAAGGCATAAGATAAAAATCTTTAAACACGCTTGTCTCGCTAAGTATGGCGCGCCCTTAGGTATTCAGAGCAGAGGAGTGACGGGAGCGTTAATTTATAACTCGATAATAAGTTGTGATATGATCATATACTATATATATCCAGTTTGCTTAGCTATTGGTATTTACATATGTACAAACCTTAAAATAATTATTTAAACTATATACTAAAAATAACTTATTTACAATAAAAAATAAAAAATAAAAAAAATAAAAAAATACTCTATTATATAAGCTAATTGGTTCTCTTTGATAATAACTTTTTATTTTTTTTATTTTTTGTTTCAACTAAAACAAATATTAAATAATAACTAAACAAATATGAAAAATACATAAATTATAAAAATGAAATGGCTAGCCATATGTGTGTTGTTAAGTGTTACGGTGAGTTCATTTCTGGCATCGTACGTTGTATACTTTAATTTATTTTATTATTTTAAATATTTGTACGAAAAAGCTTCTTCAATTAAGTTGAGAAGTTTTTCGTGTTAATCCAACACAATTACATTTCATTTTTGTTATACAATCAAGTGACGAGACGAGCAAGACTTTCGCCTGGTGGTAAGCGTCACGCCTGCCACTAACATTAGCAGTTCTAGAATTGTGAACTTGCAAACACAATCCTGCGCCGCTATGCACTGCGCTCGTCACCCTGAGATATTAGATGTTAAATCTCTTCTTGCCCAGTAATTTATCTGGTAACATTGCCCTTCAAACCGGAACACAGTAATGCTTGCACACTACTGCTTGGCGGTTGAATAACTGGCAAAGGTGTGGTACTTCCCCAGGCGGACTCTGCAATAGAGTCCTACCACTACATTGAATAACTGGCAAAGGCGTGGTACTTCCCCAGGCGGACTCTGCAATAGAGTCCTACCACTACAAAAAGCCAGCCATTATCAGCCAAGAGACATTATCAGCCAGGAGACGTCCACTGCTGGAGGAAGGGGTTGCCATAATCCCCACGCTTGGCAGGTGGCTCGGGGATCGCAGAATGTACACCACCGTTAACAGAGAGGACGCTGCTGCCCGTCCTCCGGTGGTACTGGATGCAGTTTTAGGGCAAACCCAGGTCCAACACAATAGGTGTAGATTATCTAGTTTTTTTTAATGCCTATCATTTTAAATACATAAAGTCAAGTTAAGAAACTTGTCGCGTCAACTGTACTGAAATAATCATAATTTACATAGATAAATTATGATTATTTACCACCAGGCGAAAGTCTTACTCGTCTCGTCAGTTTATAGAAAAAAACTTGGCCCGAATGTGGAGCTAAAAAGAGGGACAAATTAAGATTTTTTTAATTTAAGTTTATTTTGGGCCGAACACGGCTTACAGAGTGGGACAATAGCAGAATTTTTAATGAGAGACGAATTTCCTCGGGGCGAAAATGGCATAAATTGTTAAATCAACCTGGGAACTAATATTTGAATACAATGGGATGCGTATGTATACATTATACGATATACATATATGTATACATTAAAACTCAATTGCTCTCGTAAGGTGAAGTTTAACTCCAAACACGTATATTAGGGTTCCATATTATATACTTGTCATTTTTTTTTGTATAAAAGTGTCCTATAACCACATAATTATACTACTTTCATAGTGTGCGGAAACTTAGATTGTGTGGTTAATTAAAACGTACATTTTACAAAACAACCGACTTCAATTTTGTTTAACTGGATGACATCTTTTGTACAGTTATATTGATTTTAAAACCAAACTGCTGAACCGATTTCGATAACTTTTACATGGGACTACTTCTAAATTGTGACGCTATTAAACAAAAAAGAATCATCAAAATCAGTTCATAATTAAAATATTTAAAATACCTAGGAAAAATAAAAACATACAGTCGAATGGAGAATCTCTTTGAAGTCGGTTGAAAATCAAAATGGCGGCGGGTCGATATGCCACAAAGGTTTCCCCATTGTATCTTGGAGAAAAATCAGTGAAATTATGCATATTAACCAAATGATAAGCACTTGGTTTAATAATAACTCAGTGCATGAATCGTTGGTACCTACATAAACACATGAAAGTCGTTTGTATATAAATATATTTTTAAACAGACTGCAAAAAAGGAGGTTCTCAATTCGAATGAATGTTTTTTTTTGTATGTATGTTACGTGATTACTCCGCCAATTATGAACTGATTTTAATGTATTTTTTTTGTTTCGTAGGTAATACTTTAGACGTGGTCCCATATAAATTTAATCGAAATCGGTTCAGTAGTTTGGTTTTTAAATCACAATTACTAGAAAATATGATGATGTCATCCAGGTATTCGAAATTGAAGTCAGTTGTATTTTTTTTTAAAAGTGTATTATTTTAATTTTTTTTGGGACTTTCGTTTGTATTGTATAACATATTGTATTGTATTGTAAAATAAAGTTTTCTTTCAGGGTAAGCTCACCCCCACCAAAAATGAATCCCCACTCACTCTACGCCTCTTCAAAGACATGCCGACAGATCTCAGAACAGAACACAAGATTTCTAAAACACCTGACACTAGAACAGAATTGTCTAAACAAAGAAGAATAGAAACAGAAGCAGAGAATAATCTAGCAGAAATAATAGACAAGAACGTGGCAGAAGAGGAGAAAAAAAAGAAAGATCAAGAAGCAATTAGGATCAAAATAGAAGAACTTAACAATGTCAAGACTGAGTATGGGAAGATAGAGAATTTGCCGTCAATCGTTCTCGCGAATGGTATGAAAATGCCTTCTCTAGCTATTGGAACAGCTTTGGTAAGTATTTTACCCTCTTGGTCTAAAACGGTCGCGTTTAGCAATTTCCCTAAAAGCAGTTCATCTAATAGTAATTAATTGTAAAAAGTTGCTCTCGAGTAACTTCTAACGGATCTGCAAGTTGACTTTATGCAATTCATGTTTCATCGACCATTTTACGACTTTCTATAGAAAACTGTCAAACTAATGAATTCCGTAATAGAATCATTTGCAAAATCATAGTATGAATTGGCGCTTAGTGACCGTTTATACGATCGCAAATCGTAAACCGGTCACTTCATACTAGCTTTTTAACTCTTAACCTTTTTTTCATCATTGTGCTAAACTACTACTGCTTGGCACAATGCGGAGTCTGCAATAGACTCTACCACTACTCATGGTATAATAATATACTCCGCCCGGTATGACACTCCCGAGCGACAAAGGTCACGTGGGTGACACAAGCCTACGTCATCGACGTGAAATGACCAGTAGCGTGAAATTATCACTCCCCGTTCTCCTTACATTACATGTTCAATCCCATAAAACTATATGATTTTGGTTGAAATTATATTTATCGTGTTTAACTTGAATCATTTCGCTTGAGCGGACACGAAATGACAATTGAAATGATTTGTGTATTATCATATAATAGATTTGATTCCCAATTTTCCGATTTTGTTGCCATAATGTGGCAACTGGAGTGACGTAAGCAAGTGTCACTCCCGGAGTAGCAGACCACATTTTATTGGATCCTGATGGTACTTCTCTGACCATCAAATAATTAACGCAGAGTTCATGTGCGCTGACCTTTTATGTAGGTTAGAAATAACACAGAAAATATTGTAAAAACATTATATTGGAATTTTTCTACAAGCCTTGACAACCGCTTCGTTGTCAATACAATACTCAACAATACTCTAAAAATGTTTTAAATTCGAAAGACAATGTTTTCTTTTTAAATCTCTATCAAAAAGCCAACCTGCCTTTCGCATTGACATTAAGGTTACACATTTCGTAGCAACACCTCTTTGCTCCAACAGATCCTGCCACTACTAAGATCTTCTATACTTCTCTTTCCAGCTGGACTCCCGTCTCACTCTGCATGTCATCTCAGCAGCCATAGATCTCGGTTACCGCGCCATAGACACGGCTTTCATTTATGGAAACGAGAAAGAAGTCGGAGAAGCGATAAGGGCTAAAATCAACGACGGTACTGTCAAGCGGTAAGTATTACTAGAATAAATATAAAATTATAGGGAGATTATAGGGGGGGGGGGAATGGACCTGGGTATGTCCTTAGACCTCAACCAGACCCACCGGAGGACGGGCAGCAGCGACCTTTTGGTTAACGGTGGTGAGTATTCTGCGATCCCCAAGCCGCCTGCCAAGCGTGGGGATTATGGCAACACCCCTTTATTGAGAGGCCTTCGTCCAGCAGTGGATGTCGTATAGCTGACGACGTATAGGGGGAATAGGATAGGATAGGGGGATTTAAGTTTCGCGTCTACTGCGTCGGTGCACGGGTCTGCACAGTGGTGAGCATTCTGCGTCCCCAAGCCGCCTGCCAAGCGTGGGGATTATGATTCAAGATTAAATTATTCAGTTTTATTCAATTATTCATTATTTCAATAGGGTACATTAATGGTCAGTAAAAATTATAAAATGACATATGATACATAAAAAACTGCAAAATCAATTTAAAAAAAACATGCAACACATAATGTTGCCAAGTCATCGACATGGTATAAAATACAGGGTGTTAGTTTGAACATCGTTATCCTTCTAGGATATCATTGTACTCATCATTATGAACAACTTTTACTATAAAAAGGTTCATCGATCTTGGACAAAATGTATGGAACAATGGAACAGAAAGTTGTTCATAATAATGAGTACAATGATATCCTAGAAGGATAACGGTGTTCAAACTAACACCCGGTATATATAAAAGGTATAAACTTAGTTTGGTAGCTTAGAAAGTAGGTACCCACAAAAAAAAATTGCCCCTCCCTACTGAGAGAGAGGCCTTCGTGCAGTGGACGTCTCCTAGCTGATAGTGTATTTATGTAAGTTAACCCACTGCGTCGGTATCGGTTCGTACGGAGCGTACATATCGTCGGCATTTATAAAATGGCGATACGGTGCGTCAAATGCATTTGGATTTTGCTTCGGCATTATCGACATGCGAATGGCGCATTCGCTGGGAATGACGTCATCGGCAGAAATAGCGGTATCTGGCACGGATTTGCCGATCCTGTGCACCCATAACACCAAGCAACAAAGCCCGAGCTCCGATGCCGGCGCAGTCGACGCGAAACTAAAGCTGAGTGTAAAGAGGGTATCTAGAGTTCGCTCCCGAACGTACTGAGGGGTCTATATTTAATAAGCTATCTCGACTCCTCACACATCAGCCAGAATACGTCCACTGCTAGACGAAGGCCTCCACTTAATAGGAGATTGGATTTGGATTTTCTCTTTTTTCCTCTTGCCATAAGCCCCTCGTTTGGCAGGCGCTTGGGGATCGCAGAATACTCTCCACCGTTAACCGAGAGGACGCTGCTGCCCGTCCTCCGGTGGTTTTGGATGCAGTTTTAGGACCACTGAAGAGAGAAATGATTAGAACGGAAATGTGACGGGCCGCGCTAGCCGGCTTAAGTGTGAATGCGCTTAATGACAATTCTACCAATATAAATGTTTTTAAACTAAGAATACTCAAAAAGACAATTTAAACAGACGCGTAGGAAACCAAACCACATTGCATAGTAATTAGATCAACTTTAATCTGTTGCAAACTGGCATTTCGGGCGTTTTACCTCAAATGCGACCAATGATTGGCATTTTTTCGTCGTAGTTTCTATACAATTATGTGTGAAACTGGCGGTTTTCCATACAGTTGCTTTACAACATTGTTTTGACAGCCGTTCTACCTAAGAAGTAGGGCTTTCGCTTTTCTGTGTTTAGGACATACCATAGCCCTAGTTTCATCAGCCATTTTGGCGGGAAGGGGTAACAAACATACAAATAACTATCGCAATTACGAAGTTTTAAGAGACAATAAAAAATAAAAATAAAATATATCTTTATTTTGGACAAATTATCCATAAATACAGTGCAAGTAACAGTAAAACACGCAGTACACAGCTGACACCATGTTTTAATACTCTTTTACAGAGAAGACTTGTTCATAATCTCCAAGTTATGGAGTACGTACCATCGAACTGACCTGGTGGAAGGCGCCTGCAGGGCTTCCTTGGAGGCCATGGGCTTGGACTATTTTGACTTGTACCTCATTCACAACCCGATGTCTTTTAAGGTAAGACTAGATGTTACATCCATTTTTCTTTTTGCACGACTGCCCTACGTGGATAAAACGAAAAAAGGAGTATATTTCAGGGCTCATGTATGTATGTATATTTTTGTATGTCATACGTAGAGTTATTTAGGAAACTTCAGATACTGCCCGTGCCGTGTGAGTTTATTTACCTAGAAATGTTCCAACGTAGGGCGTTCACGGCACGTTAGATTTACGAAGCAATAAAAAGAAAGACCAACTGATAACCCCGTCGCACCGTATCAAGCCGGAGAGGTCAGTGTATATTTTAGGGCCCGCGATCTACAACCGCATACCAGCTTCCATTCGGGATGCTCCTTCCACCAGGTGCTTCAAAACCAAGCCGAGAGCGTCGTTACAAGAGAATTTGTTTTAGACATTGAAGCTTATTTTAAAATAAGAGATGTATAAGGTATTTTTTTAATTATTTATTTTTAATAAGTGATTATTTTTGTGGCATACTTAATTAAATTTGACGCGTAACTTTGGTGTTATCAATAAACTATTGTAATGTATTGTTCCACCATAACTACTAAATGTATCATTCCGAGTGACATAGTGACATATGCTATAAAAAAAAACGCCTTTTTTATGGCAGCGCTACATTATAATTTTTCAAAATTTTGGATTGTGTTTAATGCAGTAAAAAGACGAACGACACGTTCGCTTAGTGGTAAGCATCACGCCTTCCCATAACAGTAGCAGTGCCAGAATTGTGAACTTGCAAACAAAATCCTGCCGCACTGCACTGCGCTCGTCAACCTCAGATATTAGAAGTAAAAATTCTTCAGGATTCTGGTAATTGGGGTCTGCCCTTCAAACCGAAACACAGTAATACTTGCACACTACTGCTTGGTGATTGAATAACTGGCAAAGGTTTAACTGGTAAATACAACGTGTAACAAAAACGTGTGACAGAACTGGAGGGTATGTGTACTCATAATTATAAACTACTTTTACTATGGGTTCAACCGTGAAATCGAGTAAAATAATATATCAGCTGTTCCGTATAAAAAGTTCGTTGACCTTGGACAAAATGTATGGAACAGCAGATTTTTTCTCACGATTTCAAAGTTGGCCTTACAGAAAAAGTTGTTCATAGCGATGAGTACCTCCATATATAAACTTCAGTATTGTCAAACCTTTTTGTTACAAGTTGTTAACAGAAACTATAATACTTTCTTTTTTTTACAGGAAGGCGGCTCCCTCGTCCCTAAGATCGCGACCGTACTCCAGTACTCCGAGTACGACTACTTGGACGCTTGGTACGGCATGGAACCGCTGCTCAGCAAGGTTGGTCAACCCTGGAGAATATTTTTTCCTTCCGTCATTTTTGGCACCGCACCTTGTGCATCAGTGTCAAGTATTTTTTTTTTTAAGTTTTCGTTAGTATTAGATCAAACAAGTCATAAAACAAAGCCAGCCACACAAAATCAGTCACGGTCAAGTCCAAATAACGCTCTATTAAAGTTGTGGCGACTTTTAAAAACTTTTAAGAAGTTTTGAAAACAACACGAAAAGACATGTTTTATCACTTGGTAAGTACATTCCACTGCTGAACGAAGGCCTCCCCCTTAGACCGCCACACTGTACGACAACCTGCCATTTGCATCCACCTGTTGCCCGCAGCAACAGCAGTAGCAGTGGACGTCTCCGGGCAGATGATGAACTACATTCGGCACACGCCACTATTTTTTGACATCATTACGCGAAAAAACACAATAGTTTAGTCATTATGAAATTAACACAATGCGGCGACATGTTTTTCTTCCCCACCAAAAACTTGGAATAACTATTTTTTGTAGAATTCTATACTTCTGGTGTACAATAATAGTACATTATGATACGAGTGTGCTATGTTGGTCATTACACTAGAGGCGGTATTATGCTAGATAAGGAAGCCGAGAGCGTGATGACTAATAGCACAAGAGTTCCATACGACTGTTTTCGTCACACTTGCGAGGAAAAAACATTTTTTTTTTGATAATATTCAACCACACAACGGAGTTTTGGCGGGAACACGGAAAAATCATGTCGTTGCATTCTATTATTTTCTTAAACTTGTGTTTTTTCGCGAATTAATGATTAAAAATGGTGGTGTTTTATTCATTGAGTGTTGAATTACATGCACGAGTGTGGGCAAGTGATATAAAGTGGTGAAACATGTCTTTTCGTGTTGTTTTCAAAACTCCGTAGAAGCTCATAGTAAAGTCACCACAACTTTACTGGGGTATGACTTGGACTCGACTAGGACTAATTTCATGAGACTTACTGTGATTTCATGACTTATATGACTTGATGATAACAAATAAATGTAAAAATTCATAAACTTGACACTGGCAGAATGCACAACGTGCGTTGCCAAAAACTAAGAAAAAACAACCACACAACGAAAACGTCAACAAACATTTGCGGAAAATGGCGCCCAAATCAGTAATGCGCGCGCAGGTTGACATTTACTTCAACGGCATAAGAACTCTTTGTTGGTATTACAAAAAAACTGTAAGTATTACCCGGCTATATTAAGAGCGCTTCGTACACGTACGTCTAATTGCAGTCACGTACAAACTTGACTTTACCGGGTTATACCTATTATAGTACAAGTGCCGTAATGTAAAGTAAAAAGCACGCGTGTGTAATAGCTTGGATTATGAGCCTAAAAGCGATGTAATAAGATCTACTTTACGAGCAAGTGTGATGAAAAATTATTTGCTAAATTCTAGAAAAACATTTGCATGCCATTCAAATTTAAATAAAGAGCTGTCCTATGTTTTTTCCAGGGTCTGGTCCGATCTATAGGCGTGAGCAATTTCAACTCTGTCCAACTACAACGCATTTTGGACAAAGGACGCATCAAGCCAGTTGTCAACCAGGTAATCTTTATGCTCCAGTGCCCGTCAGGTCTTGGCTGCCTTTTTTTTATGCAGTAACAAGACGAGCGAGACGTTCGCCCGATGGTAAGCATCACACCTGCCCATAACGGTAGCAGTGCCAGAATGTGAACTTACGAACAAGATCCTGCGCCGCACTGCACTGCGCTTTTCACCCTGAGATATTAGATGTCGAATCTCTTGCCAGTAGGTAATTTCACTGGTAACACCTCAGATCACACAACCTTGTTTGTGTGATCTGAGGGTAACACTGATGCTTTCGCCGTACTGCCTGGCGTTTGAATAACTGGCAAAGGTGTGGTTGTTCCCCAGGCTAACTCTGCAATAAAGTTCTACCACAGCAGCCTCTCCAGAATCTAGGGACGGATTTGAAAAATGTTTTTGATCTAAGTTTCTGAGGAAAACTCCGAGGACGGATAAAAAAATGCATAATTTTCACTGTGCCTCTTCGGACCCAAACTTGGAGTTGGGTTTGAAAATCTTAAAGATCTTTTTCCGTCCTGAAGGAAGCCTCGCTATAAACTTCTGAGGATGCGCGACGGGTCGATTTATTGATGAAGATGAAAATACGAAGATGCAATAAAAATGCTTTGGTGGTCAGGTCACTGTGCCTCTCTAGACCCAAACCTGTGTCTAAACGTGTTTAGGAAATCTCAGGACTTATGTCCTTCACCAGGTCACTGTCGTCTCTCCAGAAGCCTCTGAGAACTGGTCAAACAATGCCACTGTGTTAAAAACCAAGTCCGAACTGGAGGAATAAACGACCAGTGAATGTTAAGCGGACCTGGGTATGTCCTTAAACTGCAACCAGACCCACCAGAGAACGGGTAGCAGCGTCCTCTTGGTCAACAGTAGTGAGCGTTCTGCGATCCCCACGCTGCTTGCTAAGCGTGGGGATTATGGCAACACCCCTCTATAAAGGGGGAGGACTTCGTCCAGCAGTGGGCGTTTTATGGCTGACGACGGAATGTTACTCACCTAGGGACCTGGGTATGATATCCTAAAACTGCATCCAGGACCACCTGAGGACGGGCAGCAGCGTCCTCTTGGTCAACGGTAGTGAGCGTTCTGCGATCCCCAAGCCGCCTGCCAAGCGTGGAGATTATGGCAGCCCCTTCCTATTAAGGGGGATGCTTTCGTCCAGCAGTGGCTGTCTTCTGGCTAATGCGTGTGAATAAATATTACTTGTATATTTTCAGGTTGAATGCCATCCGTACCTCTCTCAGCAGCGGTTAGGTCTGTTCTGCAGCGAACGCAACGTTACCCTCAGCTGTTTCGGCGTGCTGGGGTCTAAAGGCACACCTCCTGAGCTGAAGGACGGCCAATCGCCTGTGATCGATGACGCCCTGGTACAGGTCATGGCTTCAGGACTGGGAATCTCTCCAGCGCAGCTGTTAATCAGGTGAAGCTCTTGTGTTTTCAGCAAGTCCTTGTACTTATAATCTCTCAGGGTTTGCAAGTTGAAGTGGCAATGGGCAGATTATTTGGCTCAACGCATAAGCATTGCCATCCAGCGTGGCAATGCCGCCAGCATGCTGGGTACGCTGCCGACTGGCAGTGGGTTTGAGCATTTGGATTGTCTCTAGACTTTCATCGGTCTGGATACAATCCTTTTGTTTTTTGTTGTGTAGTAGGCTAAGTAGTCTTTGTAGTTTGTTATAGTTCATAAAGGCTTATGCCTAATAAAACAAATATATATATATATATATAGGTGGACCGACGACATTGTACAACTCGCGGGCAACCGGTTCGTTCAGCAGTGGACGTCTTCTGGCTGATGAAGACTTCTAGTCCTATTTTAACAATATAAATGTCAAAGTTTGTTTGTATGGATGTTTGTTACTCAATCACGCAAAAAACTGGATGGATTTGAATGAAATTTTGTGTAGAGGTAGCTTATGTGTTTTTTCTACAAATAAAATATAAAATTGTCTATTGTCTATTTATACCTTGGAAAAACTCATAGCACTATGAGTACTCATAACATACTGGGGTTAGGCCCAAACATCATATATGCCTATGATTGTAGTTATAGATTTATTTTGGTTCAAATCTAATATAATAAAAGTCTCAGTCCTGAGTAATTGACTGACTGACTGACAGACAGACAGCGCAGCCGCAACCGCTGGTCGTAAAGACTTGAAATTTGGAGGGCGTATTCGTTTGGAATGTTGTATGGAATGTTCTTTGTTTTTGAAGTTATAGTGATGAAAATTTATTTATTTATTTAATAAACATACAAAACAGAATGCAATAATAATAATTGATAGTTGATTGGGTAGTTCATTCAAGGGGGGAGGTGGGTGGATAGAGTGGGGGGGAGATTGGGTTGAGGGGGAGGGGGTTTGGAGGTCGGTAGAGTTGGTAGAGTCGGGGGAGTTGAGGGAGTTGGGGGGGCGTAAAAATTGCTCGGGATGATTAAAAGTGGTGAATTTTGGGAGCGCGCCGAATTTCTTCTGTACGCGGACGAAGTCGCGGGCGACCTCTAGTATGCTTAGACGCGTTCTCTATGGAAGTGAGTCATCCGTGCCTATGAATTTGAGACTTTCGCTCCGCTCGGTGAAAATTGTGACAAGTGGCTGTTAGTGGCAAGCGTAACGCTTACCACCAAGCGAACGTCTTGCTCGGTTCGTCACCTTAAAGTATTAAAAAAAAATTAACAAAGTGTGATTTCGTTTTTTTTTCAGTTATCAGCTTGATAACAGCCATGGCGTGGTGGTAAAGGCGTCTTCCGCTCACCATCTTCAGGAGAACTTGCTTGCGGCTCGCGTGCATCTAACTACGGCACAAACTGAGGCGTTGAATGTACTCAATAGAAATAAGAGAACGTTTACTTTCAAAGGGTAAGTTGCACACTACTACTTGACCAGAAGTTCTGAGAACAGACCTGGCGACTACCTCTTGATTGATTTTGTTCATATTGGAAATTCTTAACAAATAATATCAAAATCGGCCGCTAGATCGGCCCCCTCCTTTTTGAAGACGGTTTTTTTTTTTTTTATAAAATATCTGATAGGATCCTTACCTACGAGAGAGGGGACCTAAACCCTCTAAGCTACCCTTAAGCCTAACCCCGACAAATAATTAGGAACTTATGTAATGTTTTTTTTCTTTTTCAGATTTGGGGACACACACAAGAATTATCCATTTAACATACCGTTCTAAGATGACGACATAATGAACTATGAATAAGTTATATTTTAAAATGTACAAAATTATTATAAATTTTTAATAAATCTAACATTTATCACAAAGTTATAAAAAATTCACTATAACTATAAGGAAGTACCTATCATAGTCTGTTAAAACTCAGGTTAAAAAGTACCCACAAATAAACGGGTAGAAGGCAGCGACGGTGATAAAGGAATGGACGGGCCCAGCGCTTGCAAATAGATCAAAATTAACAAGATAACACAATCAAGCATACCTAGCTAAAAGTATGCATATTACATTTGCCAGAAAATAGAGATAGCGAATCTAATAACTGCATGACAAAAAGAGAACACATGTAAGTACATGTATTAGAAGTTTGTATTGTCACATCGTACGGCTCGCATGTCGCAAAGGTAGAGTATGACTGAAGCGAGTGGAGAGCCGGCGCTCAACATATAGTCTTCAAAATCCGTGCGCTTATTTCCCGTCCATTTATCTTATCAGTATCGCTGGCAGTAGGTATATTAGCACAGAATAAATGTATAATACAGTATGTATAGTACTACGTACAGAAAGTTAACTCCGCAAAGGAATTTAAATAAATAAGGACTCTATCTACTAGGCAATAAAGTAGCAATTCATCTCGCACAGCGCTGGATACCGCTCGCTATATTCACCTAGATATACCGCTCTCTTTCTATCACGTATGCTTAGTTACGTGCGACGAGGCTAGCGTGCAGGCGGCGACTGACTTTTGCCTTGCATTGTCCACCCTGACGGAGCGCCGGCCGAACATACCTAAACTGCGGAGTGACACCCCCATGATATTAGTAGGAATTAGGTCAAATCACATCAACCAGATGTCACTGCTGGAGAAGCCCTCATTGTTAGTAAGACCTGGACCAGGGTATGTCCTAAAACTGCATCCAGAATCACAAGATGACGGGCAGCAGCGTGTGCCTTACTTGTCAGAATAGAATTTATATGGCGTACTGACAAGTGACGTCACGATTTGCTGTTTCATTAATTTAAAAATACTTGAAACTCGCAAAACGCACAGTGCTATACCAAAAACCAACCAAATGAAGAAAAAAAACGTCCGAGACACTGACTGCTACCATGACTGACAGTGACATTATTTATTTGTGTAGTTTTTTCTTCTGTCCTCCTATTAATGAGGATTATGGCGTCGCACTCTGTGCATTTGCCAGTGTATCAAGTATTTGATGAATTTCAAGTTAAGAATGAGTCCAGTCACAGTCAAAGTCACAGTCAAATCCACTCATGCCTTAGTAAAGTCGTGGCAACTTTCTTTGAATTTCTTCCGTACGCGGACGAAGTCGGGGGGACCTCTAGTTACTACATAATAATTATTAAAATTACAGATAATATAATACTATATTAGTAATAAAGTAATATCAAAAGGTCTAAGAAACAAAAAATCATATCGAATAAAGCAAAATAAAATTACAGTAGATACCTTACACTGTATTTTTTCATTACAGTAAAAAAAAAAAAAAAAAAAATTACAGTGAACCTACTGTAATTTACAGTGCGTCTGGAAGAACTGCTTCTCTGGTATAGCTTTTCGCATTCTGCCAGTAGCAAATCCGCTTATTATTATTCTTTGGCCAGTAGGTATTACATATGAATAAATATTTTGAACTTGTATTTTCAAGAATGACTGTCGTGTGTCGTAATACGAGTAAATCTAAATCACACAAAGCAAGTCACGATCATGTCCAAGTCACTACACAGTTTATACCGGGGCATCCCAAACAAATTACAAATTAGGTACCTAGGTACTCTATGTTCACCACGTTAAATCACTTGCTCACACTCTTTATCTAGACCTATATGGAATAATAATAAAATTCTACCATATCTAAACAAAAGCACACGATAAAACATGTTTTTCATTTAATTCTAATGACGAATGGCCATCATATTATTTCGTTTCCCGCCAACACTAATTGCATGGGCGGTGGGCGGAGGCACGAATTGGGTGGGCAGTGGCATGCTGCATGCCTTATCAGTTAAACACAACATAGGCATAGAGAAATTATGAACATAGGTACCTAATTCGCAAGTGAGTCAAGTGTCATAGAAGTGTACAAATAATTAAGTACCTACTTAAATAAAATAAAAGTCAAGTGGATAAGTGCAATGCCACGGAAGTACCTACTATTTATTGCAAATAATAAAATCATAACAAGTAATATCTAAATAATTCACTGTGATACTTAATTGGTAGACATATTTTGTGGAGTTATAATCGTAATAGATGGAAGTCGGTCGCAGTTTTTGCTGAACCCAAAGATTTTATATTTTTGTGGACCAGCCAGAAGGAAGAGTGAAGATATTGTGTAAACAAAAAGAATAAGGATATAGTGTAAGCTAAAGTGAATTCATAAATATCCTTTCTCTGCTGTGCTTGGAAAATCTAATATTGTTTGATAAATCAAAGTAGTAAACATAACCTAATTTTGGCTAACTTTGTACAATGGTTGTCATTTCCACCTTCGTATATTTTGACATTGAAACAACAGGGTTGCCACATCAAGAACGCAATCGTACCAAAATCATAGAGCTCAGTTTTGTAGCAGCTACTAGAAATGATATAATAAGAAATAAAAAGACTATTCCGCCAATTAGTAAGTTAACTTTTATGCTAAATCCGCAAAAGACTATCTATTCAGCGGCAATTACCGGAATAACTAATGAAATGGTTAAAAACTCGCCGACATTTAAAGAAAAGTTCAATACAATCAAGTCTTTCTTGGAAGATTTGAAAAAACCTGTATGTCTTGTGGCACATAATGGAAACTTATTTGACTATAAAATATTGCTAGCAGAATGCGCTGATGCTAACGTAAGGCTGCCCGATGACTTGTTATGCGGTGATTCGTTACCATATTTCAGACAGCTGTATAAAAAGATAGTCACGGTACCGAAACCATTAATGCGGGAAATACTGGGTGATGGCGAAATAACTGACGATGAAGACGAATGGCCAGAACTAGACGTCACTCCTGAAGACCTGCTAGAAATCGATGATTTATGCTCATCTATGTCCGATGTGTCATGTGCATCATCTGATAATAAATCAAAAACCAAAAATCCAAAGAAAATTGAAATAAAAGAGACTAAACCAAGTTATAAATTGACTGAAATTTATAAAACTCTGTTAGGTAAGGAACCAGAGAATGCCCATAGAGCAGAAAGTGACTGTTTAATGTTGCTGCAATGTACTGGAGCTTGTCAGAACAATTTTGACCGGGATGATTTTCTAAGGTGGATGGATGATAATTGTAAGCCGTTGAATCAAATTAAACCTTTGATAAGGAAGTAAGCATTACACCGGGGCAAGCGCACTCCCTTATAAAACGCGTCTAAGTGTAGATATACCTACGACAATGTCATATTCAATACAAGCTAATTTGTACCTCAGGGGCTTCCATTAATTACGTGAGGTGATTTTGGCGACTTTTCGACTCCCCCACCCCTTGGTGAGTAGTTTGAGATTTGTCTCGATTCCCTCTCCCCTAATCTCACGTGAGATTTTTCAAAATGCGTATTTTCAGTGTAACGTTACTCTGTGATTGATTGTGTTGGATTTTCAGTAAAATCGTTTACTTGAATCTCAATCTGATTTAGCCAGTTTTCTCAATCTTAAGCTCAATCGCAATTTTAAGCTGTTTCTTGCGGGGGACACATTTACGTGATTTTGCCCCTCCCCCCGTAAACGTCTTACGTAATAATGGACGCACCTTATTGTGGAAAATCGAAATGGTTCATCTATTACAGAGCGTACAAATTAGCTTGTAAATTTTTTCTTGTGAATATATGACATGATTGTAATAATAGATAAATGTTGTGGCTCAACTGTATATATATTTTTTCTTTTTTTTTAATTTTTGTACTTTTTTGTTTAAACAATAAAGAGTTATATAGAGTTACTATCTCTAGATGAGTTTTCTATGGGAGTGAGTCAACTGTACGTACCTAGTACTATTATGTTACCTGTGCTTTCACTATAGCAGCCTTACCTAAAATAATCTCGATTCTCTTAGTCACTGCTTAAACTTCTCTGTCCTTTTCTAGCACGTGTAACTTCACGTCAGAGAGAAGATGGCAGAGCATCTTAAGCAGTGATTAATGGTTGAAAAGTATTTTTAAGTAAGGCCGTAGAAATGCATCTTTGTTATTACAAAAACTTAACTAATTCGTAATATACTACGATATATATTCATATGTTACAAAAATTATATGCGATGTGACTTTTTTAAAATTTTATTGTTATACAATTTTAATTATTTTGTATAGGTAATAATCTATTTTTTTTAGATAGGTACTGTTTAGTATTGTCTTTATCATCGTATCTCTTTATGTATCTATCTGTCTTTATCTTTATCTTTGAGTTTAGAGTCTAGACATAAAATAGTCAAAGTCAAAGTCAAATCGTTTATTGCACATTATGGATTATGTAAAACCAATATTAATAACATAAACATAATGACCCAAATGAGGGTATGGCAATTAAGTGTGGAGCGGACCGATCTGTTTTCTGCTTGATTGATTTATTAAGTAAGCAATAGTTATAAGTTAAATCGTTCGATTATTCCCGTTGTCCACCACCTGCGTGTCCACCACTGGTGGACAGCGACACAATAGGTATGTAATAAAATAAAATAAGTACCTATACTTATTTTGTTTTATTTATACGGGAATACTCACGTTTAATTAAATCGGATACTCCGACTATAGAGTGAGTGCTAAGCAGGACGCAGCTGCACGCGCGTCGGGTCTGTTTTCACTCTTTGAAAAAGGTCACCGGATGTGATCGAAACTATAGTCGGAGTATCCGATTTAATTAAACGTGAGTATTCCCGTATAAATAAAACAAAAACGTGTCAAAACCACGTCAGTTTTCATAATACCTATACTTAATAATATATTTTTATGACAAAGGCTCACTTCTTATTAATAAGATCTGTCCGCATCATTGTAATCATTTGTTGTATATTTATTTTAATATTATATTACAAAAATTATATGTTATGCTTTACTGAAATTAAGTTTTAACTTAAACTTAAGTTATAATTATTTTTGTATGATAGTCTCATATTTTATTTTAGTCTATCAGGTACTGTCAAGTTTAAACATTGATTTAATGTGCCTAGACATAATTTCGTAAGCATTAGGTATAATGTTAAATCGATAAATCAAAGTAATCATGTAATACGCTAAGTATAATAATATAATTTTATGACAAAGACTCACTACTTTTAAGATCTGCCCGCATCATTGTAACCACAGAGTAAAATATTGTAACAATAATTATGTGGTAATGTTGTCGTCTTCTTTTGTTAATAAAAATATTTGTATTTGTAATAAACGTTATTTTTGTACCTATATTGTAAGAAGTTTTATTTTAGGTATTACCTACATAAGAAGATGATTTACCGAACACAAAGCTAAGTAATTGAAAAAGACAAAGAAATATTAGCTTAACTCAATTATTTTTAGAGTTTTCTTTCGTCGGGATTTTACGAACAAGAATAAGCTTACGTAATGTTTTTGATATATGGAGGATGACAAAATAAGTCTGCATTGACGAAAGAAATCATAGACTAATAGCAGCGCGAAATACTAAACTTGGAATGGAATTAGTAAATTCACTCAAGTTTCGAAGTGCGGGAATAGGGTAAATGACTGATGTTTATATAGTTGAAATCAATAGCTTTGATGAAGAATTTAAGTAAATTATAATATGTTTACTAAAGAAATAATTTAAATCGGTTAATAATGTTCTGATATGTAAGCGTTTAAAGTTTTTGTTAGAGACAACTCTGTCCCTTTCCCACAAAACTAAAAATGACGTCACGCCTTACTTGTCAGAATAGAATTTATATGGCGTACAGAGAAGTGACGACACGATTTGCTGTTTCTTCTCTCTGTCTAGCATGATATTAAAATGCTTATAAGTTGCTTATTTTTGATCAGATTTTCATTTTCTTTTCATTAATTGGCTATATTTATGGGTCACATTTTAATAGGACAATAAAAAAACCAGTCATCTAGCCTATTATCGCTCAAGCAAGTCAAGTGACGACTTGCTTTGGGTTTTTTTTGAATCTTTAGGGGGGCAGCTGCCCCTACCTGCACGCCCTGGCGACGCCCATGCAAGGAACATATTTTTTTCGATAATTTGGGTTTGCTCTACAGTCAAAACGGGAAAACTAGTCTTTGGCGTAATTTTACAGCAAACTAAAGTAAGTATAACAACAAATAGCCAAATACGAGTTGGATTCGCGTTAGGGGAAAACAATATAGCATTGTTATCCAGTCAACTAACTTTTTTAACAATATTGCATCATATTTGCTTAATAGGACGAAAATACGCCATTTACCGTATACTTTCAGGGCATGCTTAAGGTCTTGGGCTATATTTTAGCTTTAAAAAACAAAAAAAAACTGCAAAATGTTATGGTACAAAGTCTGGTTTTCTCTGTCATAGAAAGGAACCATTTTTTTTTTCTTTTTATCTATCGGTACCAAGCTCGGTACTATTTTACAATAGTTTTTTGTAATCAACCATTCATTCAAACAGGATTTTTAATTGTTTTGGTATTTTTACTGAAAGAAAATAGTTATACTAGTGCATGACCAATAAAATTATTGTCGGCGATGACCACAAAAATTTATGAAAAACATGACAAAACATCATTTTAGATTAAACAAGTTAATAAAACAAAATAAAGATTGTTTTTCTTTTAATATCTAACCGAATACTTTGAACTGTAATACCGTCGTATCAAATTTTAGAAAACTAGTGTAATTTGAAATTTTTTAATTTTTTTTTAAACTACTTATACTGTATTTTTTAGCTACTGTAATTTTACTTTCGCGATCTGGAAGCACTGGCTACTCCGTAAAAGCACTAAGCTGAGCAGTTGCCTGGAGTTTTGGCGGGAACACGGAAAAATCATGTCGCAGCAGTCTATAATTTTCTTAAACTAGTGTTTACTCGCGAATTAATGATTAAAAATGGTGGTGTTTTATTCATTGAGTGTTGAATTACATGCACGAGTGTGGGCAAGTGATATATCAGGGTGAAACGTATCTTTTCGTGTTGTTTTCAAAACTCCGTAAAAGTTCATAGTAAAGTCGCCACACCTTTAGGGTGATTTTATGACAGGCAATAAAAAAAAAATAGTTCCTAAAAATCCGATAGACAGCGACGAAAAGACATGGCCCTGAACAGTTTCACTATCTAGTCTGTGGTTCTGAAGATTTTGAACGAATGAAGCAAAGTAAAAAGGTCAAAAAATATAAAGTAACCTTATTTCATTTATATCAGATCTGTTATGCGTTGTTTGTGGTTAAGTTTGTATAACAAAGTATTTGCCCATAGTATTTCTTAAGTTTTCGTTCATCCACGCAAATTAGTTAGTGCGCCTTGCCAAATAATTAGTTAATTACAATCAATAAAAATAACTAACTATCAACAAAAAATTATAACAATAGCGTAACGTAACAATAGCAATTTATCAGAATTTCAGCAAAATGATACAAGAAAACTTGGAAAGGCCCTTCACCAACGAACGCGATCTGTGAAAAGAAGCAGTGAAGGTGTTTTCACAAGAAAAATGCGAAAAATAGTGGGCCATATCTCGCCAGCGCGGCCTATCCTTTGGCTGTAGAACTACGTTCTGACAGCTGCAGAAAATGTTCCCATTGCATAAAACTTGACACTGGCTGAATGCACAAAGTGCGAAGCCAAAACTAAGAAAAGAAAAAAATTACGAGATTGTTTTTTACTTTGCTTCTGTTCTGTTTTTGTTTTTTTTTTCTGTCTAGATTTGCCGGATGTATTTACTTGTTTTCCAGTTTTTAATTTTCAGTTGAAAATCTCGCTATAATTAAGATGTTGCTTTATTGCAATAAATAAGTCGTACAACGAATTAATTACCTTAAGCCAGTCGTTTTGATAACCGAGAAGGAAGATTTGAAGAAGTTTTAAACTCGTCGTATTTTAGGTACGTAAAAAATATTTATCTTTACCTTTATCTGCCATTTTATTACATTTAATCATTTTATCAAACATTTTTTATCGAAATCGCTCACCAAGGGACCTTCCACGCTAAATACTGTGGTCCCCAAAAAATTGCATGTGTTTTGGTGTTACTTTTACGCTCAATGACCCCGGCGCGCGCGTGCCTTGTACCTTGCTATATTATTAACATTACTGTTTTTACTGCGGAGCAAAAACTAGAAATAGGTTAAGTACTTGTTTTTTATTATTGTTAACGTCTTGACCAACACACAACGTACACACACCAGCCAGAAAATGTCCACTGCTGGACGAAGTCCTGCCCCTTAATATATGTAATAGGGTTGCCATACTCCCCATGTTTGGCAGGCAGGTGGCTTGGGGATTGCAGAGTGCTCACCACCATTAACCTAAAGGGTGCTGATTCCCATCCCGTGGTTCTGGATGCAGTTACGCAGGTCCACCTTTGAACCTCCACGCTATAATTGCAGTAGTTGCCGTACCCTGTGACAATGGGTGTTTAGTGTTCAGAGTGAGGGAACACGGTCTGCGATAAATGTTGTAGGTCCAAGACTAAGTATTATCACAGATTAAATAATAGTACTACGTACAGAAAGTTAACTCCGCAAAGGAATTGAAATAAATAAGGACTCTATCTACTAGGCAATAAAGTAGCAATTTAACTCACCCAGCGCTGGATACTGCTCACTATATTCATCTAGATATACCGCTCTCTTTCTATCACGTATGCTTAGTTATGTGCGATGAAGCTAGCGTGCAGGCGGCCAATGACTTCTGCCTTGTATTGTCCACCCGGGCGGAGCGTCGGCCGAACATACCTAAACTGCGAAGTGACACCCCCCTGGTACTATATCGATTTGTCTCTTCATCATCTAGGATTGTATATTGATAAGAAAGTAAAAAGTTTATAAACATGAAAGTTATGAGCCAGGAAACATCTTGTATTTTAGCTCAATTTTAACGACACTTTGGACGTAAATAAATAACATAAGGAGTACAAAATCTCTATAATAATGTATCAAGCGGCATAGTTTAGTCCATCAAAAATTCAAAAAACTATTGTTGGAATAAATTAGTTCAGTAGTTTATTCATCACAACCCTGCTACCAAAGGTCGACGTGAACAAATTTGCGAGCTCATTTCTCTTTCTTTCTGCCTTTCCCACACTTTGTGAAGAGAGATGAAGAGAGCATGCTTTTTACCCACTCCCACCGATGAGTTTGAGCCGTTGTTAAATCTATAATTTCAAATTGCACTGTTTTTTTAGGTTTTAAATTTTTTACTGTCGTTTTCGTTGTTTGTAGCTTGGCAATACTTCTAAATATTGTATTTTCTGTAATGTTAATACTATTATAGATCTTGGATCTGCAGGGGTATTCACAACTCAATCGGAAAGGTTTCCGTTCTGATCCGCAATATCCATCCCAGTCATCTACGTTCAGGATGACAGAGACGGAGAATGTGGATCCGAAATGAAACCTTTCCGATTGAGTTGTGAATACCTTCTGAAATAAAGATTTATTATTAATGTAATATTAGTGTGATTTTGTACTTTTCAGAGTACCATGTGTGGTGTTGTCACTGTTATACTGTCGGGGATCCCTCAACGTCGTAGATACGTGAGTGTAATGTTTTTTCTAGTACAACTATACTAGCGAGCCGTCGCCGTCGTCGCACGGGTACCAAACTTCACAGGATCACCCGCTGGGCTATTCTTAAGTTTGCCTGAAAATGTCATCAAAATCGCTCTGGCCGTTTTGGTGTCCATTTATACAGGGTTAGTTCTAATCAGTTAGCAGCCTTTTAAGGGCGTATTCTGTACATCAAAGCAAACAACTTTTACTATGGAGCCAACATTGAAATCGCGAAAAAAATATATCAGCTGTTCCATACAAAAAGTTCATCCACCTTGGGCAAAATGCTGAACAGCTGTTTTTTTTTCGATTTCAATGTTGGGCCTTTATTAAAAGTTGATTGTTTTGATGTACAGAATACGCCCTTAAAAGGATGCTAACTGATTAGAACTAACCCTGTATGTATAAAAGCGAAAATCACTCTCTTTCACTGACTAAACACGAAATCTCGAAAACTACTTGATCTCTGAACCTGAAATATGGCAGGTAGGTAGTTAATAGGTAGCAGACGTCAGCTAAGAACGAATTTTGCGGCAGGGCTGAATTAAAGGGGTAAAATGGGGGATGAAACTTTCTATGGAAGTTTTGTTTTTGAAGTTATAGTGATAAAAATTGTTATTTGGGTAGTCCATTCAAAATAAAATATGATATTTTGAATATTTGTTTGACAGGGATGATTTAAGGGGGTAAAGCGGATGATTAAACTTTATAAAGCAAGGTCTTTATTTTTAAAGTTATAATGATGCACATTGAAACATAAATAGTTCATTCAAAATTAAAAAATTCAATATTTTTTGATAGGGCTGACTTAAGGGTGTTAAACTTTGTATGGGAAGTACTTGGTTTTGAAAGGTATAGTGATGAAAACACTATAGGCAATTTTTTATTATCATCTTTGCCGTTTGTAGTCGTCACGCGGGGCACAGCTAGTACGTACGTGTCAAATTAGTAACTTTCTTTTTTTGAAGTCGGCGTAAGTTCGAATCCCACCCAGTGCAAACATTTATGTGACGAACATAGATGTTTGTTCTGTGTCTGGGTGTAGTATGTATTAAAAGTATGTATTTATGAAAAAAAGTATATGTACAATTGTATCATCTATCTGGGCCGTGTTTTATAAAGCTACAAGTCTTGTATTTGTAGTGAATAACTGGCAACATCACAAAAAAATATTGAGTACGGCGTTATATAAAGCTGCAAGATAACCAGTGTACAAACTACAAGTACAAGCACTTGTATATAAGTTAATAGGGTAGATGACTAATGTTTATATCGTTGAAACCAATAGCTTTGATGAAAAATTTAAGTAAATATAGCATGGTAATTGAAAACATTATTTAAATCGGTTAATAATGTTCTGATATATGAGCGTTTAAAGTTTTTGTTAGAGACAACTCTGTCCCTTTCCCACAAAACAAGACATGACGTCACGCCTTACTTGTCAGAATAGAATTTATATGGCGTACAGAGAAGTGACGTCACGATGCTGTTTCGCCTCTCTGTATAGCATGATATTAAAATGCTTATAAGTTGCTTATTTTTGATCAGATTTTCGTTTTCTTTTCTTTTCATTAATCAGCTATATTTATGGGCCACATTTTAATAGGACAATTAAAAAAAAACAGTCATCTAGCCTATTGTAAGCTTCTACTTGTAGCTTTATAAAGAAGGGTCCTGGTTGCCATAGTATAAGCTTCGCTTAGTTTGGGGCTAGATGGCGCTGTGTGAAATGTCTAAAGATATTAATTTTATTAATTATATTGAATTTTGCAGGAACAACCCACTCTCAAAGACCTGGCCGATCACCTGATCGGTCTGTTTGGAAGTCAAGAGATTGGGACCTTCCGCTTGCGATCAGTAACAAATAACAAGGTAAAGATAAAGATACATTTATTTGCAAAGATAAACATACATTTATTTGCAAAGATAAAGATACATTTATTTGCAAAGATAAAGATACATTTATTTGTAAAGACAAAGATATATTTATTTGTAAAGATAAAGATACATTTATTTGTAAAGATAAAGATACATTTATTTGCAAAGATAAAGATATATTTATTTGCATTAAACATAAGTAGAATAATGCGCTTTAAAAAAAAGAAACAACCGACTTCAATTTTGACTACCTGGATTACATGTTCAATTTTTTTCCATTTTTTTTTATTCCATTAATTTTGATTAGAAAACCAAACTACTGAACCGATTTCGATAAAATTTAATAGTTTTTTTACTTTTGCTTCCTAGGTCAGTAATCTACTATTTACGTCTTCTGGCTGTTGACGATAGATCTTATACATTTCATACTCTTCTTTTAAAAGGTCGCGATAGATTTCGAGAGCGGGTTCGACGCTATGGCTGCCCAAAGTCTGCTTGACGGGAAGCCTTATTCTCTCGACGATGGGCTGGTGAACGTCATCAGAGCTCGGGTCACCCACGACCCAGAACTCATGGCGGGAGGCAATAATGTACGACACAGATAATGTACGGCATGATATCACCCCACCGCTGGGCTCGCCCGACCCGACCACTCCTAGCAACAGGAAGTATTCCGTTTTTGGTATAGGCGCCGGTTACCAGAGGCACAGAAACACGCACCGACCTCGCCGGCGAGGTCGAGGTCTCCCCTGTTCTGTCATAAGATCGGTTAGATTCTCTCCAAATAGTCAACCAGATCAACCTACTAGGGCCCCAGGGCATAACCCCTTCTGGGGTGCCAGGGCAAGTCTGACCCCACTCCCGGCGACGGCCAAGCCGAGGTTCGTACCGTCTGAGGTGCCCTTGAGCTAGTCGCCTTTAACCTAAACCTAGGCCGAGCGCCATTTGCGCTTGCCTAAAGTCCGGTGACGCTGTAGAGGCCATCTGAGGCCAACAGCATCAGTCATTCATAAAAATAAATAAATTGTACGGCATAATAATGCACAGCATGATAATTGATGTACATGTACATCGAATATCATGCCGTACATTATTGGCTCGGCTCAAAAATGCACACCCCGATTTCGTACAGCATTATATTTGATGTACAAGTAGACGAATTCCTTATTTGTATAGCAGTTAGGTTCAGGTTATTTTTTTTAAATTACAATTTGAGAAATGTATTCGGATTATTGGCTGTACAATATAGGGCCGTACTTTATAGACACGAGCCGATAATAGGGTAGATGACTGATGTTTATATCGTTGAAACCAATAGCTTTGATGAAGAATTTAAGTAAATATAGTATGTTTATTGAAAAAATAATTTAAATCGTTTAATAATGTTCTGATATATAAGCGTTTAAAGTTTTTGTTAGAGACAACTCTGTCCCTTTCCCACAAAACAAAAAATTACGTCACGGTGACGTCACGATTTGCTGTTTCGCCTCTGTCTAGCATGATATTATAGTACATTATGATACGAGTGTGCTATGTTGGTCATTACACTAGAGGCGGTATTATGCGCGCGAGCCGCAGGCGAGCGCGATAAGGAAGCCGAGAGCGTAATGACTAATAGCACAAGAGTTCCATACGACTGTTTTCGTCACACTTGCGAGGAAAAAACAATAATTTTTTTTGATAATAATCAACCACACAGCGAAAACGTCAATAAACATTTGCGGAAAATGGCGCCCAAATCAGTAATGCGCGCGCAGGTTAACATTTACTTCAGCGGCATAAGAACTCTTTGTTGGTATTACAAAAAAACTGTAAGTATTACCCGGCTATATTAAGAGTGCTTCGTATACGTACGTCTAATTGCAGTCACGTACAAACTTGACTTTACCGGGTTATACCTATTATAGCACTAGTGCTGTAATGTAAAATAAAAAGCACGCGTGCGTTATAGCTTGGATTATGAGCCTAAATGCGATGCAATAAGATCCACTTTACGAGCAAGTGTGATGAAAAAATGCTTATAAGTTGCTTATTTTTGATCAGATTTTCATTTTCTTTTCATTAATCAGCTATATTTATGGGCCACATTTTAATAGGACAATAAAAAAAACCCCAGTCATCTAGCCTATTATCATGCTGTGCATTATTATGCCGTACATTATCGTGTCAGCAAATATCATGTTGTACATTATAGACACCCCTCATGGCGACAACAAGTATACCAGTGAGCTTGTTGGTCCGCCAACATGACTTTGACGAAGTCGTCGACGAGGACTCGAAAGTATTTAAAAAAACGGATAAGAAAATTAAGGTGAGTCTGCTGTACTAGTAGTATTTTGGGCAACTTTTTACGTTTCAAAAGTTATTAATTTATGTAAGTTATGTTTTTAAACTGCTGGCCTTTTGGAGAAACTCAGAGTCACGCAAGGGGCAATGGAGAGAGCTATGCTCGGAGTTACTTTGCGCGATAGAATCCGGAACGAGGATATTCGCCAAAGAACCAAAGTCCCCGACATAGTTCGCAAGGTTTGCAAGTTGAAGTGGCTGTGGGCAGGACACATCGCTCGAAGAACTGACAACCGATGGGGAAGAAAGGTTCTTGAGTGGCGACCGCGAACCGGAAGACGCAGCGTAGGAAGGCCTCCCACTATATATATATGTAGGTGGACCGACGACATTGTAAAGGTCGCGGGCAACCGGTGGATGCAAATGGCAGGTTGTCGTACTGTGTGGCGGACTAAGGGGGAGGCCTTCGTTCAGCAGTGGACGTCTCCGGGCTGATGATGATGATGTTTTTTTAAACTTTTTTTTTTTAAGGCCCATCTTCAGAAGTTAAAAATAAAACAGAAGGCTATCTCACTAGAGACCGAGATTTTAAAGAAGGCCAGGAGGAAGATCAAGAGGGAGCTAAGAAAATGCGTAAGTTTTAATCTATTTTTTATTTTTTCTCATGTTTTGGCATCGCTCTTTACGCATTCTGCCAGTGTCAAGTTTTGTAAGCAGTGTCAAGTTTTGTAAGCAGCGTCAAGTGAAAAGTTAATTTGTTAATCAAGTTGGTTTAAATCCAAGTCATGTCCTTTACAACCGCTTTTTGACATGTGATGTTGATAAAACGAGCCCTTACCTCCGTTTCAAACATAGGGGTGTTATAAGTTTTAGTGTGAATAATGTATCTTGCTGAATTATAATAATTTCATCATCAGCCAGAAGAGGCCTTCGTCCAGCAGTGGACTGCTGGACGAAGGCCTCCTCCTTAATAGGGAGGGGTTGCCATAATCCCCACGCTTGGCAGGCGGCTTGGGGGATCGCAGAATGCTCACCACCGTTAACCAAGAGGACGCAGTGGTTTGAATGCAGTTTTAGGACATACCCAGGTCCGAATAATAATAATTTACCTACTTGGAATCTTTATTAACATTTTAATAGGAGCTTACCCGACCCGTTGACGGGTACATGGGTAATTTTCTTTATCTCTAGACTCTCCATGATAGTAGAGATTTCTATAATTAAGAAATAATATCGATACTTATACAGGGTTAGTACTAATGGGTTAGCATCCTTTTAAGGGCATATTAAATATAAAAATAAATAAATATTGGGGAACATTGTACACACAGCGCCATCTAACCCCATACTAAGCAAAGCTTGTATAATGGAAACCAGATATCTGATAGAATACTTATATAAAACTTAATTTTTTTTCGTAAATACATACTACACCCAAACACAGCACAAACATTTATGTTCGTCACATAAATGTCCTGGATGGGGATCGAACCCACGCCCTACAGCTCTGAAGGCAGACATGCTACCAACTGAGCTATAAGGCTGTTGTTTGTTACATCAAAACAAACTACTATGTTTATCTATAACTATATTTGGTTAAACATTTTATAGGTACTACATTTGCACAAAGGGAGGATTCATAAAATCAAAAAATTATATATTTATTAAATAATTCGGGTAATATAATATCCACTGACAAAGTATGGATGTATGTCTGATATAAAGATTTTTACTTGCTTGCGGGGTAAAGTGGCTATTTTAGCCGCGCTACGCGGAGCGAAAGGAACCACTTCCTCCCCGCAGCGGCGTAAAATCGTATAGACAACACGGGAGCAAGTAAAGAAGCCTCAGATCTCATGTTTGTCTCGGGAGACAATATACATGAGATCTGAGACATTCTTTACTTTTGCTTTACTATTACTCACGTAATCTACTATTTTTATAGGACTCGTTTGACGATCAGACGCTGAAGAAAAAAAAGAAACCGAAGAGGAAACGGAGAAAATTGAGTATCTCGTTAAGCAGCGTTTCGGATGATACAGACTCTAGCGCAGAATCCAGTTGTGGATCTCGCAGGAAAACCAAAATGAAGGAAAAGTCCTTTGACCTGAGAAATATAGTAAGTTAACTCCATATCTAAACTAATATTATAGATTCTCCCAGAACTAGTTCGTAAGCTGTTGTGGTAGGACTCTACTGCAGAGTCCGCCTGGGGAAGTACCACACCTTTGCCAGTTATTCAATGTAGTGGTAGGACTCTACTGCAGAGTCCGCCTGGGGAAGTACCACACCTTTGTCAGTTATTCAATGTAGTGGTAGGACTCTACTGCAGAGTCCGCCTGGGGAAGTACCACACCTTTGTCAGTTATTCAATGTAGTGGTAGGACTCTACTGCAGAGTCCGCCTGGGGAAGTACCACACCTTTGCCAGTTATTCAATGTAGTGGTAGGACTCTACTGCAGAGTCCGCCTGGGGAAGTACCACACCTTTGCCAGTTATTCAATGTAGTGGTAGGACTCTACTGCAGAGTCCGCCTGGGGAAGTACCACACCTTTGCCAGTTATTCAACTGTAGTGGTAGGACTCTACTGCAGAGTCCGCCTGGGGAAGTACCACACCTTTGCCAGTTATTCAATGTAGTGGTAGGACTCTACTGCAGAGTCCGCCTGGGGAAGTACCACACCTTTGTCATTTATTCAATGTAGTGGTAGGACTCTACTGCAGAGTCCGCCTGGGGAAGTACCACACCTTTGTCAGTTATTCAATGTAGTGGTAGGACTCTACTGCAGAGTCCGCCTGGGGAAGTACCACACCTTTGCCAGTTATTCAACTGTAGTGGTAGGACTCTACTGCAGAGTCCGCCTGGGGAAGTACCACACCTTTGCCAGTTATTCAATGTAGTGGTAGGACTCTACTGCAGAGTCCGCCTGGGGAAGTACCACACCTTTGTCAGTTATTCAATGTAGTGGTAGGACTCTACTGCAGAGTCCGCCTGGGGAAGTACCACACCTTTGTCAGTTATTCAATGTAGTGGTAGGACTCTACTGCAGAGTCCGCCTGGGGAAGTACCACACCTTTGCCAGTTATTCAATGTAGTGGTAGGACTCTACTGCAGAGTCCGCCTGGGGAAGTACCACACCTTTGCCAGTTATTCAATGTAGTGGTAGGACTCTACTGCAGAGTCCGCCTGGGGAAGTACCACACCTTTGCCAGTTATTCAACTGTAGTGGTAGGACTCTACTGCAGAGTCCGCCTGGGGAAGTACCACACCTTTGCCAGTTATTCAATGTAGTGGTAGGACTCTACTGCAGAGTCCGCCTGGGGAAGTACCACACCTTTGTCATTTATTCAATGTAGTGGTAGGACTCTACTGCAGAGTCCGCCTGGGGAAGTACCACACCTTTGTCAGTTATTCAATGTAGTGGTAGGACTCTACTGCAGAGTCCGCCTGGGGAAGTACCACACCTTTGCCAGTTATTCAACTGTAGTGGTAGGACTCTACTGCAGAGTCCGCCTGGGGAAGTACCACACCTTTGCCAGTTATTCAATGTAGTGGTAGGACTCTACTGCAGAGTCCGCCTGGGGAAGTACCACACCTTTGCCAGTTATTCAATGTAGTGGTAGGACTCTACTGCAGAGTCCGCCTGGGGAAGTACCACACCTTTGCCAGTTATTCAATGTAGTGGTAGGACTCTACTGCAGAGTCCGCCTGGGGAAGTACCACACCTTTGTCAGTTATTCAATGTAGTGGTAGGACTCTACTGCAGAGTCCGCCTGGGGAAGTACCACACCTTTGCCAGTTATTCAATGTAGTGGTAGGACTCTACTGCAGAGTCCGCCTGGGGAAGTACCACACCTTTGTCAGTTATTCAATGTAGTGGTAGGACTCTACTGCAGAGTCCGCCTGGGGAAGTACCACACCTTTGCCAGTTATTCAACTGTAGTGGTAGGACTCTACTGCAGAGTCCGCCTGGGGAAGTACCACACCTTTGCCAGTTATTCAATGTAGTGGTAGGACTCTACTGCAGAGTCCGCCTGGGGAAGTATCACACCTTTGTCAGTTATTCAATGTAGTGGTAGGACTCTACTGCAGAGTCCGCCTGGGGAAGTACCACACCTTTGTCAGTTATTCAATGTAGTGGTAGGACTCTACTGCAGAGTCCGCCTGGGGAAGTACCACACCTTTGTCAGTTATTCAATGTAGTGGTAGGACTCTACTGCAGAGTCCGCCTGGGGAAGTACCACACCTTTGTCAGTTATTCAATGTAGTGGTAGGACTCTACTGCAGAGTCCGCCTGGGGAAGTACCACACCTTTGCCAGTTATTCAACTGTAGTGGTAGGACTCTACTGCAGAGTCCGCCTGGGGAAGTACCACACCTTTGCCAGTTATTCAATGTAGTGGTAGGACTCTACTGCAGAGTCCGCCTGGGGAAGTACCACACCTTTGTCAGTTATTCAATGTAGTGGTAGGACTCTACTGCAGAGTCCGCCTGGGGAAGTACCACACCTTTGCCAGTTATTCAATGTAGTGGTAGGACTCTACTGCAGAGTCCGCCTGGGGAAGTACCACACCTTTGCCAGTTATTCAATGTAGTGGTAGGACTCTACTGCAGAGTCCGCCTGGGGAAGTACCACACCTTTGCCAGTTATGCAATCGCCAAGCAGTAGTGTGCAAGCATTACTGTGTTCCGGTTTGAAGGGTAATGTTACCAGAGACATTACTGGGTATGATGAGATTTAACATCTTATATCTCAGGGTGACGAGCGCAGTGCAGTGCGGCGCAGGATTTTGTTCGCAAGTTCATAATTCTAGCACTGCTACTGTTAGTGGCAGGCGTGACGCTTACGCTATGCTCGTCTCGTCACTTGATTGTATAAAAAAAAAACGTGAATTTAAAGTAGGTACAGACAACACTAATAATTATGAGTATTGTGCTCTGATAATTATTGGTGTTGTAATATGTAAGTAATTTATTAATAAATAATTTTATCCAAATTTTATCTAACAGATAAAAGGTTCCCGATACAACAACGACGAGTTGAGTCTTACCCGGCAGCGAAGCGCAAGCCGAGCCAAAACCAAATCTAGATCAGCCCGATCTCGTTCCAGAGAGAGTGACAAGTCCCGGCCTAGACAAGACCGGTCCGGATCTAGACCAGACTGGTCCTTATATGATCCTAGACGAGACTTAACTCGCCCTGAACAAATCTTCTCACGATCTCCAAATGGCGCCCGTTCTCGGTCTCTGTCTGAACACGACCCACCCCTGCCTAAACGTAGACGATCTATGTCTAAACCTGGTCAATGTCAGTCCCAGTCACATGACCGGTCCCGATCTTCGAGTCTATTTCAACCTCGATCGGAATCAGGCCAAAAACCTAGCCAATCTCGGTCCAGAGACAAGGATGAGTCCCGGTCTAGATATGACATATCCGGGCCCAGCCATGGTCGGTCCCGATCTCCAAGTAACTTAGCTCGGTCTAGAGACGACCGAAACCGGCCTATACGTGAACGATCTCTGTCTAGGCGTAGCCAATCTCGATCCAAAGAGGATTATCAGTCCCGATCTATGCATGACAGAACCCAGCCTGTAAGCGACTTATCTCAGTATCGATCTAAGCGAGGACCAAGCCAGTCTTTCAGTAACCAGTTCATGTCTAGACATGACCAAACTGAAGCCAGACATGAACAGTCACGATCTAGATACGTCCGACCTCAAGCCAGACATGGTCGGTCTCGATCCAGGGAGAGAGACTGGCCTGAATCTAGACATGACTCGACTGGTCGACCCGGATCTAAGTATGACTGGTCCCGATCTAGACTTAGCTTAGAATATAAAAGAGGCCGGTCGCGATCTGAAGATGAATCCTCGAGCATAACATCGCCCGAAGTCGGATCGCGCTTGCAGGGGAGATATGGGTAAGTTGGGGAAGTTCTGATGAAGCAGTAGTCGTAGTGGGACTCTATTGCCGAGTCCGCCTGGGGTAACACACCTTTGCCAGTTATTCAACCGACAAGCAGTAGTGTGCTAGCGTTGTTATGATTCAGTTTGAAGGGCAATGTTACGAGAGAAATTACTGGGCATGAAGAGATTTGACTTTTAATATCTCAGGGTGACGAGCGCAGTGCAGTGCGGCGCAGGATTTTGTTCGCAAGTTCACAATTCCGGCACTGCTGTTATGGACAGGCACGATGCTTACCATCAGGCGAACGTCTCGCTCGTCTCGTCACTCCATTGCATAAAATAAAATAGTAACACGTTTTTTTTTTAAGTTAATCTGTTTCGTCATCAGAACTAAAGATGTGTACCACATATCAGATCAATCTGACAACAGGAAAGGGGTAACATTTCAATAACTACATTGACCCAAAAAACAACAAAAAGGGCTAGCTAAATAAAACTGTTTATTCCATGGTACAAACTACCTCTATATCAAATCTCATCTAAATCCGTTCAGCCGCTTCAGACACACACCTCCCATTCAAAATAAATTGTAATACAACTATATTTTTAGTATAGTGCAAACCTGAAAGTAGTTTGGTCAGAATCACTAGGAGAATCGATTGGTGTTGTTTTTACACCACGTTATATTTTGTCTCAAAAATGTTTAAAAGTGCAATTTGGACACAATCATTAGGAACGCAAATCAATAGATCGCCTGCGGCGGCAACCCTTTGATGCGCCGGCGCATCTCCGCCGCGCGGGAACAAACAGCTTGCATTACGGTGACCATGATTTTGTGGGAACAACAGGCCAACTTAGCAATTGCGTAACTTTGCGAGCTTTAAATACTTTTGACTTATTTTTTTATATTCTTTTTCTTAGAAATATCAATTTTTTGGGGTGTGTCGGCCTTTATCTATACTAATAATAACGTTGTATAGTTAGTATAACATAGTTTAGTCCATCAAAATTTCAAATAACATTAGTTGAAATACATTTATTCAGTAGTTTATTCATTACGATCCTAACCAAAAGTCGACAAAGGCCAACGGTCGACATGGAAAAATTTGCGCGCTCATTTCTCTTTCTTTCTCCCTTTCCCACACTTTGTTTGATGCAGAGAGCATGCTTTTTAGCCACGCCCACCGAGTTGGAGCCGTTGGGCGGTGCATCCTTAAAAGTATTTACAGTATTTACTATTGATTTCAGCTCTAATATTCAAGAAACGCGTAGATACAGAGCTATTGAATACATGCCCAGTACATCAAATGAATTCCCTTTACCAGACAAGGAAGACGACCTTTCTACCAGTACAACACGCAACGAGCAAATACTTAACGACACTCTAGAAGAAACGCAGAAAGCAGCAGTCGGTCAAATACTTCTTGATCTAGAGGAAAGTCTAAACGCTAAAACGGCAGAAAATTGTGCTTCCGATCGTGTTAGAAAGAGGGCGCTGTTGTTGATGTTTAAGATGATTGGTGAGCGCGTGAAGAGGATCGGTGTTACGGTCGTGCCGTCAGTTATACATCTGGTGACGGAGTACCGGTGTCGATATAGCAAGATCGAGGATGAGAGGACGCTGGCTGAGGTCTTCAGTGATGTTATGTTGGAGCGGGGTGAAGGAACAGGTATGCTTTAACAACTTTGTACCTATCTCACCTATGCATTTCCTGTGTTTGATTGTCTTTGTACATAATTTGTAAATTTTCGTGTGAAGAGTTAAATCTTAGGCCCTGGGTATGTCCTAAAACTGCATCCAGAACCACAGAAAGACGGGCAGCAGCGTCCTCTCGGTTAACGGTGGTGAGCATTCTGCGATCCCCAAGCCGCCTGCCAAGCGTGGGGATTATGGTAACCGATCTTCTGGCCGATGATGATTGCCATTCAAACCGAAACATAGAAATGCTTGCACATCGCTTGCTGGTTGAATAACTGGCAAAGGTGTGGTACTTCCCCAGGCGGACTCTGCAGTAGAGTCCAGCCACTACATTGAATAACTGGCAAAGGTGTGGTACTTCCCCAGGCGGACTCTGCAGTAGAGTCCTACCACTACATTGAATAACTGGCAAAGGTGTGGTACTTCTAAGGCGGACTCTGCAATAGAGTCCCACCACTACGACAACTGCTTCATCAGAGCTTCCCCAACTTACCCATATCTCCCCTGCAAGCGCGATCCGACTTCTGGCGATGTTATGCTCGAGGATTCATCATCAGAGCTTCCCCAACTTACCCATATCTCCCCTGCAAGCGCGATCCGACTTCTGGCGATGTTATGCTCGAGGATTCATCTTCAGATCGCGACCGGCCTCTTTTATATTCTAAGCTAAGTCTAGATCGGGACCAGTCATACTTAGATCCGGGTCGACCAGTCGAGTCATGTCTAGATTCAGGCCAGTCTCTCTCCCTGGATCGAGTCCGACCATGTCTGGCTTGAGGTCGGACGTATCTAGATCGTGACTGATCATGTCTAGCTTCAGTTTGGTCATGTCTAGACATGAATTGGTTACTGAAAGACTGGCTTGGTCCTCGCTGAGGTCTGAGATAAGTCGCTTAGAGGCTGGGTTGTCATGCGTAGATCGGGATTGGCTACGCCTAGACATAGGTCGTTCACGTATAAGCCGGTTTCGGTCAAAGGTGTGGTACTTCCTCAGGCGGGCTCTGCAATAGAGCCCTTCCACTACTACGTGGAATCTGATTTTTGAATAAAAGCGCTTTATACGTAGGTATATGTAATAAATCTCGTATTTTTTATATCTTGCAGAAGTGAAGTCCGAATCTTCCAGTGATATGATTCTCGATGAAGTGGATACCATCCTGCAAGGGTTCGACGTCGCAATGGTAAGTGTTTTTCCCTGTCAGAGGATATGTTCCCAACGTCCCAAGTTCTGGCACTGCCACTGCTATGGGCAAACGTCTAGCTCGTCCCGTTCTTTTTTTTTATGTTCCACTGCTGTCTTAAGGGTTGTTTCACACGTACCGCAACCACACGTGGTCGGGCGCATATTTTGTATTGAAAATTAATAGTAGAATTTACACGTGCCACATTTTGCCGTCGTTATCGACCGCGTGGATGATACCGACCACATCGCAACCACCAGATACACAGTGAAATAGCCGCCGGCCACATCGCAGATACAACGTTGCGTCGACGCAACGACAGTGCGCGCTCGATGAAAGCCGGAGTCGAACTGTGTCTGCAGACGACGCAACCACAACGACATTTTGTCGGTACCATAACGCAACTGCAAAAAGCTGCAGCGATACTATTCACACGTAACCACTCCACCACATTTTGTCACTGGGATGTGGTGTGGCTGTGGTACGTGTGGGTTCACCCCAAGGTCTACTCTAGGAGGGCGATGGGGTCATACATATCTACCTCGCTGGCCTACTTGCTCCGTTGAATTTCTTCTCCGGAAGTATGCATGTTTCCTCGCAATGTTTACCTTCACAGAAAGCCAGTGGTATCGAAATCCATACATAAACTCCAAAGAGCTCACGGACCTGGGTTGAACAGGCGCCCGGGTTTAAACACATGCCCGGGTTTGAACACGCGTCCGGGTTTGAACATGCGCCCGGGTTTGAACACGCGCCCGGGTTGTACACGCGCCCGGGTTTGAACATGCGCCCGGCGGCCTGATTTCGTAACTCTTGTGTCTCTGGCAATGGCGTTCAAGCCGAACCCCATTGATGAATTTCATGTCGCGATTACTAGGAATTTTGTAACTATACTGGTGACAATGGCCTTGGAACGAATGATAAAAAGTGAATCCAATGGACCTTTTATACGGTCTTTTTTGCGTTTCGTTTTATCCAATTTGTAGTATTCGAGTTAAGTTTCGACGCACGCTATTTCAGTGCTGATTAACTTTAAAATGTTATAATAAGGCGTTAAAAAATGTATTAGGGATTTATTCAGTTGTAAAAACGTTCAAAATATCATAAACAGTCACTATTGCCAAATTTATGTGAAAAAAACTGCTGTTAATATAATTATTATAGTTACGTAACGAACAAATAACTAAACGCTATTTTATTGTCGAATTGACATTGACATGACGTTTTTGCATTTGCCAACTGCGCCAGTGTTGCCAACTCAGCCCCTTCGGTGCTAGATCTAGCCCTATTTCGACTTGTTCAGCTCCAAAATTAATGATTTAGCCCCTAGCCCCAAATCTAGCCCTCATTTGACCTTAAGAAAAATATACATTTATTTTGAAAAAGCCTCACGAGGGACGCAGCGAATTCAACGAAGACTCATCTGATGAAGACGCCAACATATAAACTGCTTAAAATAAACATGTTTTCCAGGTTTTTAAAAAACAAGATAGATAGATTAACTCCTTATTGATTGATTGATTGGTTGATTAACTCTTCAAGCTGGTTGTTAATTTTTGAAATGTCAATAAACAATAACATATCGGAAATTTTGTATTTAATTTTTAAACTACACAAAATTATAAATTATTTTAAAGAATCAAGTTCTTTTCGTAATGAATTGGCTATTTAGCCCATTTTAATTTTTTTTGGGCAAATATACCCCTTTTTTGAATTTGATCTAGCCCTAATTCCTGATAACCAGTTGGCAACACTGATTTTCGCGCTAACATGAAAAGTAAAAAAGTTTTTAAATAGAACTACGTAATTAAACATTTCATTCTATTTAATAACTTACATACATTATAAAAGTGGAATATAATGATAGTGTGAATACTCTTAGCAAGAATTATGTGGTGTGAATACTCTTAGGAAGAATTATGTGGTGTGAATATTAAATCAGTATCAAATATATCAGAATGCCGGCTCAGGCAGCTCGAACGCCTAGTGGCAGAACCAACAGAGGCCCGGTGGCCAACAAAAACAAGCGACCTCACGGCAGTGAGAACAGTTGGCAAGCGCTGCAGGATACAGCACTGGCCCTGAGCCCTCACTGAAAATCTAGAAAAAGGAGATGGTTTGGACGAAAACCAACATTAATTTTCTTCGCGGCGAGTGATAGCCATATCAGTGGAGTGCTTACTACTTAGTGACATTTACATTCAGTGCCATCAGACAATTTTATAAATTAATAATACTGTTTTCTCTGCGTTTGACTGCCACTTGGCAGTAGGAAGGTGGAGGTAGAACTGAGTGGCGTATCTTGCAAGAAGCCTTTGTCCATCAGTGAACTAAGGCGAGTGATGATGATGAAGTGTAATCTGTGGTCAACGTTCCTGGTTGCTACTTAGCTTATTATTAATACTACTTTAACCAGCGACGGTGATAATGTAATAGACGGGGCCAGTACTTGCAAATCGTTCAAAATTAACAAGACAACACAATCATTTGCCGGAAAATATAGATAGCGAATCTAATTACTGCATGACAAAAAGAGAACACATGTACATGTATTAGAAGTTTGTATTGTCGTATTGTACGGCTCGCATGTCGTAAAGGCTATATATGGCTGAAGTGAGTGGAGAGCCAGCGCTCAACATATAGTCTTCAAAATCGGTGCGCTTATTTCCCGTCCATTCATCTTATCATTGTCGCTGACTTTAACATTATATTTTGCTGTGTACTGTTTGTTGCAACGTAAATAAAAAAAAAAATGTGTATCTCACAAGTGAAAGATCATGATTATATGTATGACTCAATTCAGCAAGTTAATTTTAGTTAACAACAACCATCAGCCATATCAGAGGCCTTCGGGCGGCACTTTAACTCTGACACTAGGGCTGGCCACTCAGCCTAAACGAACTTACTTACTCAAAGCAAATGTATCAGTCATCGTCATCAGCCCAAAGACGTCCGCTGCTGAACGAAGGCCTCACCCTTTGACCACCACACTGTGTACCATTTGCATCCACCGGTAACCACCGCTGCTGCTCGTTGGTTGGTCTACCGGTAATGTATCAGTAACTCACTTCATTTTAAACTTCATTATATCGGTATCACACCCAAGATAAAATTCAATTTGTATACTGTGTGATAATATGTACACAGTACAGTATATATACAGCACATGGATATGTATAGGGTAGGATTTATACTTGGTGCAAAAAATAAATAAAAGACTGAAGTTCCTCGCAACAGAACCAATCCGTTATTCGTTTGTTATAAGTTATTCTGTTGTATTGTATTGTAACAGTATCCTTAATGTATAGTATTTCTAGGTAGGTTTTATACTTGGTGCAATAAAAAAATGTAAAAAATTTAGCATGTGTTCTTTTTATTGTTTCTTATATTTAATACACAACTTTAATAACACACAATATTAAATACTGTTTTTGTAGGAAAAATAAAGACTGTGCGACTATAACATACCTAGTTATAATAATCATCAGTATGTACACATAACCATTGTTCATAATAAATGCATTGAAAAAAAAATTTTTTCTTTCACTATTATTTCTTGACTAAGGGTGATTAAAGGCCTGCCAGGAAGACTTGTGAAGGCATGCAGTTGAAGGTATCTTCTAGCTAGGCAGTTCAGTCAGATGCACGGTGACATGGTGGAACCTGAAATGTATTTAACACACAGTTAATAAATTAAAGTAGGTAGTAGTGTTGTAGTGGTAGGACTCTACTGCAGAATCCGCCTGGGGAAGTACCACACCTTTGCCAGTTATTCAACCGCCAAGCAGTAATGTGCAAGCATTACTGTGTTCCGGTTTGAAGGGCAATGTTACAAGAGAAATTACTGGAGAGATTTAACATCTAATATCTCAGGTTGACAAGCACAGCACAGTGCGGTGCAGGATTGTGTTTGCAAGTTCGTAATTCTGGCACTGCTACTGTTATGGGCAGGCGTGACGCTTACCACCAGGCGAATGTCTTGCTCGTCTCGTCACTTGTTTGATTGTAAAAATAGGTAGTTTGTATTACAGTTATGCTTAATAATTATAAATTGTATATTAATTCTGTTTATTTATTTATACCTGTTACTTTTTGGCAAACTAATATTGCTGGCAGGATGATCTTGCCTCAATTAACATCAGGTAAGTGTGCGATCAAATGGGCCAGTCAATCAATCATAGGAAGAAAATTAGAAAAGTTTTTCAATTTACTTTTTTAATAATAGAAAACTACACACCTGTAAGACGATAGGCATTGCCAGCGGGTTTTGACCACACCAATGCATCTCTGCACCACATTAAAGATTGCACACATGCATTGAAGTGTAGTGGACTTCAGGAGAGTTTGGCTCTGTGTTGAGGAACGGGGTCATCAACCAAGGCCTCGGAGCATAGCCATAATCACCTGAAATACATTAATTATTTAGTAATACCTAGTTATTCAATGATTTGTTAATCTTACCTAAATGTAGCCTACTTAAACAAAAACTAACACATTGGTTGGCTGGTTCCCCCTAAATAGGGAGGGGTTGCCATAATCCCCACGCCGCGCTTGGCAGGCAGCTTGCTGATTGCAGAATGTTCACCACGTTTAACCGAGAGGACACTGCTGCTGGTCCTCTTATACTTTTAGTTATTAAAATTATTTATGCCAATTAGGTGTAATTATTATGATTTATTATTGAGGAACACATCAATGGTATAGTATGCCTTGTTAATTAGGAACTTCTTAAGTCTAAATTTAAAACTGTCACTATTGTCTGTTTCTTTTATAGATAGCGGTATTTTATTATATAATTCAGCCCATTTGATAAAAACACTCTTTTTGAGGTTTTCTGCTTTTTGGCATAGATAGCAAATTTTTAAGTTGTTTCACCTTCAAAGTAGGTATAATAATAATTTAAATTATTTCTAATTAGAATGGCAGCTTAGTATATATTGATGCATGTGTCAGCAGTTTTAAGTTTTGGAAAGAGGGCTTACATGATTGTCTTGGGTTTAATCAACATATTGCCTGAATGCATTTCTTTTGTGCTCCGAATGCAGATTCCCTTTGTGCAGCGTTTACCCAGACAAGTGTACCGTGCACCTTAGTGTAGATCCTACATAATGTATGATAAGCATTTAAAAGAGCTTTTCATTAGCTATGTACCTTGTGTAACATATTAAGTGCGTATGAATACCACTCCATGGAATCCGTTTTTTTCCATAAATCTACAACAAAATTGTTTTCTAAAATCTTCCAAACTTAATACATTACTATGCTATCATAGTAAACATGCCTCATCAATAGGTATAATAAGTATATTGTAAAAATTTATTTAATCATCGTCATCGCCAGCCATAAGGCGTCCACTACTGTATGAAGGCCTCCCTCTTATTAGGGAGGAGTTGCCATAATCCCCAGACTTGGCAGGCGGCTTGGGGATCGCAGAATGTTAATCATCTGAAGCAGCACATCTAAAAATTTACCTTTATTTCCGGCCGAACACTACCAAGTGCTCTGTTTTGACGGCAAGAGAGGAATTAGCTCTTCACGCAACGCCTCGTACCTACTCCGTTTTGCGCAGACGGCCAACGAGTGGCCAATATACCTCTCCGTATGATCTGATGACATGAGAGGCGTATTAGCCTCTCTCAGCATTCGTCGATTTATTCGCAACAAGCTTCTATATCGCACTGGCAGTCTAGTTCAATAACTTAGTAAATTATTAACGAAATGTTAAATTATATCGAATCCATTAGCATAAAAACCTTAGAGACTCTGAGGCTTATTACTTAAACACTGCTTTTTTTCCATAGTATACGTTTTTTCCACTAAAACTGTCTGCAAAGGCGCGATTTTAATTGATCTCCATGGCGAGAGACTAGCCTGTTTCATTTGACATTTAGGAATGGGTTTCAACCAAAGTTCAACCCCATTTTAAGTTAGAAAATTCGAATTTTACGTCATTTCGTTCATTCAATCGGCTTGAAACCGGTGAAAATGAATTTCATTAGACGAAAGCCACTGTGACGTCAGACTGGGCTTAAAGGAACGTCATAGTGGGCATGAGCAACGTCAGACTGAGTTTCGTCAAACTGAACTTCATATTCATTGTAGTTACGAAATCAGGCCGCCGGTTTGAATATGCGACCGGATTTGAACACGCGCCCTTTTTAAACCGACTTCAAAAAAGGATGTTCTCAATTAAACTGTGTTTTTTTGACAATAGACAAATAGACAATAGACAGTAGTTTATTTGCGACAAAAACATAGCACACAAACAAAGGAAATTAGGAAAAACAAGAAATTGTAATCTTTCGTCTTTTGCCGCAAAACTGCCCCCAGCATGCTGCTGGTTGGTTACAACCGGCGCCATTATTTGTTATTTGTTTATTATTCGCCGTTATTTGTTTGTAAGTTTCGCGATTACTCCGCCAATTATGAACTGATTTTGATGATTCAGTTTGTTTGGTAGGTAATACTTCAGAGGTGGTCCCGTATAAATTTTATTGATATCGGTTCAAAATTACTAGAAAATATGAAGATGTCATCCAGGTATTCGAAGTTGAAGTCGGTTGTATTTTTTTTAATCGTTTTATTATGGAAGTGACCAGCTGGCGACACGCTCGCTTGGCAAAGGAGCGGTACTTCCCCAGGCTCCAATAGAGTCCTACCCCTATCACTAAATAGGTTGAGTATGTATTTACAGCTCACAGAAGACATAAAACCCAAGATAGAGCAACCAGACCCCGGAGAACAGATAACCAACATTATAATAAACATAGTCCCGACCCCGGCGCGGGCCCGCGGGGACCCTTACCTCATGCGGGACGTGGAGAACGGCTACTACGTGCACATCACTGTGCCCGACAAGCCGCGCAAGTACTTCCTGACTGTCAGGCGGTTGCTGCGACAGCTGGCGCCAGCCATGAGGAAAATGGCGGCGTATATCGAAATGAGACCCTTTTTCTACGTCATGGGGTATGTCTGGCCGGTCTTTTCATATATTTTTTTTAATGTGACAGGACGAGCAAGACCTTCACCTGATGGTAAGCGTCACGCCTGCTAACAGTAGCAGTGCCAGAATTGTGAACACAATCCTGCACTGCGCTTGTCACCCTGAGATATTAGATGTCAAATCTCTTCATATCTAGTAATTTATTTGGTAATATTGCCCTTCAAACCGGACACAGTAATGCTTGCACACTACTGCTTGGCGGTTGGATAACTGGCAAAGGTGTGGTACTTCCCCAGGCGGACTCTGCAGTAGAGTCCTGCCACTACATTGAATAACTGGCAAAGGTGTGGTACTTCCCCAGGCGGACTCTGCAGTAGAGTCCACTACAAAAAAAAACATATTTATTTATTGATTTACCGCCTTATGCGTGAAACACTAAAACGCATTTAAAACCTATTTTAGTTTAAAAGTGTTCTGTCTTCTTTTTTTCAAACTCAATTACGAATTGAGTCGAATTGATTGGAAAGAAATTGACATAATACTTTTTAACTAAAAGAGGTTTTAGTGTTTTATGCATAAGACGGTAATTTTAATAAATGATATACAAAAAAACTTAAAAACTAGAATGCCGCCGGCAGCGAAGAGCCTCGACCAACATCTTAAGAGGCTCTCGCTATGCGTTTGGGTCAAGGGTCAGATAGGCGCGCATTGTCAGGAGGTTCCTCACTCTGCAGCCCTAACCACCGGCAGCTTGAGCCCGCTGGTCTTTTAAGTTTTTATCCAGGGTTAGTTCTAATCAGTTAGCATCCTGTTAAGGGCATATTGTGTACGTCATAACAAACAACTTTTAGTATCGGGCCAACATTGAAATCGCAAAAAAACACAGCTGTTCCTTACATTTTGCCCAAGGGCACTAAACTTTTCAAACCGACTTCAAAAAAGGAGGTTCTCAATTCGACTGTGTGTTTTTTTTATTATGTTACGTGAATACGCTAATCAAATTATGAACTAATACTTCAGAGGCGGTCCCATATTTTTTTTTAAATCGAAATTGGTTGAATAATTTGGTTTTTTAAATCATAATTACTAGAAAATCTGAAGATGTCATCCAGGTATTCGATGTTGAGTTGTATTTTTTTTTTAAGTGTATTAGTATTTATTAATTAATGTTCACCAACACCGTGTACATTAATACACTTTTGACCACCTCTGAATTATAACCTACCAAATAAAAAAAAAACATGAATAATAATAATAATTGGCGGAGCAATCGCGTAACAAACATACAAAAAAAACAAAAAAATACAGTCGAATTGAGAACCTCCTTTTATGAAGTCGGTTGATAAATTGTATTTTAAGGCTTAAGTTGGAGAAATTGATAACTGATGTTCTGGACGGTGTGGAAGATAGATTAAAAACGAAAGAAATTATAGCGCTGTACAGGACGAAGTATCCTGAGGAAAATGATGAGGAATTCGTTTTTGAAACGCTCTGCGCTATTTGGAGAGGAGAGTACAACGATCCGGGGACGAAACCCGCAGGTAATTGCTTTGTAGTACGTCTCCGGCGCAATGTCCCCTTCCTTAAATGTCTACTGCACGCAAAACGTCCCTTTCGCACAATGTCCCCTTCCTAAAATTTCTACTGCACGCCAAACGTCCCTTTCGCACAATGTCCCCTTCCTAAAATGTCTACTGCACGCCAAACGTCTCTTTCGCACAATGTCCCCTTCCTAAAATGTCTACTGCACGCAAAACGTCCCTTTCGCACAATGTCCCCTTCCTAAAATTTCTACTGCACGTCAAACGTCCCTTTCGCACAATGTCCCCTTCCTAAAATGTCTACTGCACGCAAAACGTCCCTTTCGCACAATGTCCCCTTCCTAAAATGTCTACTGCACGCCAAACGTCTCTTTCGCACAATGTCCCCTTCCTAAAATGTCTACTGCACGCCAAACGTCTCTTTCGCACAATGTCTACTGCACGCCAATCTACTCTTTCGCACAATGTCTTCTTCCTAAAATGTCTACTGCACGCCAAACGTCCCTTTCGCACAATGTCCCCTTCCTAAAATGTCTACTGCACGCCAAACGTCTCTTTCGCACAATGTCCCCTTCCTAAAATGTCTACTGCACGCCAAACGTCTCTTTCGCACAATGTCTTCTTCCTAAAATGTCTACTGCACGCCAAACATCCCTTTCGCACAATGTCCCCTTCCTTAAATGTCTACTGCACGCCAAACGTCCCTTTCGCACAATGTCCCCTTCCTAAAATATCTAATGCACGCCAAACGTCTCTTTCGCACAATGTCTTCTGCCTAAAATGTCTACTGCACGCCAAACGCCCCTTTCTCCGGCAGTAGTGTAGTTTAGCCCCTGTGATCCTTTCACCCACCCCATCCTGTTATAGCACTCTTAAAAACCCATAACCAAAATTTTACAAATTAAGGGCGTGGCGGTAATCTTAAAACCAATAAAACGCTTTTAAAAAAAACACCCGACTTCAACTTCGAATACCTGGATAGCATCTTCATATTTTCTATTAATTTTGATTTAAAAACGAAACTACTAAACCGATTTCGATAACATTTATATGGGACCACCTCTGAAGTATTACCTACCAAACACAATCATCAAAATCAGTTTATAATTGGCGGAGTGACCGCGTAACATACACAAAAAATAGATACAATAGATACAATCGAATTGAGAACCTTGTTTTTTGGAGAGTCGGTTGAAAATAGCATCAAATTCGAATGAATGAATGAATGATTTATTGGTCTATGAGACTAGGTATATATAATGTATACCTAGTTAGTTAAAAATATTTTTCCATACTCATTCTCGGAAAGTAGGTCTGAAGTTGCCTGAGGAGCGGGTTGAAAGTAATACATTTCAGCCCTAGGGAGAGGACAAGGAGAGTCACTTTCAACTGACAGTGACAGTTGACAAATGACAGACACTCAGATAAAAAAAAAACTAGTTCTATTTTCACATAAATTTGTATTGAACCATGTTCCAACTTTTTTTTCCTCAGGGGATTATGTTCCCGCACTTCTCGTGCATTTCCCAGTGTCAGTTTATTTTTAGTTTCCTTGTATTCGTAATGAAAAGCACTGTGTTTACCTCGGGGTTAAAGGCTTATTTAGGCCCTCGAACTATCTCGGGACTAAATAAGTTACTTTCACCTCTATAACAATGTACTATTTATTGTCTAATTAATTCTGGTCATTACATTGCAAAAAAACTATATAAAAGAATAGCTGGCGCCATCTATTGGCAACACTGTATTGCACAACACACAACGGCCTTACTTAAAAAAACTTCTCAACCGTTAGTCACTGCTTAAGATGCTCTGCCATCTTCTCTCTGACGTGAAGTTGCACGTGCTAGAAAAGGACAGAGAAGTTTAAGCAGTGACTAAGAGAATCGAGATTATTTTAGGTAAGGCCGCTTATGCGTATTTTTAGTTTAGTTTAGTTTTTATTCAATTAACTATTTCGTTTTCTACTCAGATAGTGTTATAGAAGAAGAAAACGCGGAACCAACTCTTTTAACAGTGAAGGAAGAGGTCCTTGATACGGAGAAGGGAGAGGACGAAAAACTAACCGAGGTACAAACAAGTAAGTTAAGATTATTTTACAATGTGTAACAAAAAGGTTCAACAATACTGAAGGGTATGTATGTACTCATCATTATGAACAACTTTTACTATGGGGTCAACACTGAAAACGCGAAAAAAAACAGCTGTTCCATACATTTTGTCCGAGGTCAATGAACTTTTTGTGAGAAACAGCTGTTTTTTTTCGCGATTCCAATGTTGGCCCCATGGTAAAAGTTGTTTGTTTTGATGTACAGAGTATGCCCTTAAAAGGATGCTAACTGTTTAGAACTATCCCTGTATAGGCTTGCGTTTGATTTGATTGCTATCACGCCTAAGGGCGGATCCAGGGTCATTCAAACTCCAAGCAGTAGTGTGCAAGCATTACTGTGTTCCGATTTGAACGGCAATGTTACCAGAGAAATTACTGGGTATGAAGGGATTTAACATCTAATATCTCAGGGTGACGAGCGCAGTGCAGTGCGGTGCAGGATTGTGTTCGCAAGTTCACAATTCTGGCACTGCTACTGTTAGTGGCAGGCGTGACGCTTACCACCAGGCGAACGTCTTGTTCGTCTCGTCAATTGAATGTATATTAAAAAAAATATGTGTTCAATGTATGCTTGAGCGCTTGTCTTATCGTAGTTCAAGTCGTTCAAAAAGTTCACGCTATGCAGTGCGCCGAGTTTTGGCGCAGACACTTTTTTTGCACGTTTGTTGGCTCTATAGATATTAGCTCAATGGTCAAATCAAACAAAAATTTACTTAACCTTAGACAAAATGTAGCCTAAAGTTATCCTTCGTAAACCTCGCTTAAGAGGGAATCCGGTGAGCGATACAAACGAACAAAGGAGACTATTATCAAAAGTAAGCAGTATTAAGAGGGAATCAGACGTGCGATCCTCCATACTTCCTTCCTGGATAATGCCTCTAGAGCAATTTTTTTTATAAAGTCTAGTTCTGCTGTGGACGGCTCTGTCTTTTTTTTCAGCAACTAATTGCTAAAATAAATATAACCCTTTCAATATTTTCATAGTAGGTAATCTTTGGAGGGTTGTATTTTCTTTAGCAATTGCTAAAGAAAATCCTAACAACAACTAACAAAACAAAACAAACTAAACAAACAAACAACAAACAAACTAATTAGTTGCTGAAAAAAAAGGAATTGTCAGAGAAATGTCTACAGTAGACCTAGTCTTTATAAAAATAAATGTTCTAGACTCTAGAGCAATTTTTTTTCTAGGTTCTAGAGGGATTATCCAGAAATAAAATAGGGGAATACGTTTGTATGAAGAATCGCAGACCGGATTCCCTCTTAAGGTACTAGTTGACGGCTCGAACTCATCGGTGCGCGCGGCTAAAAGCACGCTATTTCATTAAACAAACTGTCGGATAGGGACAGACTCAGTGATGAGTACTCGGAAGCTATGTTCACGTACACCAGTGTTGCATCAGCGCAGTATTGCGAGCCGCACAATACTTGTTCGAAAAATGAGTGCGCAAATTTTTTCATGTCTACCTTTGGCTGCAGTAATGTGGTTGAATTAACTACTGAGTTAATTTATTCCAACTTAAGTTATTTGAAATGTTTATGAATCAAACTATGCCGCAAGATAGATTATTTTAGAGTTTCCGTATTCCTTATGTTATTTATTTACGTCCAAAGTTGCGTTAAAATTGAGCTAAAATACAAGATGTTTCCTGGCTCATAACTTTCATGTTTATCAACTTTTTACTTTCGTAATAATCTCCAGTCCTAGATAATGAAGAGACAAATCGATATAATACTTAGTCTTGGACCTACAACATTACATAGTGGAGTAATATTACTTCCGCGTTTCTATGGAGAAGTGACCAACTAGTTTCCTCTTAATACTGGTTACCTTTGATAGTAGTCTGGGGCCTTATGTTTGAATCGTACACAAAGTTGCGTATGCGAGCGGAGCCGACTTTAAAACGATATTGAACCTTATTTCAAACAACGTTCGAAGGTCGGCTCGGCTCGCATGCGCATACGCAACTCTTGCGTACGATTCAAAAATAACGCCCCTGTTTTCTATTACTATTATATGTTATCTATGATGTAGTCTGTTTTCTTTTGCCTCCATCCATAGTCTAATTTGACCAAGCGAAGCGAAGATCTCTGAGTCTTTTATTTTATTTTTCTAGTTGTAAAAACCGAAGTGTCCGATGTTGTCAGCTCATCTAAGGAAGATGACGTCATGGTAATGGAACCAAAGCCGGAGGTCATCGACCTGTCTGACACTGGTAAGTCATCATCATTATATTCTACAGGGCCGATATCGATTAATGAAAAATATCGATACTTTAAAGAAAATATCGATAACTGTACCTATACTTCTAAAACATATCGATATGTATACCACTTTTTTCAAATATTTTTGGTATAAAAGTATCGATAATATATGACTGATGTTTATATCGTTGAAACCAATAGCTTTGATGAAGAATTTAAGTAAATATAGGATGTTTATTGATCAAATAATTTAAATCGGTTAATAATGTTCTGATATATGAGCGTTTAAAGTTTTTGTTAGAGACAACTCTGTCCCTTTACCACAAAACAAAAAATGACGTCACGCCTTACTTGTCAGAATATAACTTATATGGCGTACAGAGAAGTGACGTCACGATTTGCTGTTTCGCCTCTCTGTCTAGCATGATATTAAAATGCTTGTAAGTTGCTTATTTTTGATCAGATTAAAAAAATTTGAACATCTTTATTTATGGGCCACATTTTAACACACACATCTCTCTGACATTTGTACCGATATATATTTTTTCCTTGAATTTAGTGATGTATTTTATATAATGTTTTAATGTGAATTTTATTATGGACTAAGTCTGAAAATAAATTATTTGAATTTGAATTTTAAGGACAATTAAAAAAAACCAGCCTGTAAATCAGCAAAAAATCATCTAGCCTATTTTATCGATACTCTATACCGATACGGCGTGGCGGCGACATTGCCAGATTTATCGACTCTGCGGTGCGGAGTGGTAACAGCACTCGCAGCGCGAGGTTCTCTTTATTGGAGCGCGGCTCGCGTCTCAAGCCTCGACGTTTTGTTTGTACGTCTAAACAATAAAATATTTTTAAAAATGTGAAAAATAGGGCGCGATAGACAAAACCATGATTATAGACATTTTGATTTGTTTTAAAATTAATAAAAACAAATTTTAATCAATGTATTGAAATAAAGTATATCAATAAGAATACAAGTCGAGTCATGTAAAAAGAACGTTGGAAGAAAGTAGAGGGGGTGTGTTTGCGCATGTGTACACTTGCGCTCAAAAGTACTAGGCCTATTGTTTTAAATAATTATTAATTAGCATTTTGCTCGCAGCTTCGTATATTGGTTATTGCTAGGTACGTGGCAAAATATATTAGATATCGCTTAAATCGCCTCCTGCGCAGCTTAACCGCCAGCGTACTTTTTACATGACGCGACCTATACCCAATTATCAGTATTTAAATCAATACCAAAGAAATATCGATATTACGGTCCCTGCCTGCAAGAGTGTAATCAGAAAGGAGGTTTTTTTTTATGCAATGCAATACAGTAGACCTAGAATTTATAAAAACAAATTGCTCTAGAGCAGTGGTGGGCGAACTTAATGGGGGGCCAGAATGCTTTAGAAATTTAGACTACTATAACAGTAGTCGGGGGCCTTATTTTTTAATAGTACACAAGTTGCGCATGCGAGCGAGGCCGACTTTCAAACGATATTGAACCTTATTTCAAACTATACCGTTTGAAGTTCGGCTTTGCTCGTATGCGCATGCGCAACTCTTGCGTACGATTAAAAAATAAGGCCCCTGTTTCCTATTACTGTTGTGTTTGTAGTGGTAGGGCTCCACTGCAGAACGACTTCCGACTGGGGAAGTACCACGCCTTTGTCAGTTATTCAACCGCCAAGCAGTAGTGTGCAAGCATTACTGTGTTCCGGTTTGAAGGGCAATGTTACCTGAGAAATTTCTCGGTATGAAGAGATTCAACATCTGATATCTCAGGGTGACGAGTGCAGTGCGGTGCGGCGCAGGGTTGTGTTCGCAAGTTCACAATTTAGGAACTGCTATTGTTTTTCGCCTCGTCACTAGAAAGTACAAAAAAATATGTTATCTATGATCTAGTCCGTTTTCTTTTGCTGTTATCCACACCACTGAAGAGAGAAGTGAATAGAACGGAAATGTGACGGGCCGCGCTAGCCGGCATTAAGTGTAAATGCGCTTAATGACAATAGGCATGATGACTACAATTTTTTTATTACCTCATAAAAAAGCTGATCATCAATAGAGCCTATCAACGAAAACAAAATTTAAAATAACTCAAAAATAAATAAGTTCTAAGTATTTTAATTTCAAGCTAGACAGAGAGCGCGCTATACTGAGCTATGACGTCAAGCCTCAGGCGCGGCATACAAATGCTATACTAACACGTGCATTGCGAGAAAGGGATAGAGCATCCCCTCTCTATCCCCACCTAAAACTTTAAACGCTCATATCTCAGAGATTTATCAGCCAATACAATTTATTTTTTCAGTATGTGTAATGTATTTAGTTATATTCATCACTAAGCCTGTTATTTGTCATAAATTCAACATTAGGCCACACGCCTATTCTACCAATATACATGTTTTTAAACTTAGAATAAAATGACAATTTAAATAGACGCGTAGGAAACCAAACCACATTGCATCGTAATTACTTCAATTTTAATTTGTTGCAAAATGACATTTCTGCGTTTTACTTCAAATGCGCGACCAATGATTGGCATTTTTTCGTAGTAGTCCTTTCAACATTGTTTTGACAGTTGTTCTACTTAAGAAGTAGGGCTAAATTGACCAAGCGAAGCGAAGATCTCAGAGGCTTTTTATTTTTCTAGCTATAAAAAGCGAAGAGTCCGATGTTGTCAGCTCATCTAAGGAAGATGACATCATGGTAATAGAACCAAAGCCGGAGGTCATCGACCTGTCTGACACTGGTAAGTCATCATCATTATATTCTATGTTATCAGGTTTTTTTGAGTGATGAGACGAGCTAGACGTTCGCCTGGTGGAAAGCGTCACGCCTGCCACTAACAGTAGCAGTGCCAGAATTGTGAACTTGCGAACACAATCCTGCGCCGCACTGCACTGCGCTCGTCACCCTGAGATATTAGATGTTAAATCTCTTCATACCCAGTAATTTCTCTGGTAACATTGCCCTTCAAACCGGAATACATGAATGCTTGCACACTCTTTGCGATTGAATAACTGGCAAAGGTGTGGTACTTCTCCATGCGGACTCTCCAGTAGAGTTCTGGCACTACACATATTAATTAATCATTTCAGAAGATATCCATTTATTATAACCTTAAATATTCCCTTTTTTATTTCTATAGAAGGTCCGGAGAACTACGTCTGTAAAGAAGTGGGTATAGCAAGAAAAAGAAGAAAGATAGAACATAGAAGAGCTAAAGAGAGGAACGGTGTGATCGATTTATCCAAAGACGACAAAGGTACGGTAAAATTGACACATTTGAAAAACCTTTAATTATTAACTTTTTTAAATTGATTTTTGAAAAACTTTAACTTTTATATTGACACCTTTAAAATACTTTTTATTAATTAACTTTTATAAATTGACACTTTTGAAATCGTCGTCGTCGGCGTCGTCAGCCATAAAACGTCCACTGCTGGACGAAGGGCAGGCCTTTATAGAGGAAACAACTTTTGAAATACTTTTTATTAATTAGCTTTTATAAATTGACACCTTTGAAATACTTTTTATTAATTAACTTTTATAAATTGACACATTTGAAATACTTTTTATTTATTAACTTTTATAAATTAACACATTTGAAATACTTTTTACTAATTCACTTTTATAATTGACACATTTGATTTTTTTTATTATATTTTTTTATAAATTGACACATTTGAAAAACTTTTAATTATTATTTTTTATAAATTGACACCTTTGAAAAAACGTAGTGTAATTTTTTTAAACAGAAAAACAAGCTTTTATTGTTCACAAATATGCTCTTGATAACTAAATTACTGACTGATGATTACTTTAGTAATCAAATAATACTAATGCAGTAATATCTCGCTGAAGGTGCAGGTCATATGCTTGCCCTCGAACGGTTGGGCCATATCCACCACGCTGGCCCAGTTGCAGGTTAGATTCACCTACGCCTTTGAATTTCTTCAAGACATATGCAGGTTCCACTTGATGTTTTCCAAGCTCGTTGGGTTTTGAATCCTTGTCTCGCTGCGTGCGACCGTACATGCTAACCCCTGAGCTACCATCGATATTTATAGGTACAAATATTGTTACAGACGGAGAAAAAGAAATTAAAATAGAAAAACACAATGAATGTATTTACATATCGGATGATGAACCAATACCGACTATTGAAGCAGAGCTAGTCAAAGAACTAAATGTGGACACAATAAAAAATGAAATGATCGATATAGATGAACATACGAAAATAAATCTCGATACTACCGAATCGAACAAAATCGAACAAACAGCATTGAGAGTTGAACAAACCGTACCAAATGAGATCAAACAAAAACAAATCGAATCTCTCGAATATGAAAAAGCACAAGTAAATGATAAAGGTATAAATTCAAACAAAAATGAACGAACACAAAAGAGGGTTGAGAAATCTGCCACGAATGTAAATGAAAAAGTTCAAGTAGACGTTGAAAGTAAAGAGTCAAACAAAAAACAAGAAACCCAAAAAACAGCGGAACAAGTCAAATTAGACAATAGTACACTATCAAAAGTGAAAGGAACACAGAGGGTTGATCAAACCGAACCAAACAAAGGTGAACAAACTCAAGTAAATGGTGATGGCAGAGAATCAAATGGAATAGAACAAACACAAAATAGAGAGGTACAATTCAAATTAGACAAAAATAAACTATTTAAAGTAAAAGAAACACAAAAGGAAGTTGAACTAAGCGAACTAAATAGAAATGAAAAAAATCAAGTAAATGGTAAAGGTTTAGAATCAAACAAAAGTGAACAAACACAAAAGAGAGTGAACAAACCACTATCAGATAAAAATAAACTATCAGAAGCGAAAGAAACACAAAAGAAAGCCAAGAATCCCAAATCAGATAAAAATAAACCATCAAAAGTGCATGAAACACAAAAGAAAGTTGAACACACCAAATCAGATAACGATAAACAGTCAAAAGGAAATGAAACACAAAAGAAAGTTGAACACACCAAATCAGATAACGATAAACAGTCAAAAGGGAATGAAACACAAAAGAAAGTTGAACACACCAAATCAGACAACGATAAACAGTCAAAAGGTAATGAAACACTAAAGAAAGTTGAACACACCAAATCAGACAACGATAAACAGTCAAAAGGGAATGAAACACAAAAGAAAGTTAAACACACCAAATCAGACAACGATAAACAGTCAAAAGGTAATGAAACACTAAAGAAAGTTGAACACACCAAATCAGACAACGATAAACAGTCAAAAGGGAATGAAACACTAAAGAAAGTTGAACACACCAAATCAGACAACGATAAACAGTCAAAAGTGTATGAAACACAAAAGAAAGTTGAACACACCAAATCAGACAAGGATAAACAAAAACAAAAAAGAGTTGAACAAACACATAACAAACAGAAAATACCTAAAGTTACTGAACCTAATATTACAGAAACTTTTAACGTTAATACCCTCATACTAGATAGAGACAATAACGAAGAAGTCCTCGGCTCAAATACAAATGCAGAAGAAACTGTAGAATCAATTGAACATTTTCTCCTAAATCTGATGTAGTATTTAAACTATTGCATAAATACATATATCATGATTGAAGCAAAATGTACTGCAAGTGCAGTGTTGCAACGTCTTGCGCGACTCTTCTACGAGGCGATAGACGTCAGCGGAAGCAAGGTTAGCACGTCCTCATAGAATAGATAAAAGTTTATGCGACGTAAAGCTAACGCACAGCTACACGCTTGGAGAAAATACTAAAGATCTATCTTGAGATAAATTGTGACTGTCTGTGACGTGTTATGGCGGTGATAACCAAATTTATGTAATATAATACCAATTGGACGGATATATTCGAGTTACTAATATTTTTATTTCAGTTCAATCTAAGAAAATAAATGGACAAACAATAATTAGTTTTGTTTATACAATATTTTCAGTCAATTTCGTATTTAGAGAAGGTATTTAAATTAAAATAATTTTCTTATTATCTGATAACATAATTTTCGCCTTTGTCGTCACTTTTATTCAGAGAAATTATCAATCTATACTCTATGACGTTATCGCTTTTTGTCAAGTTCACGACATAACATTGTACAGCGTCTAGAAAATTATTTATTAAATACGTATAGGTACGTATTGTATTGCCAGAATAAATAAAATACTTTTTTAATATATTTACATGGTTTTATTTGTAAAAAAGGTTATAAGATTATAGGATGACTACACCCACTGACTTTTTTTATGGGGAATGTTGAGGCGAGCGAGACGTTCGCCTGGTGGTATCACAACACAACAGTAACAGTGCCGGATTGGTCCACATAATGGTGATTATCGACAGTATTGCCACAAGATAAAAATTAGTTTCCTAAAACAAGACTTTCATAAGCTATTAAATTAGTTGAGTGGAATAATGCACTTTAAAAAACTAAAACTTTTATACAAACAAAAACATTAAACCTACAACACTTTTATAACTTCATTTTGAAATCTTCGGCTCCGATTTTTTCAGTAATCCTGGAAAAATATTAACAGCTTTTATGGATCTATTCACAATAATAATAAAAAAAATGGTTATACATATAATGTGGTCGACTTTGTAGGTTTAAGTTGACAGAACTAAACTAACTAAAGTATTGCTGTCCTTAGCTAATATGCCTAGTAAAAAAGTGACAGCAATATTTTAATTAGTTTAGAACTCAACTAAAGCCTTCAAAATTGACCATAATATGTAATTATGTTTATGCGGAACGGCGCTTTAAGCCAGACCCGGATCTAGTTGGGGGGGAGCCCTATACTTATATATTTTTAGAAAATACAGCCCTACAGCTCTGAAAGCAGACTACATGCTACCAACTGAGCTATAGGGCTGTCAACTGTAACTTTGACTGTGACTGAGACTCATTAGACTTGAAAATCATCTAAAACTTGATAAATAAAAATACTTGACACTGGCAAATGCACAAGTGCGACGCCATAATCCTCATAGGAGGAAAGAAGAAAAAACCGGTATCACCCGTAGTATTAGAATACTCACGTGGTATATTTGTGAAATAGCTTTTCTGCTTCATATTGGACTCTGACGAACATTTGAATGTTGATGGCAATCTTCCTAAAAAAAACATCATATTTAGTACATATGCAGATTGAATAGGTTAGATGACTGGTTGTTTTATTGTCCTATTAAAATGTGGCCCATAAATATAGCTTATTAATGAAAAGAAAATGAAAAACTGATCAAAAATACGCAACTTATAAGCATTTTAATATCATGCTAGACAGAGAGGCGAAACAGCAAATCGTGACGTCACTTCTCTGTACGCCATATAAATTCTATTCTGACAAGTAAGACGTGACGTCATTTTTTGTTTTGTGGGAAAGGGACAGAGTTGGCACAACCAAAAACTGTAAACGCTTGTATATTAGAACATTATTTAAATTATTTTTTCAATAAACACTATATTTACGTAAATTGTTCATCAAAGCTATTGGTTTCAACGATTTAAACATCAGTCATCTACCCTATTCTAGTGTGGTAGCTAGACGGTTTTTTTTCTTGTAACAAGAAATAGGCCAGCGGTCGGCAACCTTGTGGCAGGGTCACATATGGCAAAATGGAGATCGACGCCGCGATTTTTTTTCCGCTAGGTGGCGCATCGATCGATGTGGCTATTAGTCAACTGTCAATCTCGTACCTTTTTTTTGTTTTTTTTTCAAGAATTTATTGGATTTACTCGGGTTACCAGGGAGAATCTGCTTATACTGGTTTGTACAGCAATTAAATCTCTGTCCAACATAAAATGTAAACAACTATCTAAGCTACAAATCTATGTTCAGGCCGTCAACAGCTGCATAGATTCTTAAAACAAGGCACAGTACCCAGTATTTTTCCTTGGACTACATTATCGACAACGCCCTCATCAAGAGCAGATAGATATAAGCAACGATTAACAAAACTTGATTTTGCCACATCCGGACCGCCGCTGGCGCCATCTGCGAAAAGTTTTGCTTGTTGTTGGCGCTCTTTAAGTTCTTTAGATATATACTTATACTTACTTGGACTCATTCGTAAAGGGTTTTTCTTTTTCAAACTCTCGTGAACTGACAACTTCATAGGAATTTTTGAAATTTTAGATCCACTATCATTTTCATTGCCAGCTATTAAAATTTTAGCAATGTTGCCAGATTTAACATTTTTACTTTTGTCAGAAACGTTTATAAATTTACCTACTTTTTTCGAAGCGTAGTTTTTATGTGTGAGCGTTTTTATCACCATTTTTGGTTTACCGTCGCTAAGTTTGGTGTTAGGTTTTTTGAGGTTAGCTATATGGTTGCTTTTATCATCGTTGCTTAATTTGGCAACTTTTTCTTTTATAACTTCATTTGATTGTTGATTATGATTTCCACTTATTTTTTTATTGTCAACAGTCCCTTCTTTACTACTTGCTGCTCTCTGGTTTTCAGTATTATTTTCAATGTTTACAGGGTTTTTAACTTTTTCTTTTGCAAGTTCTTTGTTTTTATCAGTAATTTTTTGTTTCGTTACTTTTTGAACGTATTTGGATATTTTAGTTTGATTTTCAGAGATCTTTTCGTTATTGTTTGAACCGTTTTGTGTGTTTTTTACTTCAGCTTTGTTTGAATTATGTTTCTGTGATTTATTATCGTTATTTGATACAATAAATTCATGTGCAGGCTTATCTTTACTGACAATAGATTTTTTAACGTTTGGAACATTTGATTCTTTGTTTTCGATCTTTTTCTTCATATTTGTTGGTTCGGCGCTGTTTAATTGTTTATTATTTTTATTTGGGTCTTTGTTGTTTGCGTTATTGTTTTTCGATGCACCTTTTTGGTTTTTCACTGTTTTATTACTATTATTGTCCTTTCTAGGTAGCTTTTCGACATTCATATCATTCACGGATATTATTGGAATGTCATCTATTTCTACAAGTTTTGCTTTACCGGAGGTTTTTTTTGCGTTATATTCAATTGATTCAGTTGAACTAGCTTTTTTCTCTTTGCTTGGTTCTTTTGACTTGTTTGGATCCGTAGCTTTAGGACCGTGTTTTGAACTGGCAACGACTGCATTTTTGGAAGCCACTTTTTGGGATTCAGGATTTACGATAGCGTCGTTTTTTGAGACAACAATTTTGTCGTTACTAACTGTTTTTTGAGATTCTGTTTCTTTAGCTACCCTCGTTTTAGGCTTGTCTTTTACATTGAAGTTTCGTTTGGTTTGCATGTCACTCGCATTTTCTTTTTGTATGTCATTTTGTTGATTATTGTTCGGATTTTCTTCGTGATTTTTAGACTTCGCTGCGGTCTTGTTTGACTTCGTAGGTTTTTGAGTATTTTTTACCGATTCCTTTTCATTATTTTGAATTACAGCAACTTTGTCTTTTGTATTTTGACTTTTCGCTTCATTTTCTTTGCTTTTAACCTTTCCTGTGTTATCTTTATTGGAAGTATGATTATTCTCTGCTTCAGCATTTGTTGTTAACTGATTTGAATTCTGCGTACTTTTACCAGGATTTTCAGTACTGTCTTGGGTTTTACCTACTTTGTCTTTATTCTTAGCATTATCTTTACTACATTTGTTACTTTGTTCTACGGTTTTTTTCTTTTTATTCTCACTTTGCCCTACATTATTTCCATTTTCCATGTCATTTATATCAGTTTTCGCCTTTTTCGCATCGTTAGTTTCATTTTCAACTGTCGCCCTTTTCACAGGCTTTCTATTATGTTCCGTATTCTCTTTCCCTTTAGGTTTAACTTTCTTTGGCAGAGATTTAGGTGGTGCCATGATTTGTTTATCGATATTGTTTGCATTATCTACATCATTTATGTTATCTCTGGTATTACCATTTCCTATTTCATCATCATTGTTACCCTTCCTATTTTTTTTAGGTTCAATCGCTTCGTTCTCTAGTGTCAAACGTCTTTTTTCAATTCTATTAACTGATTCCGTATCAGATTCCATGCTATCGGAAGGGTCTTGCGCTTTCTGTGCTTCTAGGCAAGTAGCTATGATCTTAGCGAGTAGTAGTGTGCGCTCATTCGTGTCGGTCGACGGGTCGCCCAGTTGTTTATGCGCGTGTCTTATTATTTTTATGTAGCATTCATCTGAAACCATAAAGGACATAGTTATATCATATAATGGATGATAGTCGGGTTTTGACCAAGGTCACCGACATAGCTCGCAGGGTTTGCAAGTTGAAGTGGCTGTGGGCAGGACACATCGCTCGAAGAACTGACAACCGATGGGGAAGAAAGGTTCTTGAGTGGCGACCGCGAACCGGAAGACGCAGCGCAGGAAGGTCTCCCACTATATATATATATATATATATATATAACGGAGCGAGATATTTTTTTTGTCGAGTTGTTCAGTCGATTTTTGTTTGTCTGTGGTCAGGGAGATATTATTTAGAGCGGGTAACACCGAATGAGGTTGTGAGTGTCATGGCGTCTTGTGGCAGACTGGCCTGGGTGGTGGTGACAGCCGCGGAACGTTGTGCACACGTGCAAACTCATTGGCTCTAAAAATCAACTATAATTTAACCAATCCTTATTGAAATTGTGATTATTACCGTGGCAATAATTAAAGTGCCGTTTTATCGAACTAGTGCTGTTCATTGCAACCGTAATTATGGATGAAGGGCGTCGAGAGTTATCGAATCTGCCACCCGATATACCCTCCGAGATGTTAGACTCCGTCATATATATATATATATATACCACGGTCGGTCCACCTATATATATATATATATATATATAAATATATGTCCACCTATATATATATATATATATATATATAATTTATATATATATATACAGGGTGTCCCAGAACTCAACGTCAAGCGGGCACGGGGCAAGAGGGGGGGGTCATACCAGTTCCAGGAAAAATAAATATAAAATTCCATTTTTTTTTTTTCCTGAAGCATCAAAGTTAGGTGATATTATTTTTTCAACCACAAATTAAAGAAAATGCGATAGTTTTAACAAACATAGCAATTATTTTTGTTTGATTTGTGATTGCAATTGATAGCATGTTTATTAAAGACTATGTTAGTTAAAAAAAACACTGTATAATAATTAAATTTGAGGTCAGAATAACTAAAGATATGAATAAAGGTGTCGATTTTCCTCTTTTTCATGAATTCACCAATTATAACTTAACCAACTGATATGGAATTTTATATTTATTTTTCCTGGAACTGGTATGACCCCCCCCTCTTGCCCCGTGCCCGCTTGACGTTGAGTTCTGGGACACCCTGTATATATAGGTGGACCGACGACATTGTACATGTCGCGGGCAACCGGTGGATGCAAATGGCAGGTTGTCGTACAGTGTGGCGGTCTAAGGGGGAGGCCTTCGTTCAGCAGTGGACGTCTCCGGGCTGATGATGGATCTAGTTTTTAAAGCTGTTGACAGTAATTCAACTGCCAAGCAGTAGTGTGCAAGCATTACTGTTTCGGTTTAAGAGCAATGCTACCAGCTAAATTACCGGGCATGAAGAGATTTGACATGTAAATCTCAGGGTGACGAGCGCAGCAGTGCGGCGCAGGATTGTGTTCGCAAGTTCACAATTCTACCACTGTTATAGGCAGGCGTGGTACTACCAGGCGAAATCTCGCTACATAGCATAAAACAAGTAACTATTTAAAAAAAAATACCGACTTCAAATTAATATGCGAGTATAACCTATCAAATAAAAAAAATTATTCAAAATCGGTCCACAATTGACGGAGAAATCGGTGAACATAATTAAAAAAAAAAAAAAAAAAAAAAAAAACTGTCGTACTCCTCCTGTTTTAAAGTCGGTTAATAATAATAATATTTACCCAAGTTCTCCAGGTCGAATATCATCTTGTGGTAGAACGGCGCGACGGAAGACCACCTGTTCTCCAGCACCCACGACACTTCTAGAAGGTTCGCACACTTCAGGAGGTACCCGCCGCCCGGCTGCAACCACATAACACTGCATTTAGCAAGATCAATCTATTTATACAACAAGTACGATAACAGGAGCTTCACTACAATACTGCCGGAGAAAAGGGGCATATTGCGAAAGAGACGTTTTGCGTGCAGTATACATTTTAGTAAAGGGACATTCTGCGACGGAGCCACCGGATCGTCCGTTGCCTGATATCGGTGATCGTTTAAATTTTAGAACCACCTAGTTGGTTTATTTTTAACATTTATCTCAGGAATTTATTTCACTATTTTACAAGCTAACGAATTTTTAGTTTTTTTTTTAATTTAAAATATAATAGGGTAGATGACTGATGTTTATATCGTTGAAACCAATAGGTTTGATGAAGAATTTAAGTAAATATAGTAAGTATACTGAAAAAATAATTTGAATCGGTTAATAAAGTTCTGATATATGAGCGTTTAAAGTTTTTGTTAGAGACAACTCTGTCCCTTTCCCACAAAACAAAAAATGACGTCACGCCTTACTTGACAGAATAGAATTTATATGGCGTACAGAGAAGTGACGTCACGATTTGCTGTTTCACCTCTCTGTCTAGCATGATATTAAAATGCTTATAAGTTGCTTATTTTTGATCAGATTTTCATTTTATTTTCATTAATCAACTATATTTAAGGACCGCATTTTTATAGGACAATTAAAAAAAACAGTCATCTAGCCTATTATTTGAACTACGCTACATAAGCTATGCCACGGGCTCTACTGTGGACTATACAATATGTAACAAACAAGTTCAACAATACTGACGGGTATGTATGTACTCGTCATTATGAACAACTTTTACTATGGGGCCAACACAGAAATCGTGAAAAAAAAACAGCTGTTCAATACAATAAGTTCAATGACCTTGGTCAAAATGTATGGAACAGCTGTTTTTTTTCGAGATTTCACAGTTGGCCCCATAGTAAAAGTTGTTTATAATGACGGTATTGTTAAGGACAACAGAGGTGTTATCCTTTCACCCACCCCACCCTGGTATAGCGCCTTTAAAAACCCATGACCAAAATTTTACATAGAGGTGGCTCTTATTTTAAATTCTAATAAATAAAGTTTTTAAGGATGGTAAGTTTAATTTGATATGGGCTGACGCACTTTTAGCTACAGAAGTTCCGTATACCAATTTGTTGTTTCTTAGAAAACGTTTATTTATCTATGGCACATACCATTGGTTCCATGTAGAGATTAGGCGCGTACTCGTCCGCCAACCTGGCTAGAGTGGTCCGTCGAGAACGGTAAGCCACCGCATAACTCCGCAACACCTGAGGATAACGCACAAAGTATATATTTTTTTATACAATCAATTGATGATACGAGCAAGACGTTCGCCTGGTGATCGTCGATCAATTCGACTGGACGAAAAGAACTACTTTAGGGTTTAGTTTACTTAACTCTGCAGTACAAGGTTATATTGTTAGTCAACTCAGGTTGACTGAACGAGCAAGATATTGGAGGGAGCAGCCACCTCGATTTGCATAATACGTTTTGAAATTTGCCTAATTATTGCAACGACAATTACAATTAGAAAATAAATTTATTGATTACATCGTCGCGCGCGGTGCGCTATTATTGGTTGGTTTATTGAATGACCCGAGTTATCCCGAATAATGCCGAGCGCCCGCCGCCCTCGCAACTCGAGTTTACTCGAGCGCTAACAAATTCAACTCGAGTTTACTCAAGCTCTAACAAAGTCAACTCGAGTTTACTCGAGCTCTAACAAAGTCAACTCGAGTTTACTTGAGCGCTAACAAATTCAACTCGAGTTTACTCAAGCGCCAACAAATTCAACTCGAGTTTACTCGAGCTCTAACAAAGTCAACTCGAGTTTACTCGAGCGCTAACAAATTCAACTCGAGTTTACTCGAGTGCTAACAAATTCAACTCGAATTTACTCGAGCTCTAACACAGATAACTTGAGTTTACTCGAGCTCTAACACAGATAACTTGAGTTTACTCGAGCTCTAACAAACTCAACTTGAGTTTACTCAAAATAACCTCAACTCGAGACTCGTTGCCCCATCACTAGTCTTGTTAGTATGGTAATCTGAGGATTCAAGCTTTGCTTGCCAAGCCTGCCAAGTGTGCGGATTATGGCTACAACTCCCTATTAAGGGGATTTCAGGCTGATTGTGAAGCTTTGCTTACTTTGGAGCTAAATGGTAAATGGCACTTCGTGATATGTGTGAAATGTCCGCCAATATACATGATCCATTTATGTATCACAAAAACACAAGATCTGTAGCGGTAGGACTCTATTGCAGAGTCCGTCTGGGGAAATACCACACCTTAGCCAGTTATTTTAGTAAGCAGTAGTGTGCAAGCATTACAGTGTTTCAGTTTGAAAGGAGACGTTACCAGAGAAAATACTAGTGCATGAAGAGATTTAACATCTAATGTCTCAGGGTGACGAGCGCAGTGCAGTGCGTCGCAGGATTGTGTTCGCATGTTCACAATAGGCATGATGACTACTATTTTTTTATTAACTCATTAAAAAGCCGATCATCAATAGAGCCTATCAACGAAAACAAAATATTAAATAATTCAAAAATAAATAAGTTCTGAGTATTTTAATTTCAAGCTAGACAGAGAGCGCGCTAGACTGAGCTATGACGTCAAGTCTCAGGCGCGGCATACAAATGCTATACTAACGCGTGCTTTGCGAGAAAGGGATAGAGCATCTCTCTCTATCCCCACCTAAAACTTTAAACGCTCATATCTCAGAGATTTATCAGCCAATACAATTTATTTTTTCAGTATGTGTAATGTATTTAGTTATATTCATCACTAAGCCTGTTATTTGTCATAATCATAAATTAAACATTAGGCCACACGCCTATTCTGGCACTGCTACTGTTAGTGGCAGGCGTGATGCTTATCACCAGGCGAACGTCTTGCTCGCCTCGTCACTCCATAAAAAAAAATGCGAACAAGACAGGGTTGACAATGCGGGGTATACCTCAACAGCGTCGCTAGGGGTCGCCACGCGCATCAGCACCGACTTGGAGAGCTCCGCCTCATGCGCAGGCTTCATCGGTACTACTTTAAGACCGCGGTAGGACTTAGCACCAAACATATGATCCTGAAAATACACAGACACATATTGGCTAATTTAACAATATTTATTTGATTTTCTAAAAAAACTTAGGGAACTTTAGTTAGGTAAAAAATCTTAGGGGAAGTTACAGTTAGGTAAAAAAACTTAGGGGATGTTACAGTTATCTAAAAAATCTTAGGGGATGTTACAGTTAGGTAAAAAAATCTTAGGGGAAGTTATCAGTATTTTTTTTTAGCAAAGTTATAGCTAGGTACGTAATAAGTTACGAGTAAGTAATAACAAAGAAATTAAAAAAAAAACACAACCGACTTCAATTTTGGTAACCTGGATGACATATTTTTTTCCAGTTATTTTGATTTAAGGACCAAACTACTGAACCGATTCTGATAAAATGTATGTGGAATATGGGGTCACCTCTGAAGTATGACCTACCAACAAAAAAAAAACATCATAATACGCTTTTAAAAAAAAAAACCCACTTCAACTTCGAATACCTGGATGACATCTTCATATTTTCTAGTAATTTTGATTTAAAAACCAAACTACTGCACCGATTTCGATAAGATTTAAAATGGGACCACCTCTGAAGTATTACCTACCAAACAGAAAAATAATCATCAAAATCTGTTCATAATTAGCGGAGTAATCGCTTAACCAGAGATAGAGAGTAGTGGCGTCTTTTAGAGGAGGCCTACGTCCGGGGAGGACAACCTGATGGCGAAACTAGTGCTGGTGTTATAGAGTAATAAAACAAATATTAAATAATGTTTTATAGGAACTAGTACCTAATACTGTAGTAGTTGTAACAATGTCAGAGAAAAAATGCAATATATATTTTTTTTTTTTTTTTTTTATTTATTGCTACCCAATAAATAAATAAATAATAGGCGTGTGGCCTAATGTTTAATTTATGACAAATAAGAAGCTTAGTGATGAATATAACTAAATACATTATACATACTGAGGAAATAAATTGTATTGGTTGATAAATCTCTGAAATATGAGCGTTTAAAGTTTTAGGTGGGGATAGAGAGGGGATGCTCTATCCCTTTCTCGTAAAGCACGTATTAGTATAGCATTTGTATGCCGCGCCTGAGGTTTGACGTCATAGCTCAATAGTATAGAGCGCTCTCTGTCTAGCTTGAAATTAAAACTACTATTATATTACTACTTATACTACTATTACTTTATTACTTTTATATTATTATTTACTTAGAACTTATTTATTTTTGAGTTATTTTAAATTTTGTTTTTGTTGATAGGCTCTATTAATGATCAGCTTTTTTAAGAGGTAATAAAAAAATTGTAGTCATCATGCCTATTCTTCTCATTCTCTCTATCAAATCAAAGTTGATACTTACAGTTTGGTGAACATAAAACGTGGTAGAGAAGGGCACAAGATCGATACGGCAGTCCGCATTCACCTCCCTCCATAGTCCTGGCTGGAGCACTGGAGACTCTCTGGAAGTCATGTCGCAAGTTACAGGTGAAAACTTATATTTTTTTTGCAATGAAGTCTGTTTAGTCCTAAATGAAGGTTTGATGACTAAAAGACAGTGGACTGTAAAACTGACTGGTTATATTGGATTAATAAAGACATAAACTTAAAAATGAATGCACGCTCTGCATTCACAAGTGATCGCATCAAAACATTGGTGAGAAGTGGGAGCCGGTTCATGTCGCGTCCCGCGCGCCCGCGCGCACTATTACGGCGCCTGCGCTGCTGAGTTGCTCGAACAAAGTCAGTTAAATATACCCCCGTGCAAAGCCGGTCAACTAGTATTAAATAGATATATGAAAGAGCGGAGTCTCCTGGCACGAGCATTTTTACACTTAAAATGAGACTCCAACCAGTAGCATTATTGCTACAGGTTGGAGTCAAAGATTGTTCGAAGCAAATCAATTATCAGTTAAACAAAAAAAGGTTATACAACCATTTTATAACCTATATTATTTGAGAGGCTCAGAGTCGCACAACGGGCAATGGAGAGAGCTATGCTCAGAGTTACTTTGCGTGATAAAATCTGGAACAAGGATATTCGCCAAAGAACCAAAGTTACCGATATAGGGTTTGCAAGTTGAAGTGGCTGTGGGCAGGACACATCGCTCGAAGAACTGACAACCGATGGGGAAGAAAGGTTCTTGAGTGGCGACCGCGAACCGGAAGACGCAGCATAGGAAGGCCTCGCACTAGGTGGACCGACGACATTGTAAAATTCACGGGCAACCAGTGGATGAAAATGGCAGGTTGTCGTACAGCGTACAGTGTGGCGGTCTAATGGGGAGGCCTTCATTCAGCAGTGGATGTCTCCGGGCTGATGATGATGATACAACCATTTTAGCACTCCTTACACTGTTAATGTGAATATACATAACTAATAGTTTGCTGCAAACTAAGACTCCCATATCTTACAAAACTCAAAAGCACAAAACTGAAAAACTGTATTTGCACGAACTACTTGCTTACAAAAAATCATAAAGAATGATTCACAGGTTCACAAAATATTATCATATATAAATAAACAAACATAAATTAAATACGAACTCCGACTTACCCCATTAAAATAGACTCTGAGACCTCAGGTCAATTATTATAAAGAGTTTTAATTTTAAACTTGGGATGTATTTCGAAAGAGATCCTAAATCAGGAAAATACCCTTTCATTCACCCTAGAGAACATGTACAGTACAGCTGATTTATTGCTATTTCAGCTTAGCCTTCAGATCAGCTTGCTTGCTAGATATTATTATCTACATAAATTGATGCTATTATGAACTTACATTGTAAGTAGTACTTACATTTTAATAATCTTTTCGGCTTTGTAAAATGTGCTCCAACACACGCCGTTAGGTTTGAATCGTGCATTATGTACTTGGGAGGGATAACAGCCTATAATTTTAATCAACTTCTTTAGATTAGCCTTAGTCCTCACCCTTTCAAAACTGGATCTTCTACCATAATATCGACTTTGGACTGCAGCACCGTGAGCGAAGCGAGCTCCTGAGTGGCGTGGAGGCCTGTTTGGAGCATCTTCTTCTGCAATTTGAGCTCATTTAACATCGGGCCATTGTCGAAAGCGAAGGGCCAATCGTCATCAGACTCTGAACTAAAAAACATGTTTATTTATGGGTTATATTCAGTATCTTTATTGCACCAAGCATCTTAGTCTAGTACAGAACTAACGATACATGGACCCTGTAAGGGTGTGGCAAAATAAGTCTTATCTAGCTAGGTACGTACATGTTAGATAAACAATATTTGTGTTAAAGAGTTTGAAACGTTTTTTCGCCTAAGTAATCTTTAACACTGTAATAACAGTTAGTTATTAAGATATATTTAACTTTTGTTTGGAAAACTGATTCCGTAGGCTTGTTTCTAATCTCTTTCGATAGTTTGTTACATATTTTTATTAACATGTACCTATTCCGATCCCCTTCTAACAATTTCTAGAAGCGGTTCCGCTGCCACGAGCTGGTTTTGTTATATTCATGGTACTAGGTGTAATTTGCTCGGAAATCTCAAAGAAACACATATATGTTGCTTTTTTGGCTTAGAATAGAAACTTTAAAGCAGTTGGTACGCACCTGGCATCAAAATTAATAGACGAAGTATTTGTGGGCGAAGCTGTGATAATTCTTCTCTCATAGTGTTTGATATCGTTAAGAATCTTTTCCTTGTAGGCAAGCAATGCCTTTTTGTTATCCGTTGCACGGATAATCGGCATATTTTTATGAAAATGCTCTCTTATATTTTTATGAAAATACAGTCAAAACAAAATCACAAATTTATCCACAACACAACAAACATTCAAATGTAACTGCCATAGAGTAAGTAAATACTACGTAATAGTAACTGCTACTGCTACTACCTGGCTTTTTTCCGTTTTTTTTTTTCTTAGTTATTGGCATCGCACGTTGTGCATTCTGCCAGTGTCAAGTTTATGAATTTTCACATTTATTTTTTATCATCAAGTCAAATAAGTCATGAAGTCACAGTAAGTCGCACGAAATTAGTCATAGTCGAGTCCAAGTCATACCCTAGTAAAGTTGTTGCGACTTTACTATGAGATTCTATAGACTTTTGAAAACAACACGAAAAGACACGTTTCACCACATTATATCACTTGCCCACACTCGTGCATGTAATTCAACACTCAATGAATAAAACACCACCATTTTTAATCATTAATTCGTTAATTAAATTAAAAAACACAAGTTTAAGAAAATAATAGAATGCAACGACATGATTTTTCCGTGTTCCCGCCAAAACTCGCCTTTTCCGTTTTTGTTCGTTATGATTGACAGATCACAGACGTGACAATTACATGGGGACTGTTTTTTTGACATGACAATGACTTCATAGCGGTTTTTTTTTTGCCATTAGGATAATCTACACTTAGAGCTTTGAGGCCATACCGCCTATTCTTTCGTAAATACATACTGATGTAACATTTTATTTATAAAAGTTTATATTTGAGTAGTGTAACAGTCTTCGAGGATCTAGCTCCTGGGTATATAATCAAAGGCAATAGTACATCATTCACAGAGTACAGCGACTAGTGAAGCACGCATTAATTATCGGTTTATCATTAATTATTCGATTTTACCGCTTCATTTGATCTTTTGGCGTTTTCGTTTTATTGTGAAATAAAAACATGTCACCCCGCAGGCGGGTTACGCACAAAAATTGCAAGCTATACATAAATCTATAAAATTAAAATAAAAGGTATTTTCCCCTCTAAAACTTAGGTTAATTTTTTATTTGAATCCAACTTTTTAAATTGGAACTGACAATGTCATATCTGTGGAAGATGACAGCTCTGTGGAAGATGACAGCCGTTTTGAAAACCTCAAACGTAATCTGTCAAGTGTCACGTCGATGTCAGCCTCAGCCAACTCCTGTCAAAATCAAAGATGCAAAAAAAAACGAACTGTGGCACGATTTATTTTAAAACTATTTAAAAATAATTTACTGTAAATAAATTACAAAATACCTTATTAACAGTAGGTAATTATTCAACGCGTGCAATACCTGCGACATACTTAAATGAGTGCTATAAGACCAACGAATCTAATAAGTTAAAGATTCCAACAAGATATAAGTGCGTTAATACAGCACAACCAGCAATAGAAATTATTACATGTAAACATTAATAGTTGAACTCAGAGGTCATGTTAGTTAAATCTCTAGGCTAATAAGACTCTACGCGTGCTATAATTAACAATATGTGTGTGTAAATTATTGTATAAACAGAATAATTAGTGAGCGTTAGAAATCAGTGAAAAAATGGGGCAAACAGGCAGTGCGATGCCCGGTAAGTACTTATTTCAGTAATAATGTATTCTAACAAGATTCTAATTGGTTCGAGAGAGCTATTTCCTCATTCTAACCTTTTTGTAATATAACCTTTCTGCAAACAAAGCAAGCAGGCTAAGACGTTTTAAGTAAGGTTACTTAGGCTAGACTTTCAAGAAGTAATTAATGAAATTTTAAATTTAGTTGTACTGTTTAGTTGTTGGATAGTACCAACACAAAACATGTATGTATAAATATTTTATAATAACTTGTGTTCATCCAGAGTAAAAAGAATCCTTGGCAGTCAGGGTTAAAATTTGCCTGCAAGAAATCTTTTTTAGTTATAAGGCAAGTAAGTTGAATAGCTTTGAGAAATCCAAATTACATGCTATAGTCATTAAGAAATAATAATTTAAAAACATGTATCCATTTTTTTTTAGAGAAATCTGTAAGGCAAATCCCATTTTCAAAATGTCTCTGAAGGAACTGAAATAAACTGGTACAGGATAAACTTAAGTTAACAATAGTTTAGAGTTTAGATAGGTATTTACGACATAATGTTTCAAATTTCCCAAAATTAAAATACCCAAAAACGCACTAATAATAAAAATAACCATAGCCAATAAAAGAATAGCCTCTGTTGCTGATAAACTATCTAAAAATATACATCAAATTAATACAATCAATCAATTAGGATTTTTATCATATTACATGTTTATTACATTAGGTAGGTATTATATTCAAATTAGGTATTTTAAAAGCATTCAAATAACACTCATGAGAGAAGTGAATAGAACAGAAATGTGACAGGCCGCGCTAGCCGGCATCAAGTGCAAATGCGCTTAATGACAATTCTACCAATATACATGTTTTTAAACTGAGAATACTCAAAAAGACAATTGAAATAGACACATAGGAAACGAAACCACATTGCATAGTAATTAGATCAATTTTAATCTGTTGCAAAATGGCAGTGCGAGTGTTTTACTTCAAATGCGCGACCAATGATTGGCATTTTTTCGTCGTAGTTTCTATACAATTATGTGTGAAACTGGCGACAGCGGTTTTCCATACAATTGCTTTATAACATTGTTTTGACAGCCGTTCTACCTAAGAAGTAGGGCTTTCGCTTTTCTGTGGCTATAACCATAACCATTAAGGGGAATAGGGTGAAAGCTTTTCCCATACAAACATATTCCCCTATTTTCTTCCTGAATAATGCCTCTAGAGCAATCATTTTTTTTAAATAAAATCTAGGTCTACTGTATACATGTCTCTTTCATTTCCTTTCTTTCAGAAACTAATAGCTAAGAAAAATATACCTAACGCTTTAAATATCTTCATAGTAACATTTGGAGGGCTATATTTTCATTGGCAAATAGTTTCTGAAAAAAAGGAAATGACAAGAATTTATAAAAAACACATGATTGCACTAGAGGCACTGACCTCTATTATACAAGTACGCTGGACTTCATATTGTCGATAGCAAATTGAAGCTATTTGATTTACACCATTCTGGCGCGGATGGCCAATGGATAGCAGTGTGAGCTTCCATGGAACTAATATTTCGTAATACTATTATTGCACAAATGTCAATATTAGTACCGGAGACGCTAAAGGGCGCTTCAAATCGGCACAAAAACACTGTAATTTCCTAGACAATATTTCAGTCGAGACGTCCACTGCTGAATGACTTTGTTCTTTGGCGAATATCCTCGTTCCGGATTCTATCACGCAAAGTAACACCGAGCATAGCTCTCTCTATCACAAATTAGTCAGTGCGGATTAGGAATTAGTAGTATAGTATTATTGCTTTTTCATTAAATAAATGCGAAAAAAAAGATAATCAGAAGGGATCTTTCGGGATTTTGGACGAGAAGATATTACGCAATTTTCCGAACGCTGCCCATCCGAGTTGGCTTCTTCGGGCGACCTCTTTGTCGAAGTTGGACCTACCTAACTGAACAATCTGTCCAAGGTAGTTGTAGTGGTCAACAACGACAACCGGTACGGGCACAACATGGACATTGGACATGATCTTGTCTTGTCCATGTTCATTTTAAGACCCACCGGTTGGGAAACATTACTGAGGTCGCTGAGTATAGTATTGAGGTCCTTCAGCGACTCTGCCATGATGACTATATCATCGGCAAAACGAAGGTGAGTGATGTATTCGCCATTAATATTGATGCCGAATCCGTTCCAGTCCAAGAGCTTGAAAACGTCCTCCAATGCGTTTGTGAACTGTTTCGGAGAAATAACGTCTCCCTGTCTCACGCCTTTCTCCAATTAGGCTACCAGTGTTTAAATGTATATTACCTGCATATTCTGACTATAGAAAGTGAAGAAGAGTCAATCTTTAACAGGTCGATCTCAGCATGTTTACATCAGATGAGCTGTGGTCAAGCCTTCCTTCCATAAAAAAAGTTGGTAGCTGTTACCAAGAGTTCAATACAATGGGTCGCTATTGTGTTGCTATGCAAAATTGGAATTCAAATTACGAACAGCTGATCGTCAGCTGTGACGCAAACCAAACGCTACCTGTCATTGTTTTTTTTTGTTTGTTTTTTTCGCCTTTGCCACAATGCAAATAGCACACGTGCATTCTCCCATTCTGCCAAATTGTACAAGTGCTAAAATGCGACTTATTATCCACCACTGAGGGCGCCGCCATCGATTTATGAACGAAAATTAGATGCAATGGTTGGGCTTTATTCCCCATTATTAGTAGTTTCCCCATTTAGCCACCTCTGCACATAAGTTTGACTCAATTATAATAGGTTTATAAATTCATGCAATTTTAAGCTTTATCTTATTGTGCTAATGTTCAACAATGCTTCTTTCTGAATTTTGCAGTCTTTTTTTCTCTAAAACGAAGAAATAATTGATCTTTCAGAATCGATCCTTACACTTACCGAAATAGAATCGAAAATCGATATTGTCACCAAGTTAAAAAGTTTTGCATAAAGAGTTTGGCTTACTTACCTTTTTTTTCTTCGTAAATTCAGTTATGCAAAGAGGTTTCTATTTATACCTGCATTTCTATTCAAATCAGCTGATTTATGGTACTTTCTTTGAATCAACTGATCGTGCTGTTATTCGCACACTAATATTGTGAAATTGTGTGTGTTAGTGTGTGTGGATCTGAGTATGTCCTAAAACTGCAACCAGACCCATTGGAGGACGGGCAGCAGCGTTCTATCAGTTCACGGTGGTGAGCATTCTGCGATCCCCAAGCCGTCTGCCCAGCGTGGGGATTATGGCAACCCTTGGGAGGCCTTCGTCCTGCAGTGGACGTCTTCTGGCTGAAGACGTGTATATGTTTTCCCTATCCTTATCTTATAGGAAATGTCGAAAATTTCGGTAAGTGAAATTGAAAGGAAATGGAATGAAAGATTTCATTGAAGAGAAGGCACTTTTACGAGAACAAAAGGGATAGAGCGAGTCTCGCGGGGATGCGTGCACGTTGGGCCGTCTCTAGCTTAGTGAGCGCAGACAGATACGAGACAGTCCCTGGGGCCGATTTCGCGGGGCCATTTGTGGGCGCGATATGACGTATCTCCCTAATATCATTGGTTGTATGCCTTATTTCAATGAGTTTAGTATGAAATTTGAGTGCAGTAGCAAGCCGCCCGACGCCATTTCTGTTTGGCTTTCGCCTTACTGTAGAAAATAGGCTAGATGACTGGTTTTTTTTTAATTGTCCTTTTATAATGTGGCCCATAAATATAGCTGATTAATGAAAATCTGATCAAAATTAAGCAACTTATAAGCATTTTAATATCATGCTAGACAGAGGGGCGAAACAGCAAATCGTGACGTCACTTCTCTGTACGCCATATAAATTCTATTCTGACAAGTAAGGCGTGACGTCATTTTTTGTTTTGTGGGAAAGGGGCAGAGTTGTCTCTAGCAAAAACTTTAAACGCTTATATATCAGAACATTAACAACCGATTTAAATAATTTTTTCAATAAACTTATTGCTATTGGTTTCAACGATATAAACATCAGTCATCTACCCTATTGGAGGCAGATTTTACGATCAACTTAAACTCTAAGTTCGCCTTGAAGTCCCATTCCAGGCTAGGTACATAATTTTTATCTTATCCAAGTCTACTCGCCAATTGATAAGCGACGATGCAGTCGGTTTTAACTAGAGAGAGCAAACCGGTTACACCGAATTAAAAAAAACGGGTTTTCGGTTATTCCAAGCTTACAGAAAAATCCGTTTTCATTGTTCAGTTCACCGGCTTTTAAATTTGTCGATAAATTTCGTTTTCTCGTTCTAAGCTATTGTTCAGTAAGCAACTGACAATAATAACGACTGCGGAGTTTTGGCGGGAACACGGAAAAATCATGTCGTTGCATTCTATTATTTTCTTAAACTTGTGTTTTTTCGCGAATTAATGATTAAAAATGGTGGTGTTTTATTCATTGAGTGTTGAATTACATGCACGAGTGTGGGCAAGTGATATGATGTGGTGAAACATGTCTTTTCGTGTTGTTTGTACTCCGTAAACGCCCATAGTTAAGTCGCCACAACTTTACTAGGACATGACTTGGACTCGACTATGACTAATTTTGTGTGACTGACTGTGATATCATGACATATTTGACTTGATTTTAATATAAATACTTGGAAAAATCATAAACTTGATACTGGCAGAATGCACAACGTGCGATGCCAAGAACAAAGAAAAAAAAAACGACTGCTAGAATTATTTATGTCATTGTCGTTCGTCCTTATTTACGTACTACTCATGCACTCAGTAGCCAAGGGGCTACTGAGTGCATCCAGTATCAAGGAAATCTTTCATGATATTCTGAAATGTGTAATTTTATAGCAATATTCGCAAACTGTTCGTGCCAGCATTTATATTTTTTCAAAACAGAATACCCGTTTTCAAAATCGGTTTTATCCTAAAACCCAAAAAACATCTTCTTCGATATCTAAAAAAATCAGGAAATTAAGTTTATTCCAGAAATTATCTTGTATTATGAAACGTACCGAAACGACGTAGAAAAAAATATTAAAACTTATTATAACAATATTTTCATCGCTAAAACTGTATAAAGTAACTAAAACCTAAGCTAGTCATAAAAAATCTATAAAGTGCAGGACACACTGATCTAGCGTCGGGCGAGGGCATGGCACGGGCGGCTTGCCGCCTCATCCCAATTTCATACCAAACAAGAAAAAAATAAGGCGCAATTTAGGACACGCTGAGTCCGATCGGGCGCGCCCGACGCTCGCCCGATGAAAAAAACTCGGTGAGTCTTAAATTGCGCCTTATTTCAATGTGTTTACTATGAAACTAGAATGGGTCGGTAATCCGCCCGTGCCATGCCCGTGCCCGACGCCAGTTCAGTGTATCCTGCGCCTAAGTTTGCATTTGCCATGTTAGCTCTATTTTTGTACAGGTAAGAACTTTTTATAAAACAGCTGACTATCAGCTGGCGTAAAGGACAAAGGTTTGAAATGGAGTAACTATCACTTGTTCTGTGGCACGGTGGACTATGTACGGTTGATTTTGGGTTTTATTATTTAAAAGTTAAAGAGCATTTTTGCTAGATGGTTGTAGAAGTTACTAGTGCAGAGTCCGCCTGGGGAAGTACCACACCTTTTCCAGTTATTCAACCGCAAGCAGTAGTGTGCAAGCATTACTGTGTTCCGGTTTGTAGGGCAATGTTACCAGATAAATTACTGGGTATGAAGAGATTTAATATCTCAGGGTGACGAGCGCAATGCAGTACGGTGCAGGGTTGTGTTCGCAAGTTCACGGTTCTAGCACTGCTACTGTTAGTGGCAGGCGTGACGCTTACCACCAGGTGAAAGTCTTGCTCGTCTCGTCACTTGACCGTATAAACAAAAAAGAATGCGGTCAGTCTTCGGAAGGGTGACCAATGACCATGCATTTACATCTGGGGCCTTATTTTTGAATCTTTCGCAAGATTTACGCATGCGAGTGGAGCCGACCTCCGCACGGTATTCTTTGAAATAAGGTTCAATATCGTTCGAAAGTCGGCTCCGCTCGTTTGCCCAACTTTGCGTACGATAAAAAATTAGGCCCCTGAGCGCTACCGTGGATCTAATGAAACATTACTTTGTTGGTTTGATTGTATTTATGATCGTTGTTGTATTTATGTCGGTTGATTGTATTGTGTTTTTATCAACCTACTTCAAAAAAGGGAGAATATCTAATATCTATATCAATTTTTTCTTTTTTTTTTTTTCAACTAAGAATCCTTTTTTTTTGGATGTTACGCGATTATTTCGCCAATTGACTTGATTTTGATGGATTTTTTTGGTAGGTGATCCTTCATAGGTGGTCCCTTAAGAATATTATCGAAATCGGTTCAGTAGTTTGGTTTTTAAATCAAAATTACTGGAAAATATGAAAATTTCATCCAGTTAGTGGGAATTGAAGTCGGTTGTTTTTTTTTAATGATGCGTATTTTATAACAGCAATCGTCAAGCTATGTATGCCAGAGGCCTTTGGGCGGCACATTAGCTCTAACACTAGGGCTGGCCACTTGTCTATACGAACCTCCTTGCTAAAATAACTTTGTAGTTTTTATATCTATGGGCCCTAATAAAAATTGTTTAGCCTTGTAATAGTTAATCTCTAGAATGCACGACGTGCGATGTCATAAACAAGAAGAAAAAAAAAAAAAAAAACTTAATCTCTGTCTTTGTTCCTTTCTTTCAAATGTGTAATTCGGTGAATAAAGACAATTCACAGTTTAACTATTCCATTTTATTTAAGATATGTAGTGTACTGTGTGTATGTGTGTGTTGTAGTTAAACCAAATTTTTCAGTATTTCTCAGCCCTTATCATTTCAAATTCGGTGTCGTCTCTCATTGGTCGAGAGCCACGCGCTGGCGCGTGCCTCCGCGACAGATGTTCGAAAATGGAACACATCTTTTTAATTTCGCATACCTTCTGGCGTTGGACTGGCCTTGCATGCGACCTTTGTTGTTAAAAGGCTAGGCGTATGACCGCTGCTCACCTGATAAATGACTTGGTAACAAGTAATGGGATGGAAGATCATAACGCTGTTAGCTTCCGCTTTTTAATTGTATTAGGACTGTATTGTAGAGTCTGCCTGGGGAAGTACCAAGTAGGGAGTGTACTAAGAAAGGTTTTTTTTTCTAAATTAGACTCATAAGGGGGGAAACGTTTGTATAAAAGTCCGTTGTTTTTGGAATTTAATTCACGAAAATTTGGATTTGGATAGTACATAATAAAAAATGCTCAATATTTTTTGGCAGGGACGATTTAAGGGGGGAAAGGGGGGTGGAATGTTGTATGGAAAGTTCTTTGTTATTGAATTTATAGTGATGAAAATTGTTATTTGGGTAGTACAAAAAAAATGGTGAATTTTGGGAGCGGGCAGAATTTCTTCCGTGTGCGGACGAAGTCGCGGGCGACCTCTAGTGTACTATATATTATATTTCTTTCGATCATCTCAACGATATTACAATATCAAATAATCCGTCCAGATGCGAGAGACATGTGCAAGGGAGCCGTATGGCGCGTGCAGCTTTCTAAAAAAAGTTTCTTTGGTCTTAGATAGTCAATAGAGTGAGTTGTCAATGAGTTCTTTGGAGTATATGTACGGGTTTTTTTTCATAGTTTTTGGCTTCGCTCTTTGTGCATTCAGCCAGTGTCAAGTATTTGGCATTTTCAAGTTTATAATGTAAAGCATCAAGTTAAATATATATGTCATCAAATCTCAGTGAGTCACACGAATTTAGCCACAGTCGAGTCTAAGTCGACGTAAGTCTAAGTGTGGTACTTCCCCAGGCGGACTCTGCAGTAGAGTCCTACCACTACATTGAATAATTGGTAAAGGTGTGGTACTTCCCCAGGCGGACTCTGCAGTAGAGTCCTACCACTACATTGAATAACTGGCAAAGGTGTGGTACTTCCCCAGGCGGACTCTGCAGTAGAGTCCTACCACTACATTGAATAACTGGCAAAGGTGTGGTACTTCCCCAGGCGGACTCTGCAGTAGAGTCCTACCACTACATTGAATAACTGGCAAAGGTGTGGTACTTCCCCAGGCGGACTCTGCAGTAGAGTCCTACCACTACATTGAATAACTGGCAAAGGTGTGGTACTTCCCCAGGCGGACTCTGCAATAGAGTCCTACCACTACATTGAATAACTGGCAAAGGTGTGGTACTTCCCCAGGCGGACTCTGCAGTAGAGTCCTACCACTACATTGAATAACTGGCAAAGGTGTGGTACTTCCCCAGGCGGACTCTGCAGTAGAGTCCTACCACTACATTGAATAACTGGCAAAGGTGTGGTACTTCCCCAGGCGGACTCTGCAATAGAGTCCTACCACTACATTGAATAATTGGTAAAGGTGTGATACTTCCCCAGGCGGACTCTGCAGTAGAGTCCTACCACTACATTGAATAATTGGTAAAGGTGTGGTACTTCCCCAGGCGGACTCTGTAATAGTCTCAGAGTAATATACCGAGTATACCTACTGGTTATAGATATAGATGGTAGAAATCTATTCTTAGAGTAAAGAATAGATTTCTACCATCTTATTTCGTTGTACGGGACCCTCGGTGCCTGAGTTCGACTTGCTCTTTGTTTCCCCAGCGCATCTGTCTAATTTCTAAAAATAACCACAAAGATGTCACGCGCCACCTTGAACGAAAACTTATTGGTTATATCTGAACTTTCACAAAGCTACTATTACAAAAAAAGTCTTTATTATGTAAAGCTGGAATTAGGTGAGTGCTCTCTACTGTACCGGGTCGCAGAGACACCATTGGGCAACTACAAGCTTCATAAGCTCACGAAACCAAGACCTTAAGAACAAAGGTCTCTTGTTAATAATTGTAAATAAAATTTATGAAAGAGAGAGCATTACCAGGAGGGTGTCACTCCGCAGTTTAGGTATGTTCGGGCGGCGCTCCGTCCGGGAGGACAATGCAAGGCAGAAGTCAGTCGCCGCCCGCACGCTAGCCTCGTCGCACGTAACTAAGCATACGTGATAGAAAGAGAGCGGTATATCTAGGTGAATATAGCGAGCGGTATCCAGCGCTGTGCGAGTTGAATTGCTACTTTATTGCCTAGTAGATAGAGTCCTTATTCATTTCAATTGCTTTGCGGAGTGAACTTTCTGTACGGAGTACTATTATTTATTCTGTCACAGGGGTCGCCAAAATCTCTATAAAGTGGGGTAGTATTGTCTTAATTTTTTTAACTGACTTCGAAAAAGATGGAGGTTCTATGTTCGACGGTATGTATGCTTTCTTTAATGTATGTTCACCGATTTCTCCGTTAATTGTAGACCGATTTGTTTTTTTTAAATGGTATACTTCCGAGGTGGTCCCATATAAATTTGAAGTAGTTTTTTTTTTAATTTGCGGTTTCATAAGTGACCAACAAGAGCAAAACAGATAAACTGCGTTTTTTTTTTTTTTTATGAATGATGCTGTTGGCCTCAGATGGCCTCTACAGCGTCACCCGACTTTAGGCAAGCGCAAACGGCGCTCGGCCTAGGTTTCGAGATAACCTGCGTAAGTTTATAGAGATTTTACTGTGGCTAGTATAAAAAAGAAAATTTAAAAAAAAAATTCAACCGACTTCAAATTAATATGGGACCACATCGGGGGTATAATACCCTATCAAATAAAAATATATTATCAAAATCGGTCTACAATACAATAGGCTAGATAACTGGTTTTTTTTATTGTCCTATTCAAATGTGGCCCATAAATATAGCTAATTAATGAAAAGAAAATTAAAATCTTATCAAAAAAAAGCTACTTATAAGGATTTTAATATCATGCTAGACAGAGAGGCGAAACAGCAAATCGTGACGTCATTTGTCAGTACGCCATATAAATTATATTCTGACAAGTAAGGCGTAACGTCATTTTTTGTTTTGTGGGAAAGGGACAGAGTTGTCTCTAACAAAAACTTTAAACGCTCATATATCAGAATTTAAATATATTTTTCAATTACTATACTATATTTACTTAAATTCTTCATCAAAGCTATTGGTTTCAACGATTTAAACATCAGTCATCTACCCTATTCTTTTTTTATTTGAAAGGGTATACTCCCGAGGTGGTCCCATATTAATTCGAAGTGGCATGTTTTTTTTTTTTAAAGTTCCTTGTGTGTTTATTTGATAACACAAACGGCCTTACTTAAAACAACTTTTCAACCGTTAGTCACTGCTTAAGATGCTCTGCCATCTTCTCTCTGACGTGAAGTTGCACGTGCTAGAAAAGGAGAGAAGTTTAAGCAGTGACTAAGAGAATCGAGATTATTTTAGGTAAGGCCGTTAATGAATTAGGTAACCACACAGTTGCAGTGAATGTTATAATCATGTTCCAACTAGAAAGGAAGGCATGTCTGTCTCCAAGGAAGCCATTAACCTTACGCCTGATCCCATCAACTAATTGAGTGCAATTACGAGACAAGGTGCAGAGTAGGGTTATTGGGGTGACGCATTCATATATATATATATATATATAATGGGAGGCCTTCCTACGCTGCGTCTTCCGGTTCGCGGTCGCCACTCAAGAACCTTTCTTCCCCATCGGTTGTCAGTTCTTCGAGCGATGTGTCCTGCCCACAGCCACTTCAACTTGCAAACCCTGCGAGCTATGTCGGGGACTTTGCTTCTATGGCGAATATAAGCTAAAGTTAAGTAACTCCGAGCATAGCTCTCTCCAATGCCCGTTGTGTGACTCTGAGTTTCTCCAAAAGGCCAGCAGTTAAAGACCATGTTTCAGTTCCATATGCCTTCACTGGCAACACACTACTACACAACTATGAGTTTTCATTAAGATTGAAAGAAAAAAACTATACTAGTTCGAGTGATGTGGCCTGCCCATTCCCACTTCAACTTGCAAACCCTGCGAGCTATGTCGGTGACTTTGCTTCTTTGGCGAATATCCTCGAAAAATGGACCGAAGATTCGGAAAATAGAGAGGAATGGAATGAAGGATGCTGGATGCACGTTTTCTGGCTGACTGATGAAAATCCATACATAAACTCCAAAGAGCTCATTTGCACGGGAGAAGTATTTGAACCCGCGACCACACGATAGTCAAAGCCTTATTGGGCGATTGCTTGACTTGAATAAATCCTGATAATATAAAATCCATCCTAAAATAATTCGTAGGTTCCAATCCAAGTGAACAATATCGTATAGGTCAAAAACATAGGTTAATGAACTGTCAAAAAAAGCCACCAGATGTCGCTAAAATTAGGAGCTTTGAAAAAAGGCTACAGACTCCTGCGCAAGGTGCGTTTGCATCTGGCGCGTGGCAATGTGGTCCTTGCACACGCGGGAAGGAAAAAAGAAAAAATAATGCTTTCTATTTATTGGCATTTGTCAGTTATGGCATTTTGCCTGTGGGGTGGCGAGGCAGAGAAACGCGCGATTAATTTACTAGACAAAGAAAATTACACTAAATAAATACATACCTAGATATATCTATCTAGCTGGACCTGGGTACATCCCAAAACTGCATCCAGAACTACCAGAGGTCCAGCGTGGGGATTATGGCAAAATCTCCCTGTAAATGGGAAGTTGTCCAAAAAACTGGATCCTTGAAAGAGCCAATGTTGTATGAGTCAGAGACGTCGAAGTTTCATAACATTTAAACAGCTGATATAATTAATATCAAAAATCAAATAATATGAAGCTTTTCCTTATTTACTTGGAAGCAGCGACGATGATAATGGATTCATTTTAGGAGGTTCTCAATTCGACTGTAGGTTTTTTTAAATATATTTGTTATCTACGCGATTACTCCGCCAATTATGAACTGATTTTGATGATTCTTTTTTTGTTTGGTAGGTAATACTTCAGAGGTGATCCCATATAAATCCCAATTTATCGAAATCAGATCATTCGTTTGGTTTTAAAATCAAAACTACTGGAAATAATCAAAATAACTGGAAATATAATATTAAGGTGTCTGTCAACGATAAGCGCTTGTTTAAAAAATGTTTTTTTACTATAGAATTATTAAAAAAAAAACGAATGTACGCTTGTTTACAATAAACGATTTATTATTCAATAAATAAAAAAACCAAACACACAGTACCTAGTACCTACCATATTTATAGTAAAAGTTGGCTAAAGCTTTCGAGAAAAGCATTTATTTTAGCCCAGTTAGGTTATAGGTTGCTTTTTTTGTTAGTTTTTACAAATGTGAGTGGACCTTGGTCGTCTTAATTCAATACAATTCCAATTAATCCCACTTAAAGCTTACAAAACACTAAACTTTCGCCAACTCACGCAGAGACAATGGCAAAGGCAATGCCAAATTTAGCGCAGAACTGCCCTTTGTCGAAATCATCTGCTGATCCTGAAAAACCCACCCCTGTTGACATTCTACCGCTCTCTGTCGCACGCGTGAGTTAAACAAGCATAGAAGATGGGGCTGGAAATGCACTGCGCACGCATGCTAGTTCTCGTGGTTGGAAGTGCACGCACGCCACTCCGCCGCCAGGCACCGTCGCGAGCGGACGTCCTTCGCGCTTCTTTTATCGCCCGCGTAACGAAACAACTCGTGTAACTCGATTTTTGTAAATTTTCAGTTTAATGTTTTTTTTTGTCTTGCTATATCGATAAATAGTGTTTATTGTGACTGTGTAATTAAAGTGAACTCGTGACTTCTTCCGTGATATGTATTAAAATAAAACTTGAATAAAATAAATTAGTTATGATGGGAGTAAGTAGCTGCATGAGCGTCAGGCAGGCCAGGGGTGTTTGTCACTGCCCCGCGTGTCCGAGAGGCTCGGGGCATGTGCCCCAAATGCCGCCTCAGACCCTGGTGCTGCCCCCCATGGCGCTAGAGCCCGAAACCACCCCCGTTAAGGACAAGAAGGGCTCGAAAATGAAAGTCTTGAAAAAGATTAAGCGGAAGATTGGCTTAGGTAAGTTTTAATAACAAAAACCACTTAGTGCACAAGTAATTAACAAGTAAATGTGACTTTAGTAATGAATTATTCATTTGCAGTGCGTATAAATATAGACAAAGATAATTATTTCAGCGAATATCCTGCTTCTTATATTACTTCTGTAGATATGTTATGGGCTGAGTTTTAATTAATTATTTTTAAGGACTCATTCATGCTTAACAATTACAAAATGCATTAATACGGCATTATGCTTGCCACGATCCTGCAAGTTCACGGACCGATCGTAAAAAGGTGGAGCGAGCTTCACGAAAGAAGCATTTTTATATAGTTGCACATTATGTTAACTTATTTAATATTGATAATTTGATATGGAATAAAATTTATTATTATTATTATAAGTCATACAAATGTATAGGTTATTCATTTATTCTAAATTTTAATCGAAAGGGTAGATATGAGTTGTTCAGATACAGTGACATTTGTTAATGACACATGTTTTCTTGGTGTATTCCGTTCTGATCCCAAGGACTGATCCCATACCATTTATTTTTAATGTAAATCTTTAGTACAGAATACTAATAACTTGATAATAATCTAGATTTCTTAAATGATTGCTTCTAAAATACTATTGTGCAACAATAGCTGATACTATTATAATGTAAAGACTGTAATTTAATCAGTATAATATGTATGTATTTTCATATTTCGTTAGCCCCACGCGTGGAATACGAACTCGGTTGTGTTTACGTTTGTAACGGTTTTTCACTATCGTTGATTTATCACAGAAACGCTAGATTAGGACGGTTTCAGGATATAAACTGCTGATTTTGGTTGATATACTTGTCGCGTTTTGCACTTTGATAGTGGTAATCGACTTGAGTGTTTGGGATTATACATTTTTATAATAATTTATATCCATAGTAGGATATCGACTATGCTATGATAAGTAATTTGTCTACATAATCTGATAAAATTATATTTATTTATTGACCACATCATTATTATAATAAATTAATAAATGATACTTAAATGCATGTGCATGGCATTTTGGCCTAGTTCATATAAGGAAGTATAACGCATTTGTACCAGTAGACCTCCTGCGCGTGGGAAATGTCCTAAGCGTTTATTTATCCAAGAAAGATTGCTAATATTTACATAAATTGTATTTATTTTATACAAGTGTGTACCTTACGTTTTACTCATCATTATGAATAACTTTTACTATTGAGGTCAACCCTAAAATCGCGGAAAAAAATATTGCTGTTTCAATCGATGAAACGGTGATCGAAGACTGTTCCATAATAGGTAATTAATATTTAAAAAATAGTATTTTTTTTTAAATATGTTCAGGATAATAAGTACCATATGACCTTTTACTAGTAAAATTGTGATTATTAGGATTAGTAGTTGCTACCGTTACGCGAAACCCCGTGTAATATTCTTTTCGGTATTATACTTTTCTATTATATCTTCAAATTCAGATTAAAGTAATTCCTTATAAGTTATTCGTGCTCGACACTAGACCGCACAAGCAGGACGTGGTCAAACGCAAACTTAATTGCTTCAAATAAATAAAATCCGTCATAAACACGTAATTCCTAGAAATCGGCGAACTGATGAACTGGTTCACTGTTGTCGGTTCCCAATAATGTTTTTTGATCATACATAATATCCAGGGGCCGTATCGTGAACTGCTCTTAGCGGGACCGAATAGGTTCAGCTGCCGACACTGCGCGACCGCGAACCTTATTGTGAGGCGATAAAATTCACAGTCGCGCAGCGTCGGCAGCTGAGCGTATTCGGTCCCGCTATAAGCAGTTCACGGTACGGCCCCTGCTCTCACTGTTGTACCTTTTTACGCTAGATCCTGACTCCCGTCTGTCCTGTGGTATTAAATTTGTATGAAAATTCTAATTCTACCCTCCAAGATATTTTTAATAAACTTGGCCTCGGAATAGTTCATTCAGTTCGTCTTTTGGGTTTTCCATTCATTCATGTACACAGTGGTTTGTGGTTGAAGACGAAAGACGGATCAATCAACTATTCAGTAGCTACTTCACGGTACACAAGTTTTTAATTTGTATACAGTTTAATAATACCAGAGAAATTACCGAGCTTGCAGGAATTTGACATCTAATATCTTAGGGTGACGAGTGACGAGTTCTGTGCGACGAAGGATTTTGTTCGTAAGATCACAATAGGGTAGATGACTGATGTTTATATCGTTGAAACCAATAGCTTTGATGAATAATTTAAGTAAATATAGTATGTTTATTGAAAAAAATATTTAAATCGGTTAATAATGTTCTGATATATATGAGCGTTTAAAGTTTTTGTTAAAGACAACTCTGTCCCTTTCCCACAAAACAAAAAATGTATCGCGCCTTTCTTGTTTGAATAGAATTTATATGGCGTACAGAGAAGTGACGTCACGATTTGCTGTTTCGCCTCTCTGTCTAGCGTGATATTAAAATGCTTATAAGTTGCTTATTTTTGATCAGATTTTCATTTTCTTTTCATTAATCAGCAATATTTATGGGCCACATTTTAATAGGACAATAATAAAAAACAGTCACTAGCCTATTCTGCACCCTTATCATGGACGTTCGCGATTCCTATTGCGATAGCATGCCATCCTGCTCGTACCAACCCACTCGCGTCACGTCCGTGATAAGGGTGCTGGTCCTTCTATTTTTATGGGCAGGTGACATGCTTTGCTTACCTGCTGCCACATATCGCTCGTCTCGTCACTCCCCTGCCTAAAAAAATAAAGCTCTCAAAGTATAGTTCATTCAGCGGCTATAAAGTATTATTACTTGTACGATTTAGTTGTTCTCATGGTCGGGGATTTAGTTTTGCCTAGATTGGTCGTCAAATCTTCGAAAAAAGTTCTCTAAAACACTGTTTTAAACTATCACGGTTGTTTACTAAAGTTCTATTATTATTAACGGGATATTTACCGTGATTATGTTGTGAAATGAGCTCCCGATATTTCGGCGCAGTTGCATGCACCACGTCTACCATGTCTACTCGTGAACATGGCGCATGCAACTGCGCCGAAATATCGGGAGCTCATTTCACAACATAGTCACGGTAAATATCCCGTTAATAATAATATAACTTTAAGTTCTCTATTTCCAGTAAGTTAAAGGTCATATATTTTATCGACCTTTTGACTTAACACACTACGATTATTTCAATTTCAATGTTTACTCAAGATTATCATTATATTTACCGAGTATTTCGACACCGCGTGGCGCGTGCCATCTGCCTTAAATGTCTCGTTTTTGTGTACCTTGATAGCGATCCAGTTTTTTTTTCACAACAGCTGTCCTCCGCACCTTGGCTTGAAATTATAATTAGTATTTAGGTAAAAGCACCTGTTGGGCTTATGTTTTTGTCCTTGAGTTCAATTACATTAACTTTGGCGACGATATAAAATAATTTCGTAGTTTGGCAGTTTTTGCACTGGCTGGCAGATGACTCTTTTTCGGGGTCTATGTGGAATAGCAATACGCCTTTGATGATTATTCTATCACGAAGTATTAGTGTGCAAAGTTTACTTGTGGTTCAAGAATTTTCTGAGTCAAGGTTTGAAGAGATTTAACAATATTATAATTTTCATGTTGTGTCGCAATGATTTTTAATTTAAAAGCACACACACACATCACATCAACAGCCGGAAGACGTCTGCTGGACGAAGGCCTCTCCCTTAAAGGGAGGTGTTGCCATAATCCTCACGCTTGGCAGGCGGCTTGGGGATCGCAGAATGGTTACCACCGTTAACTGAGAGGACGCTGCTGCTCGTCCTCCGGTGGTTCTGGATGCAGTTTTAGGACATACCCAGGTCCAATTTAAAAGCAAATTTGACGTAATCTTTAATAATATAATAATATTTTGACTATGTTTTTTATGAATTATCAAAAATAACATTTTATAATTATTTAAAATGTGGGTAGTACTGAAAAGCTATGGGTAACTTGGCGTAACTTGGCGCTTACCACCAGGGGCCGTACCGTGAACTGCTTATAGCGGGACCGAATACGCTCAGCTGCCGACGCTGCGCGACTGTGAGTTTTATCGCCTCACAATAAGGTTCGCGGTCGCGCAGTGTCGGCAGCTGAACCTATTCGGTCCCGCTATAAGCAGTTCACGGTACGGCCCCTGGTGTCTTATTCCAAATGTTTACACGGTTTTAACTTTCAGCCTAAGATCTTTTACAACTCACGTGTCATAGTTTTTAATTGTGCAAGCGTGTTTTAAGTAATTTTAAAACGTTTTTTTGTTAATTGCCGCAATAAAACGCGCGTTAAGCCAATTTTTATTGAGATAATTAAGGTCACAAGCTCGAAATTTCGTTACATTTCACTCTTTTATTGGGCATCGTCTGTGTAAAATTTAAGTACATTCTTTTATTGTAACCAAACATGCTTGCATACTTCGTGTATTTGCTGTACCTATATGTAAATCGAGAGGAATGGGACTTGGTTTAACAAAATGGATTAAGAGTGAAAAGGCCACTATCGCAAATACTTCTAAATACAACCAACCCCTTAAAGTATGTTGATGGATGGTATGTTATATTGATAGGTGTTGGGCATTGGATGTGTCGTGTAAGGGTTATTCCCAAAGTACTCCATTATTTTGTTCTAAAACGATAAGAACCAACCACCAAAGATCCACCAAACCACCACCACACCACCAAACCAACCAACAACTCCAAAGATCCACCCCAACCACTACCACCAACCCCCCCCCCCCCCCCCCCCCTGTCTTCCTTTTCCCCTTCCCTTTCCCTTACCTTCTGGTTCTACTCCAAAGTTTTTTTTATAATTTTATTTAAAAACTGGAATTTTTCTTTCATCCTACTCGACGGGTATCTGCAAGTCTACTCAAAGCGCTCCAATGATTTTTGTTGTTATTCATCTATTCCCAAACTGCTCCATTGAAAACAAAGGACATACCTAAAAGTTTCCGTTGCCTAACTTTTCACACCTACACACACCTACATTACACCTTCATTTTTTATGTAATAAATGTACTTACTACGTAATTATAGTCTTCTGTGACTTAGTCTATAAATTGTGTAACAACATTTATTGTTATATATCTAGATAAAACCTTTATTTTGGAGATATGTCTTCGTAGTTACGGCGAGCTCTCTCTTCTGTACTGTATCAACATCTGGCGACTATTGCCAAAAGTAAATAAAAAGTGTATTTTTAAAACACATAGTTTGATAAAGAACGTAAATATTCAGATTTAAAAAATACTAGAGGTAGGGGAAAACCCTAAAGAAGCCGAGTAACCGAATAGAATTATGGAAAATAATCTCGTTTATTTAAAAAATAAATACAAATTGCCAACAAAAAAAAATGGTTTTAATTCTAATGCTCTAAATTATCAGCGACAGCACTACATTATTTTTTACGAATTAATTAGCCAAACTAATGTTTTAGCACAGTAGCCGTTTATATTTTTTTATTTCATGCCTACATTTTGAATAATTAAATAAAATCCCACTTAAATTGCTCAAAGCCATCATCATCATCAATTGTATCATGCGATTTTCGACTCTAAACTAATGCAAGACGCGCGGGTGAAATCTGTAATTTTTCTGGCATTAGTCGCACTGTTAAGCAGCATTTGGCGAACCTAATAAACTTTAATAAATGTTTTTGACTGCTAAACTTTCGACCTCTACTAAGATCTTACTTGGATATTACCTGCTACTTATTTAAACCGTTGACGAACCGACTTCAGCCCCTAAACCGATGAAAACAAAAATGACGTAACCAAGTTTCTTGATTTTAAACAAAAGCTTTAAGTATAAGTACAATGATCCGACATCTGGTTCGACTTTTCACGTAAAAGTCATAATTTGAAGCCAGATGCGTTTCCATTCAAATGGTTATTTCCGGCGTATATCCGGAACATCTGGTTTGGATGAATAGCTCGGGCTTTGCCATTTTCGCTGAATTAAAAATAACTTAGGGGCGCTGTTACGGCATGCTTACTAACTGCAGTCTATTGTTTTATGCAAGTTTTTTTCTAAATTAATTTGCGTTTGACTGCAGTCTATAGTTTTATCCCAGTTTTTTAAAAATAATTCGCGTTTAACTACACCCTACCTGATAGCAACGGTGTAGTCTAGGATGGAGTACGCATACCTAGAAGGAACCTAATTACTCTAGATTTGAAAACCACCATATTGTACGTTACGTATTTACTCCTACAAAGGTCTACCTAGTCTGGGACTCTTGGTATTAAACAGAGTTTCAAAGACAGAAATTAATTTCATATGTGCTCTAACTCTCAATAATTAGTAACGATGGGTTGGCCGAAACATTTTCAAAGAACTATAGCAGATGGAGTAGACGAGTTCTAGAAATCATCATCATCATCAGCATCAGCCCGGAAACATCCGTAGCTGGACGAAGGCCTCCCCCTTAGACCGCCACACTGTACGACAACCTGCCATTTGCACACCGTTTGCCCGTGACTTTTACAATGTCGTCGGTCCACCTAGTGGGAGGCCTTCCTACGCTGCGTCTTCCGGTTCGCGGTCGCCACTCAAGAACTTTTCTTCCCCATTGATTGTCAGTTCTTCGAGAACTCCTGCCCACGGCCACTTCAACTTGCAAACCCTGCGAGCTATGTCGGTGAATTTGGAAATATGACTTCTGAGTTGCTCAACAGAGCGTACACATTAAATCCTTTGACATAACGCTAAATAATCAAATAACGTTTAGGCAAACGTGGTATAGGACGCTTTGCTGTTAGGTGAAGTGACGATGACGACCTAGGTAATGGGACGCAAAAATACGCTTCAACTTCGAATACCTGGATGATATCTTCATATTTTCTTGTAATTTTGATTTAAAAACCAAACTACTGTACCGATTTCGATTAAATTTATATGGGAACACCTCTCTTTTTTGTTTGGCAGGTAACAACCTACGAAACAAAAAAAGAATCATCGAAATCAGTTCATAATTGGCGCAGTAATCGCTTAACATACATACAAAAAAACTTACAGTCGAATTGAGAACCTCTTTTTTTGAAGTACAATGAAGTGTCGAACGAGCTCAATAGCTTTAAAAAAGAGCCATAAAACCAGCAGTGGACAATAATTAAAAGCCGATGATGATAGTGATTTATTTATAAAACATAATAACAGTGATATCGCAGTAGTATCTAAATCTATCACTCAACTGACTCGTCGCGGCTCGTGCCACAATACAATATTATGAAATTGTTGAATTTTAATGAACACGACACCACAGAATAATAACTAGTAACAGAAGCTTTACTTCGCAATGGTTTTCAAAGAAATATGACTCAATCTGATAAACAATATGATTTAATTTAGCTCGCGGTCCAGTCGAGCACGTGTTCATTTACATACCTACCAATTTGTTTTTGAAGGAATATGGGCCTTAATTCACTATACTACGGTTCATAATGAGTTATACATGGTTATACGTATTGAAAGAGCCGCCGAGCCGAGCCTACTAGATTGGCCCTTGCGCAATGGCCGCCGCCCGTAGGTATGTTTTTTATACCTACACGCGGAGTGACACAGGCCTGACGACACACAGAAACAGAACATACGGTTTTTGTTAAAGTAATACTTGTTGTTTTTTATTCGCCGACTGTCGATGGAAGCGTGGGCCGTGATCACGGATAAGTTTTTATTTTTGGTAATTTTGTTTAAATTATCACACCATGCGTCGATAATGGCCGAATTTTTAATAAAAAGTAAGTAAGTTTGTATAGGCGGAATGGCCAGCCCTAGTGTCAGAGTTAATGTGCCGCCTGATGGCCTCTGACATGGCTGACGGTTGTTGTTTTAGAAACTAGAACAACCTTATACGAGGGCGGCACTGAAAATTTCGGGAATCAAGGAAGTGACACAACATTACTATTTAAAAATATATTTATTGCTTTTCGAAGTATTCTCCGCGAAATTTGACACATTTTTCCATACGATGGAACCAATCATTGAAGCAACCATTCCATTCGGAAGTTGGGGTCTCCAAAATGGCCGTTTTGTAGGCGTCCACAGCTTCTTCAGGTGATGAAAATCTCTGTCCACGCAATTTATTCTTTATTTTAGGGAAAGTATAGAAATCATTAGGGCTTAGGTCGGGGCTGTACGGCGGATGGTCCAATAATTCTATGTTTTCTTGCTCTAAAAACTCTTTTGTTCTGTGCGCGGTGTGAGAACTCGCATTGTCGTGATGGAGGATGATGCGGCGGTTGCAGTTCTCTTTACGGACTTCAGAAACGACCTGTGGCAAACAAATGCTAGCATACCATTCTGCATTAACCATTCTTTGTCCCTCAAGAGGAATAGTCGTAACATGGCCGGTTTTGGAGACAAACGTGGCCACCATTTTTTTTGCAACACTCCGTGAACGAACAATTTTTGTTGGCTTTAACTCATTTTCGAACACCCAAACTCGTGACTGGTTTTTTGTTTCGGGTTCGTACGCGTATATCCAGGATTCGTCACCTGATACGATGTTGTATACAGCATTTGAGGATCCTGCGTGGAATCTTTCGAGAGTTCTGACGCACCAAGTAACGCGAGCCGCTTTTTGCTCTTCACAGAGCGAATGCGGTATCCATCGGGAAAACAACTTTTTTACACCTAATTTTTCATGCAAGATTATTTGTATTTGACTCATGCCAATGTCTAAAGTTGCCTGAATTTCGCGGTATGTCACATGTCGATCTTCCTCAATCAGCTTACGCACAGCATCAACGTTTTCTTGGGTGACTGCAGTTTTTGGACGACCTTGACGGGGATCATCACTGAGCTTGACACGTCCACGTTGAAATTCAGCAAACCAGCGATAAATTGTGGTTTTGGATGGGGCTTTATCACCAAATGCAGAAATCATCCGGTCAACACACTGTTTTTGTGTTAAACCACTTCGAAAGTCATAATAAATCATCGCTCTTGAATTTTCTCGAGTCAATTCCATTTTCTCAACGACTAAACAAGTTTGACAAAACCTTGTGACAAGACCGAGAATATTTTTTTAAATAAATAATTGGTATTCGATTTTTAAAACCAAGGAGTTTTCAATTAAAAAGATTTTAATATAACAGAAACAGTGGAAATATTCCATTCCCGATACTTTTAGTGTAGCCCTCGTAGCTCAGTTGGTAGCATGTCTGCTTTCAGAGCTGTAGGGCGTGGGTTCGATCCCCACCCAGGGCAAATATTTATGTGGCGAACATAGATGTTTGTTCTGTGTCTGGGTGTAGTATGTATTTTAAGTATGTATTTACGGAAAAAATATATATATAAGTATTCTATTGGCTATCTGGTTTCCGTAATACAAGCTTTGCTTAGTATGGGGCTAGATGGCGCTGTGTGTAAAATGTCCCCCCAAATTTTTTTTTTATCTATCTGAACACTCCTTTGACCTTTTAATTAGGCATCTCTATAAAATAATCTATGTTTTAGTAGTTTGTATCGAGTACTTTTAATTTAGACTTGTAAATTATGTTTTATACATATGAATCAACGTAGTTTCCTATAAGTATACATAACATTATAATATATAAGCGTGGGAAAACCACTTGTCGTTCGGTATAATATATCTATGTAATAAAATGACGGAAATGATAAAAGATATACCTACCATACTGCCTCCGGCAGATAAAAACAATTTTAAATAGGTTTTTAACACGACTGGTTATAACCACGAATGTAATTTTTAGACGGCTTAGAGCCGTCGATCACAATTTCTCGTCGTCTCAAAGAAAAAATAAGACACGTTGTTAAAATAAAGTCACGCGCAGTTTAATTTGACATAACAAAACTAAAAAAAAACCTTGGAATAAAAATCGGTTTCAATTATTGAAAAAAAAACGTAATTATCAAAATACTATCTATACCTCACGGTTTCACCCGCGTGGTGATGAAAAACGGTGATGATGATGATGATGATAAAAGTAGCTTATTTATATTTATTCAGGGAAATTAGCTATCTCCATCCCGAGTTTCATCCAAATCAGTTCAGCTGTTTTAGCGTGAAGAAGTAACAAACATACAGACAGACACCGACAAACTTTCGCACTTATAATATTAGTGCATAGTGCATACTGATGATGTGGTCTGCAGACAGACTTGTAAGTTTAAAAAAAACTTTATTATGTTTGTCGTCTGCGCAAACTTTAATTTCAGCGTTGTGCAATCACCTTTATGTACTTATCTAAAGAATTTTCTTACCTAACTCCCTTATCATTGACAAACAGATGCCCTGTCGCTGTCTCGCTCTGTCTCACGGGATGAAGGCGTAGTCTCTGTCGCACGTACAAGACTCGGAACAGCTGTTTCGCAACGGGATCTTGAGCTCATGCGCCTGCGCAAACTTAGGGCTGTCACAAGCTTAAAACTGTGAATATGTATATATAATATAAGAGTACGTCTTATTTCGCACGGACCTGTGTTTATTTTTAATTGAAACTATTAAAAACTAGTACTTTGCAGCGAACTGAGACCTCGTGACCCCTACATCTTCCAAGATCCTCAACCAATTTACCTCATATTCGAACTGGAGAGTTGTATTTTGCACGAACTACTTGCTTACAAAATATAAAGACCGGGTCAACGGTTTGCAAGTTTTCATCGAACAAATATACACACGAACGCCGACTTGTCCCCTTAGACTCGGACCTTCGCTTCGCTTCGGTAAACTAAGTGTGTGATTTTTTCTTATAATAACCAGCTATTACGTAAGTATAGCTTACGTAAGTTGGACCTGGGTATGTCCTAAAACTGCACCCAGAAACACCGGAGGACGGGCAGCAGCGTCCTCTCGGTTAACGGTGGTGAGTTTTTATTTTATTAATTAAGTGACGAGACGAGCAAGACGCGCGCCTGGTGGTAAACGTCACGCCTGCCAGTAACAGTAGCAGTGCCAGAATTGTGAAATGCGAACACAATCGCCGCACTGCACTGCGCTCGTCACCCTGAAATATCAGATGTTAAATCTCTTCATACCCAGTAATTTATCCGGTAACATTGCCCTTCAAACCGGAACACAGTAACTTGCACACTACTGCTTGGCGGTTGAATAACTGGCAAAGGTGTGGTACTTCCCCAGGCGGACTCCGCAGTACATTCCTACCACTACAGAGCTGCGATCCCCAAGCCGCCTGCCAAGCGTGGGGATTATTACAAACCCCGGCCCAGTTGCGGGGCGAATTCACATACACAATTAAATTTCTTCTCCGGACGTGTACAGGTTTACTCACGATGTTATCCTTCACCGATAATACAATTTAAAAAAAAGCAACCGACTTGACCTTTCATCTTCATATTTTCTAGTAATTTTGATTTTAAAGCCAAACTACTGAACCGATTTCGATAACATTTATATGGGACCAACTCTAAAGTACTAACTACCAATAAAAAAAAAACTTCAAAATCAGTTCATAATAGGGTAGATGACTGATGTTTATATCGTTGAAACCAATAGCTTTGAAGAAGAATTTAATTAAATACAGTATGCTTATTGAAAAAATAATTTAAATCGGTTAATAATGTTCTGATATATGAGCGTAAGTTTTTGTTAGAGACAACTCTGTCCCTTTCCCACAAAATAAAAAATGACGTCAAGCCTTACTTGTCAGAATAGAATGTATATGGCGTACTGAGAACTGACGTCACGATTTGCTCTTTCTTCTCTCTGTCTAGCGTGATATTAAAATGCTTATAAGTTGCTAATTTATGATCAGATTTTCATTTTCTTTTCATTAATCCGCTATATTTATGGGCCACATTTTAATAGGACAATAATAAAAAAAACATTAATCTAGCCTGTTGGCGGAGTGACCCCGTAACATATAAACAAAAAAAAACCTACAGTCGAATTGAGAACCTTATTTTTTTGAAGTCTGTTGAAAAGCCAGTGGTTTGTAAATCCGTACATATAGATATACACTCCGCAGAGCTCATTACGTTATTCCTTCTTATCATTTATTATGAAAAGAATAGTTATTAACCATTGGGTCCTTCGTGGAATACTGATAAGAGATAATTAGTTAATTTCTTATCGTGACCGTCATAGGTCTACGGGAAGACTAACGAAATGAGTTTTTTTCAATTATGTGGGTACATGGAAAAAAATATGACGTAATCGTTATGAATTCTTTGTATATTTATTTAAAGCCACAAAAGAAATCATTGTACTGTAATTGTCAAATTTATAGTAATAGGAGATTACACAGCTTTTTACACGACTACGCAAAAAAAAACGGTTCACATCAACAGCCAGAAGACGTCCACTGCAGGACGAAGCCCCCTGTACACCTCCCTATAAAAAAGAGGGTTAGGAAAATTAAGAGTGTGAAAAGAACTAGTGGGAACGAAGAACTTTAAAGGAGTGGATTAGGCTAGATGACTGATGATATCGTTGAAACCAATAGCTTCGATAAAGAATTTAAGTAAATATAGTATGTTTATTGAAAAAATATATTAAATCGTTTAATAATGTTCTGATATATGAGCGTTTAAAGTTTTTGTTAGAGACAACTCTGTCCCTTTCCCACAAAACAAAAAATGACGTCACGCCTTACTTGTCAGAATAGAATTTATATGGCGTACAGAGAAGTGACGTCACGATTTGCTGCTTCGCCTCTGTCTAGCATGATATTAAAATGCTTATAAGTTGCTTATTTTTGATCAGATTTTAATTTTCTTTTCATTAATCAGCTATATTTATGGGCCACATTTGAATAGGACAATAAAAAAAAACCAGTCATGTAGCCTATTCTTTGTATATTTATTTAAAGCCACAAATAGAAATCGCTTTTTACACGACTACGCAAAAAAAACGGTTCACATCAACAGCCAGAAGACGTCCACTGCAGGACGAAGCCCCCGGTACACCTCCCTATAAAAAAGAGGGTTAGGAAAATTAAGAGTGTGAAAAGAACTAGTGGGAACGAAGAACTTTAAAGGAGTGGATTAGGCTAGATGACTGATGTTTATATCGTTGAAACCAATAGCTTCGATGAAGAATTTAAGTAAATATAGTATGTTCATTGAAAAAATAATTTAAATCGGTTAATAATGTTCTGATATATGAGCGTTTAAAGTTTTTGTTAGAGACAACTCTGTCCCTTTCCCACAAAACAAAAAATGACGTCACGCCTTACTTGTCAGAATAGAATTTATATGGCGTACAGAGAAGTGACGTCACGATTTGCTGCTTCGCCTCTGTCTAGCATGATATTAAAATGCTTATAAGTTGCTTATTTTTGATCAGATTTTCTTTTTGTTTTCATTAATCAGCTATATTTATGGGCCACATTTTAATAGGACAATTAAAAAAAAACCAGTCACCTAGCCTATTCTACTGTTGTATGCCGTCGAGTTCATAAGAGTTATTAAAAAAACACTAGTTCTTCCGTAGAACTAGTTTGAAAGTCCACATTCATAATTTTTGTAGCAGTTTAGAGGCAGTATGTCTCATCACCATCAAGAACCAGAAATTGACCACTGTTGGACGAAGGCCTTACCATAATCCCCACGCTTGGCAGGCGGCTTGGGGATCGCAGAATTCTCACCACCGTTAACCGAGAGGACGCTGCTGCCCGTCCTCCGGTGGTTCTGGATGCAGGTATAGGACATACCCAGGTCCAAGACAGACTCATGATAGTCGTGTAAATTTAAAAAATAGGCAAAATTGTACGTGACAACCCTAACCACTATTTGCCAGGATCAGCTGCTTGACATTTAAAGAAAAAAAAATTACACACAATTCCCGAACATCTGTTCCATTGTCCTGCGACCTTCGAAAGGCTGTATAGAGGACGACCGTAGCCAAACTGCATTAAAAAAAACCTAGAAGACGACCGTTGCGTTTTTGTTAGTTTTTGAAAAAGGAATTGCGCTAACAGCTGACATTCTTTATCTAGTGTTCTTACATTTTCCGGGATGAAGTTTAGTTTAATTTTGAATACAGTCCGTCGCTCCCAAGCTCCCAAGTGGATGAAAAAAACGAAATCAAGTTTTTTTTAAACGTTATTTGACCGATATTGTAATTTATTTTTTGTTATTGGCATCGCACTTTGTGCATTCTGCCAGTGTCAAGTTTTATGAATGTTCAAGTTTATAACCTATTAGTGAAGAAACACATCTGTTCATGCTAGAAAAGGACGGGAACTCTAAATTGCGCAAAGGTGCGCCGGCGTTTTTTCTTCTAAACGGATCAGATGTACATTCAAGTTGCAACTTTTGTATAGAATTGGCGAGGTGTTGGAAACTTGGAACTAAAAAAATCTTAGGGAGACTATCTATATTCCTTAGAAAATACTATAGTGGCTCCATATTTCAACTGCACAGTTAGTTGCAGAGCTTTAGATGCGGGTATCAATTTTTTTAACGCTATGCAGGCTTAACCGTTGTAGTTTTTTTTCTTTAGAATTTGTAAAGTAATATTTGTAATAGAGTTTTTTTTTACGAAGAAAAAGTGTGACAAAATGTAGTTTTGCTAAACTTTAAGAAGGAAAAAGAATGAAATAATGTTGGTGTTGTAAATAATTAATGTCACAAAAGCTTCATCATCTGTCATAGTATTTTTTTGGTTATTTTGTTATGTTACTGCATGCATTCTGCCACGTCTGAAGATTCTATTTCGAATACAAATGAATGATGATTCCTGTTACTAAAATAACTTATGTATCCAAAACCTGAAATAGAGAAGGGTCTAAGACCAACTACATGCATAAAAGGCATTATTAGAAAGGAATCGCACTAAAACCTTCTTGGTCACAAATCACTTGAGAATGTGACTGGCCGAAAACAGAGCGCGTAATTCACCATTTCAAATTGTTCCAAATTCGAAACTTATTCGAAAGATCCGAGATGCCCGCGCCGGAGAATCAAAGCAGCGCGACCAGCGTTATCTGTTGAACCGAATGACGGCACCACCAACGTAATTTCTAAACAGCCGTCGGCATACAATTTTAGTTTCCCATTTGGCCGACTACTTAGATAAGTTAGTTGTTTAGTAATGATCGTGGGAACGAAAAGGAATGCCTCCGCGCGCTCGGAATATGTTCCAAATTTGAATTTGAAATTCGAAGGTGATACTGTCTATTGCAGTTCTGGGTAAATTGAAAATGTATAAGTTTTTATGAATAGTCAGTTGACGATCTTTTGAGTCATTAATTAGAGACGTAAGTTTCTTGGAATAGTCTATGTGCACTCCTCTAATTTTTTTTGTGAAATAGTCAATAGGCTAGATGACCGATGTATAAATCGTTGAAACCAATAGCTTTGATGAAGAATTTAAGTGAATATAGTATGGTAATTGAAAACATTATTTAAATCGGTTTATAATGTTCTGATATATGAGCGTTTAAAGTTTTTGTTAGAGACAACTCTGTCCCTTTCCCACAAAACAAAAAATGACGTCACGCCTTACTTGTCAGAATAGAATTTATATGGCGTACTGACAACTGACGTCACGATTTGCTGTTTCGCCTCTCTGTCTAGCATGATATTAAAATGCTTATAAGTTGTTTATTTTTGATCAGATTTTAATTTTCTTTTCATTAATCAGCTATAGTATTTATGGGCCACATTTTAATAGAACAATAAAAAAAACCAGTCATCTAGCCTATTGACGCTCTCTGAGTTCCCTGACACTTGACCAGTGTTGTATAATTGCTGCCGTTTCTAATGTCACATTTTGGTTGTTTTTTTCTATATCTATCTTATCTATCTATCTACTGGTCATATACAGGCTTTGCCCAGCGTATACGTATCTCAATGGGTAACGGTTCTAATACAGCTTTACCGAATCGACCAATCATGCGGCCACTGCTGAAATTGACCAATTACAAGTGACCGCCATGTGACCTCTTCGAAATTGAACTGTCGTCGCATATTGCGAACTAACAGCTAGACTCAATGTGGAATGGCACTAGATTAACACTAGTTGATTAACCAAGTTACAGTCGCTGGCTAGTTTGGCCACAGAAAAAATATCATTCTCCTTATAGAAGATTCACTTCCTTAGAAAACGTGTCTCAGACAGACGACTTTGCGTTGCAACCGGACTCGGAAAGATACTCTAACGGCTACAATAGGGCCTATTGAATAGGTCACATTTGACACTTCATCTAAATTCAACAACATAACCTTGTAACGCAGGGTCCACAATATCATTTATTTGTGAAGCTAAGACTGGCAGATGTAATTATTATTTTTTAGTTTTTGGCGTCGCACGTTGTGCATTCTGCCAGTGTCAAGTTTTTTTTACTAAAATCAAGTCAATAATAATACGTTTTTTTTATTTTTTTTAATATGACCGACTTCAACGAATACCTGGGTGACATCTTCATATTTTCTAGTAATATTGATTTAAAAACCAAACTACTGAACCGATTTCGATAAAATTGATATGGTAAAAGGATATACCTATGAAGTACCTACCAAACAAAAAAAGAATCATCAAAATCAGTTCATAATTGGCGGAGTAATTGCGTAACATACATACAAAAAAAAACCCAGTTGAAAACCCAGTTGGTATGAAAATCCGTACATATAGATATACACTCCGCAGATCTCATTGCGTAATTCCTTCTTATCATTTATTATGAAAAGAATAATTACTAACCATCATCCAACCAACCGGTCCTTCGTGGAATACTGATAAGCGATAATTTTATTTTATTAGTTAATAAATAGAAAAAAAAACCTATTCTTTCTTATCGTTACCGTCATAGGTCAACGGGAAGACTAATTAAATTAGTTTTTTTCCTCCTTTTTTGAAGTCCGTTGTAAAGGGCTGTGGATTTTATTTAATAGCCGAATTAATATAAATAAACTGTTAGGATTGGAATGATTCATCAAATGGCCAATCGTTGTACTCGCGTCTTTCCGTTTCCGTATGCATTTTGACACGCCGCGCAAACACCATAGACAATGTGTGCTTTTTAAATTCTCACCGCCGGAAAAGGCAAAGGTCGCACTCGACATACAGCCAGGTCGATTTTATTGTTACATCAAAAACAAATCGAGTTGTATTTTTACGGCTTTTTAATGCTGTGATAATTTTATTTAAGACCGCATTTTTTTCGCGATTACAGGGTTGACCCCATAGTAAAAGTTGTTTATAACGATGAGTACATCTACCAAAACAACATATTGTATAGTTATACTTATTGCAAATACAATATATTATATTTCTAGAATAGAATGCTGTAACCGTTTCGAAAAAGGTTACAATAGGCTAGATGACTGGTTTTTTTTTATTGTCCTATTAAAATGTGGCCCATAAATATAGCTGATTAAATAATGAAAACAAAATGAAAATCTGATCAAAAATAAGCAACTTATAAGCATTTTAATATCATGCTAGACAGAGAGAAGAAACAGCAAATCGTGACGTCACTTCTCTGTACGCCATGTAAATTCTATTCAGACAAGTAAGGCGTGACGTCATTTTTTGTTTTATGGGAAAGGGACAGAGTTGTCTCTAACAAAAACTTTAAACGCTCATATATCAGAACATAATTAACCAATTTAAATATTTTTTTTCAGTAAACATTATATTTACTTAAATTCTTCATCAAAGTTATTGGTTTCAACGATATAAACATCAGTCATCTAGCCTATTGCAAGCACTGACACGAAACGCGGCGGAATCGGTTCGTGTATAAGTACATAAGTATTGCAGATAAACTCGCAGTTACGTGGCTGCGTGCGCGCATCTTTCTCATGCCCCCGTGACCTCTCGCTCTCACACCTTTGTACTGTACTATAACCAGTTAAAGGTTAGATACATAATATTATAAGGGTTTATATCAATGTTTAGTTAATACGATTTCACAAACTATAGACCACAGAAAAGCCAAAGCCCTACTTCTTAGGTTAGAGCGGCTGTCAAAACAATGTTCTAAAGCAATTGTATAGAAAACCGCTGTCGCCAGTTTTACACTTATTTGTATAGAAACTACGACGAAAAAATGCCAATAATTGGTCGCGCATTTGAAGTAAAACGCTCGAAATGCTATTTTGCAATAGCCTAAAATTGATCTAATTACGATGCAATGTGGTTTGGTTTCCTACGCGTCTATTTAAATTGTCTTTTTGAGTATTCTCAGTCTAAAAACATGTATATTGGCAGAATTGTCATTAAGCGCATTTGCACCTAATGCCGGCTAGCGCGGCCCGTAACATTTCCGTTCTATTTACCTCTCTCTTCAGTGCTATTGACTGTCTAAGAACAAATTTAAATACAAATTTAAACTCGATCGTTGCATAACTAGTTTAGTTTTTTTTATAAGAATGCTAATGTCGCCCTCGACTTCGTCCGCGTACGGGAGTAATTCGCCCGGCTCCCAAATATCGCTGGGTTAATTACTAATTATTTTCCTCGTCATATTCACCACTTTAAATCATCCCGAGCAAACATTTTAGAGACTTACGGCCTTACTTAAAAAAACTTTTCAACCATTAGTCACTGCTTAAGATGCTCTGCCATCTTCTCTCTGACGTGAAGTTGCACGTGGTAGATAAGGACAGAGAAGTTTAGGCAGTGACTAAGAGAATCGAGATTATTTTAGGTAAGGCCGTTAGTAGTTAAGAGTGCGACGAATGCCAGAAAAATAACAGATTTCACCCGCGCGTCTTGCATTAGTTTAGAGTCGAAAATCGCATGATACAATCGATGATGATGATGGCTATGAGCAGTTAAGGTGGGGTTTTATTTAATTATTCAAAATGTACGCAGGAAATAAAGAAAATAAACGGCTACTGTGCTAAAACATTCTTTTGGCTATGTAATTCGTAAAAAATAATGTGGTGCCGTCGCTGATAATTTAGTTTAAAATAGTTTTTTTCTTGTTGGTAATTTGTATTTTTTTTTTAAATAAACTAGATTATTTTCCAAAATTCTATTCGGTTACTCGGCTTCTTTAGGTTTTTCCCCTACCTATAGTATTTTTTTAATCTGAATATTTACGTTCTTTATCATTAAACTATGTGTTTAAAAATACACCTTTTACTTACCTTTGGCATTAGTCGCCCCCTTAATTGGCAAAGCAGTTGGGACGGATACCCAGAGATTGCTCGTATGCAAGGTCAAAATAATTTATTTATATAATTCTTAATTAATATAAATCTTTTTCTCTTTGTTATCCATGTTGTTTTATCTATATAACTATCATTAATTGGTTTATCTGTAGTTTTCTACGGCGGCCGTTTCCCACGGTTAAAGTTACTAATAACTAATTATAGCGGTCGCCATGGCCGGCAACGGTAGTGGTCGGTTATGGGAAGGCGGACCCGTAGGAAATATTTTCTTATTTCTAATGTATCGGACGGTTTCAGATTATTCTGAACTATTTTCAACCGACTTCAAAAAAGGAGGTTCTCAATTCAACTGTACGCGATTACTCCGCCAGTTATGAACTGATTTTGATGATTTTTTTTTTGTTTGATAGGTAATACTTCAGAGGTGGTCCCATATAAATTTGATCGAAATCGGTTCGGTAGTATGGTTTTTTTAAATCAAAATTACTAGAAAATATGAAGATGCCATCCAGGTATTCGAAGCTGAAGTCGGTATTTAAAAAAAAAAGCGTATTATTATATGTTATGTTTGTATTTGTACGTATATTTGTATAAAGATTTACCTACGTAAATTGTTATACAAACAATCTTTTTAAAAGATTATAATATATATATTATAATAAATATACAATAAAACGATGTTATTTGAAAAAAACAGTTAAAGGGTTTTTAAGATATAGGGCACGTGAAGTCACAGTTTGGGCGACAAATTAAAACTACCTTGTGTGTAGTGTAAGTAGACTTATAAAAGTCAAAACTCTTCCCCGTTGTCAAAGCACTGATCTCCAGATATAGTCACATATATCATTAAGTTCGTGATCCCAATCTAATGTTGCGCCGACGACGTGTTGTCTACGGCTACAGAACTTTCTAGTTTTGTTTATGCTTCTCTTATCTATGGTACTTATTGTTTAAATTTATTGTTAAAGTTACAATTTTAGGAACGGTGTTGTCTTTAAGGGGGCGACTAATGCCAAAAGTAAGTAAAAGGTGTAGTTTTAAACACATAGTTTAATGATAAATAACGTAAATATTCAGATAAAAAAATACTACAGGTAAGGGAAAAACCTAAAGAAGCCGAGTGACCGAATAGAATTTTGGAAAATAATCTGGTTTATTAAAAAATATAAATACAAATTACCAACAAAAAAATACTGTTTTAATTCAAATGCTCCCTAATTATCAGCGACAGCATCACATTATTTTTTACGAATTACATAGCCAAACTAATGTTTTAGCACAGTAGCCGTTTATTTTTTTTATTTCATGCCTACATTTTGAATTATTAAATAAAATCCCACCTAAATTGCTCAAAGCCATCATCATCATCGACTCTAAACTAATGCAAGACGCGCGGATGAAATCTGATATTTTTCTGGCATTAGTCGCACTCTTAAACGAAAACCCAGATACTTACCTACTCCAATTTTAATATCATTAATAAACAATTCTGGTTTTGTACATACACACATTTATAGCCATTACCCATGTACCATTTAAATTAATCATTTATAAATAATAATAATGTTGGCGACTAATAGGTAAGCTTAAAATAAGTAACGTGTTAGATGATATTTGATGTCACATAATCTTTACCAAGGTAACCCTGTGCGATACCAAAGGACATTGCCCATTTTTTTTATGAGAGCTGGCCCTTTTTTTTTCAAAGCAGCCGTCTGTCATTCCTTTAATTATCAACTCTGTGCAGTATAATAAATGATATAAAAACACAATAGTGACCTCAAAATTCACTTTGAACCATGATATAGAGTTTAAAAGTTTGTTGTTACTCGAAACTTCTGGACACCGCTTCGATGGTTATGGGCGTTATCTCTTATCAAGAAAGCGACTTCCATGTCCCATTATTTACGTTATTACCTTAAAAATGTAACTGATTTATATTGAAATGTTCCTAATTCTTAAACTGTAATATGAATGTACGAACAATGATTATACTTTCTTGTAGCAGTTTAAAGTAAAAAAAGTTTAAGCTGCCATAAAAGACGAACGTCTGACAAAGCGCGCCTAATTCATTCAGCCAACACGTGGCTTCGTAAACAATAAACTTAACAATTACTTACCATTGTTTAATAGTACAAACATTTTTTCTACTTTTCTCACGTAAATCCGTACAAACTACAAAAGAAACATTTGGCGCCCAGATGTAAGTAAAACCTCACAAAAAAAAGATAATTTCCCCAGTACAAGTCAAAACAGTACCCTTTCGTGAGAAACCACGCGCAGTACAAAATTATATATGCATTTTGATATTCAAAACCTTACCTAAAGGCTTTTGCAATAAGACAGTAATACTGTCGCAGTATTATCAAAGCATTACATAATACAGGTGAAAAGTTTTTTTTTGTTTAGGTTTTGAGCTTTTGGCCGTAAAGTTTTTTTTTTGAATGAAAAGGTTATCGACTCCAATTCGCACGTTGAATCGATAAATAGTAGATTCATTTGCAAGATGTTTAACTTCCGGCAACTATGAGTGTACTGAATAAAGTATTAGTTATTTCACCTGTCATGGCACCTGTAACTGTCCACTTCCGGCTGTATGTCACAAAGTGTAGTTGCCAGCAATTTATGCAAAAAATAATTCTATATTCGATTTTGCCGCCATTTTCTTTGATGAAGTATTAATAATGCTATATGTTTTTTTTAATAATCCACAAAGCTTCGTGTTACCACTATTTCAATTACTGCTTTTCTATCACCTCATACTTATTTTCAAATATTTTACCTCGTTCATGTTTCTATACCTTTTTATTTTCTTTAAAAACAGCAGCTTAATTCCAAATTCAAAACTCTTCATACACTTTACATAGTGTTGTAATCGTAACACCTCATTCTATGACTCACATTGTACCAAATTCGGCCACTGGCCTTCAAATCATTAAAAAACAAAGCTACCATCTCGCTCTTTCACCGTGAATGTTGTAATCATCTATCTCTGTCCTTGTCTCGCGCGCTCTCACACCGTTCTCACGGGACCGTGGGAACTTTACCTTTCGTAGCGATGGCTGGTATCGATTTGTCATTCGATATTCTATCGAGTATTAGGGCTGTCTTGAAAACGAATACATGATTTTACTATCGTTGACCACATTGGAAGAAGCGCTGTACTACTTTTACGTACGCTACGTAATCCCAAAATATCAAATCGAATTTTGTAAATCAAATGCAACATTAATAAGCGATTTATTGACCAAGACCATCAAATGATGGTCTTTGGTAGACCAATACAATTTCAAATGAAACTATATCGGTCAACGAAAATTTCGTCCGTCGTTTCGTCAACATTTCCTGCACTTAAAAAGCCAAGTCTCTAAAAGCAAAAGCAAATAAAACTTTTGAAGATCGAAGCAGGCAGAATGCAAAGAGTGCGATGCCAAGCAAAAGAAGGAATAAACTCCCTCTCTGACAACCCTACATCGAGTTCTAACAGAGTATCCACTCGTGTTTGTAAACACTGGATAAAAGTTCGTATTAAGAGGTTTCCATTCATGAGACGAGTCTGTCACATGTTCTAAACACAATTTAAATGCAAATGTACAAACGTTTCAGTAAAAAATCGTAATCGATATTAGCTTTATCATGTTTACGACTTTTATGTCTACATTCCTGTTTAACCTGTTTGAGTAAGAAATAGAATTCAAACAATTTTACTAGCAACATAATTATTGCGGTTTTTTTTTGGTTCATTCTACGCCCGAGCCTGATCCTTTAGCGCGTGTTCCTTTTTTTGCGCGGGAAAAACAATGTTTTCGCGGCCATAGTACAAAGTCAAGTAAGTAGAATTACTTTCAAATGTCTACCTGTAACAAAAACTAAAATAAAAAAAACTTTATATCCAAAACAAAAGCTCCAATTTCATTATAATAATCAGTTAATCATCAAGAGCTTCCGCAAAGTAACTCCTTTGTTTGTAGTGGTAGGACTCCACTGCAGAGTCCGACTGGGGAAGTACCATACCTTTGTCAGTTACTCAACCGCCAAGCAGTAGTGTGCAAGCATTACTGTGTTCCGGTTAGAAGGGCAATTACCAGAGAAATTACTGGGTATGATGAGATTTAACATCTAATATCTCAGGGTGACGAGAGCAGTGCAGTGCGGCGCAGGGTTGTGTTCGCAAGTTCACAATTCTAGTACTGCTACTGTTAGTGGCAGGCGTGACGCTTACCATCAGGTGAACGTCTAATTCGTCTCGTCAGTTGTTTAAAAAAAAACTCTTGATTTATCTTAGAAAAGAGGACAAAAATAAGGTAGTAAACATGTCTTAGTTCCATTAAAGCCTAGGTTGACCAAGGAGGGTTTTAAGGGAGAGGCCTTCGTCCAGCAGTGGATGTCTTCAGCTGAGGATGAGTACAAGAAAGTATAGAATTTTTGCAGATTTTTTGGATGGGAACATATATCCAAAGTCTTTTAATTTAACGTACTTTATACCCAAGAAACGCCTGTACTGGTAACAACAATAGCCATAATCTTTGTAAGTACTTTAAATGATTCATTGCTTACTTTGAATCGTGCGTAGATCATTAACGGTTGCGTAAGTATAATAATTTAAAAAGAAAACTGATTTATCTATGATCGTACATTGTCGATGGTAAGAGCCGTGGGAATTTGGCGCCATATTGTTGTTTTTTAATATTCATCCGGCTTATGGCCAGTAGTAATTTGTGACTACAAATTATATATACGGAAAAACGTATGCAATAGAAATTAAATATTTGCTAAAAAAAAACTTCGAATAGAGTTTTTATGCTTCAAGTATTATCATTCAAAGAAATGGGAGATTTTCTGACAGGGAATAGGCTAGATGACTGGTTTTTTTATTGTCCTATTAAAATTTGGCTCATAAATATAGCTGATTAATGAAAAGAAAATGAAAATCTGATCAAAAATAAGCAACTTATAAGCATTTTAATATCATGCTAGACAGAGATGCGAAACAGCAAATCGTGACGTCACTTCTCAGTACGCCATATAAATTATATTCTGACAAGTAAGGCGTGACGTCATGTTTTGTTTTGTGGGAAAGGAACAGAGTTGTCTCTAACAAAAACTTTAAACGCTCATATATCAGAACATTATTAACCGATTAAAATTATTTTTTCAATAAACATATTATATTGCCTTAAATTCTTCATCAAAACTATTGGTTTCAACGATATAAACATCAGTCATCTACCCTATTAAAAAAGAAAGAAGCTCATCGTAGATGGCTCTGACATTGCGCAGACCAGACGTGGCTGTCATTGTCATGTTTTAAATATATATTTTTTTGCCATATGTATATCAAAAATTATTATGCTGTTTTTGACTGGCACGTATAGTCTGCGCTATCTATGGTGACAACGGGAATAGACCAATACTTTTTTTAAATCGTGTTTTGAAAATCGCTCATGAATACAAAATAAATGTTGTTATAAGGCTTACTGGTGTCGATTCAGTTGCACCGCTCACTAAACTAAACTTAATTTGACAGGACGAAACCTGTTGACATCCTTTTCTAACATATTGTATTGAATCGACACAACTGTGTATATAATAAGATAAGCAATATAAAGATCGTAGAGCGTGGCCATATTTATATAGCGAAGGATATTACTAAACTAAAGAGTTCAAAGAGCACTCATTAACATCATTGACAGCTTTGCAGTACATAAACCTCGTCTCTTTAGCGCCAATCTTCTCCCGTATTTAGAAATTTAATTCTTATTCAAGTATATTTATAAAGTACTATATTTGATAGTTTGTTAATTCCATTGGTTATGTGAATGATAGTTCGTTCGTTCCGTTTCTATGGGAATGATATTTAATTCGTCTCATTTTTTAAGGGAATGATAGTTAGTTCGTTCCATTTTTCATGTGAATGTCAGTTAGTTCGTCCCATTTTTGATGTGAATGGTGTTTGTTCGTTCCGTTTCTATGTGAATGATAGTTTGTTCGTTCCATTTTTTATGTGAAATTTTCTTCGTTCCATTTTTTATGTGAACTATGGTTTGTTCGTTTTTTTAAGGGAATGATAGTTAGTTCGTTCCATTTTTCATGTGAATGTCAGTTAGTTCGTCCCATTTTTATGTGAACGATAGTTAGTTCGTGTTTTTAAGGGAATGATAGTTAGTTCGTTCCATTTTTTCATGTGAATAGTTCATCCCATTTTTGATGTAAAAGATAGTTTGTTCGTTCCGTTTTTAAGGGAATGATAGTTAATTCGTTCCATGTTTTATGTGAATGTTAGTTAGTTCATCCCATTTTTCATGTGAATGTTAGTTAGTTCGTCCCATTTTTATGTGAATGATAGTTAGTTCGTCCCATTTTTATGTGAATGATAGTTAGTTCGTACCATTTTTGATGTGAATATAGAATGAGTCGGAGGATGAGTGATATTGTTGTCGGTTATGTTGTTTGACTCTCGATAATAAACTTAAATTGACAGGACTAAAATTACTGTTAGTACATTTTCTCACTTATTAATAAGAAAAGAGGACAATCTTAGTATACTGACTAAAGGCTTAGGACATTTCCTATACGCTGGTGGCCTAGTGCTAAAAATTTACCTTACCTCCTTGTATGAACTAGGCTAAAATTTCCCATGCCTTTAGTTTATAAGTGGTACAGAATCGACCATTATATGATATGCTACATAACTTTATATATTTGTTCGTGATAGCGGGTGAAACTGAAAAGCTCAGTTAATATACTAAATGTGAAAACCACCTCCTTCCGGTCGTCTCGCTTTTCAACTTTCATAGTACCAGGCTCCCATAAACAACCAGCTGGTAAACGAGTATTGGATTATATCGAGCCCATCCGATGGGCAAGCCTATCCTGTTGCGGTTGTAACCTATACGGGTCATTTTACCGTGTATCACATCCGTTTCTGATTTTATGTAAAACTTAAATTTGTATGTGCTGTCAATGTCAAAATTTCCCGCCGCTGCCATCTTTTTTTTCTGTGAGGATAATGGCGTTGCACATTGTGTATTTGCTGATGTCTAGTATTTGGAAGTGACCAAGTTATCATGTGAATATTATCAAACTAATGTAAAGTGAAGCAAGTCACGGTCAAGTCCAAGCCATCTCTCAAGCTCAAGTTCTCTGTGGGTGTTTTTGCCGTATTGCCTAGTATAATAAAAACTTAACATTGATCAAGCCGTACAATTTATAAAGAAAAAACGCTAGCAAAATCGTCCAATTTGGCGACAAGTCTCCCATAACGGTACACACAATAAAACTAGGCTGAATGGAGATTCCCACGAAGTCAGATTATTATTAAAAAGACAAAATAAAGTAGCCTGTCATACGAGTCCCGCGGGAGTACGTCCTACGCATAATAATCTATTTACAGACTCGGAGATAATCAACTGTCATACTAGTAGTAATCTGCGAACTGAGACCTCGCGATCCCCATTATCTTCCAAGCCAACTTGGCTCTTCGAACTTGATAATTGCATGTATATTTTTTTGATACTATCAAGTGGCGAGACGAGCAAGGCGTTCGCCTGGTGGTAAGCGTCACGCTTGCCACTAACAGTAGCAGTGCCAGAATTGTGAACTTGCGAACACAATCCTGCGCCGCACTGCACTGCGCTCGTCACGTGTTAAATCTCTTCATACCCAGTAATTTCTCTGGCAACATTGCCTTTCATACCGAAACACAGTAATGCTAGCACTACTGCCTGCCGGTTGAATAGCTGGCATAGGTGTGGTACTTCCTCAGGCGGACTCTGCAATAGAGTCCTACCACTACAACGTTAGAATTGACGTTTTGCGAATGGTATTATAATGCAATGGGGTCCTATTGACACCTTTTGTACGGGAGCCGTTATATTTATCTATCTTGGTCTTCCCAGTGGTCACGATTACAAAAGCAATCAAGCTACATCCCGTCTTTGACAACAATCGAAAAAAAGCATAACAAAATGGCCGCCGCATATGCAATGACGTAAAAAGATCATGACAATAAAATTGCAAACGTGGGAACAGAGTATAAACCGTTATTTTAAATATAGGCTTAACGTCCTGTTGTTTACTATTATTAGAGATCCTTGATGCAGAGGAAATCCTCCAAACAACCCCTCCTTAAGGGAGGCCTTCGTCCAGCAGTGGACGCTGCGGGCTGATGATGATGCCACACTGTACGACAACCTGCCATTTGCATCCACCGGTTGCCCGCAACTTTTACAATGTCGTCAATCCACCTAGTGGGAGGCCTTCCTACGTTGCGTCTTCCGGTTCACGGTCGCCACTCAAAAACCTTTCTTCCCCATCGGTTATCAGTTCTACGAGCGATGTGGCGCCCATTGCCTTTTCAGCTTGCAAACCCTGCGAGCTATGTCGGTGACTTTGGTTCTTTGGCGAATATCCTCGTTCCGGATTTTATCGCGCAAAGCAACTCCGAGCATAGCTCTCTCCATTCTCCGGTTGCATGATTCTGAGATTCTCCAAAAAGCAAGTATTTCAGTTACAAGGAATTTTATACGGAACCTTTAATATTCGATTAACCATTAATAAAACTACTAGCTTACTGACAACAAGCCCTGACCAGTGACCACTTATTAATGATTCAAGCCCGTGAGAAGAGATCTCTACGATACTAATTGCACTACTGAGAACTTTATCCTCCAAGCTTTTAGGCACATTTTTCATATTTTTAAGCCATCCTGCGTTTTAAAAAAGGTATCGTAACTGTAATTATAGGCCTTAGATTACGAACTTAAAGTTTATTTTCAGTTTTAACGGCCTAGTAGCTGTTGTCAATGAATTGTAAAAAGTCTTGAAGTATCGGGGTGTGGTATACGGCCACAGAATAAGTGAGAGTTTCTAGTTACGATACAGGTTTTATATACTATAATCTTAACTAACTAACTAACTTTTTTTGTAGTTCGTACTTCGTCTTCGAAAGACAAAACAACATGTTTTTCTAATGACAAAGTAAATACAAAATAGAACGACATACAATAATACGAATCCCAATCCCCGTGGGTCCCGCCATCTGTAGTCTATATTTGACAGCTGCGATTGCGACGGAATTACACCATTCTCTATGGTCCTCCCCCGCGATTACAAGAAAGTATTTATTTTTAAAAATGGCGGGGGCCGGTGGTTTTTATTTTTGGAGGGAAACTTTCATAGACAATAATTATTGAGGCTCTTTTTTTGGTGATGCAAGAGATTTTTTTTAGATGTAATTATTTAATGACTTTTAATAATCAATCGTGGCAAAGTGGGCAACACTAATCTGATTAGTAATTTTAGTGAAACTAGCGTTTAAATATAATGATCCCTAAGGCATGTTATAGACCTTAATCTTTTGGGACAGTAAAAGGAGGTCCGTAACATTTTCAAAAAAAAAAGCAACCGACTTTAAATTAAGATGGGAACACCTCAGAAGTTTAGATATATAGTTTAAAATTTTTTTTTTCAAAATCGGTTCACAATTGATGGAGAAATCGGTGAACATACATACGGTCGAACATAGAACCTCCTCCTTTTTTGAAGTCGGTAAAAATGTGAGGATTTTCACCAATAGAGATTTTTGTACCTACTTATAGAATTCTTGTCGTGTGAAAAATTTCATCACCGTAAGGCACGTTACACGTAATGTGTAGTTTTCATTTTCACGATATGAATCTTTATACTCCGTACCACTCACACATGTGGTGTTCTCTCTCCAACGTTACAGTTCAAATCGCGTGCTCGCCACGGTCCGTCACGCACTTTGCTTTTTTGGAGCGATACACATGACTGCCGTTTTCGCTGTTTCTGTGTATATCTTATTTCTAATGCCATAAGAGTTACATTGTAACAACTAGTCTAACTGAAGGTTGGACTAGAATAATCTGTCTGTGGTATAACATAAGAATAATTTAAAAAGTGTGTTATTACTGGCAGGCTATAAAAATGGCGCGAGTCAGGTTAATTTGATTTTAGAACGCAAAAAGGTATACAAATAATTTTATAACAAGCCAGTTAAGAAAAAAACTAGATTGATGTAAAAAGGCAAAATGTAATTCTAAAATTAAATCGTAAAAACCAATGTTTTTTTAAAAGCTATACAGTACAGAACAGACATTGCACCGCGCGGGTCCATTCTGCCACAGTTCCAATTTAAACACGTCAAGTACCTGCACCCTACAATAACACAAAGTTGAATGTTTTAAAACCCTTCATTTATTTTTACCCTAACAGTGCCACCGAAATTCTATATCTAGAAGTCGCTAAATGAGTGGATCAAAAATGTTCTACGGCTTTCCGTTTTTTTAAGTTTTGGTAAAACCAATCACAAGAGCTTTCTCTGTGATTTAACATCTCTTTATAGAGCGTAATAAAAAATGCAACTAGTATAGTTTTTTTCTTTCAATCTTAATGAAAACTCATAGTTGTGTAGCAGTGTGTTGCCAGTGATGGCATATGGAACTGAACATGGTCTTTAACTGCTGGCCTTTTGGAGAAACTCGGAGTCACACAACGGGCATTGGAGAGAGCTATGCTCGGAGTTACTTAGCTTAACTTTAGCTTATATTCGCCATAGAAGCAAAGTCCCCGACATAGCTCGCAGGGTTTGCAAGTTGAAGTGGGCAGGACACATCGCTCGAAGAACTGACAACCGATGGGGAAGAAAGGTTCTTGAGTGGCGACCGCGAACCGGAAGACGCAGCGTAGGCGCGGCCTCCCACTATGTATAGGTGGACCGACGACATTGTACAAGTCGCGGGCAACCTGTGGATGCAAATGGCAGGTTGTCGTACAGTGTAGCGGTCTAAGGGGGAGGCCTTCGTTCAGCAGGTGGACGTCTCCGGGCTGATGATGATAGCGCGTAATCAAAAATGCAACTAGTATAGTTTTTTTTCTTTCAATCTTAACGAAAACTCATAGAGAAAGATTCATAACTTGACACGTGTATATATATACTTCTTCGCCAAGTTAAGAGAATATGTATACATAAAAAAATATGAATCAAATTTAAAATCTTCCTCTTTGAAGTCAGTTAAAACACTTTCAGTAAGCCCCCGATTTCAACCAGTGCATTTAATTTTAACCGCAGCATTGCATACAACGTTAGTTTTAATGTGTGTTTTTGAATGACTCATAAAGTCCTCTTTGTAGTCTTTGTTAAAAGCGCTTTTGTCTCAAAATTAGGTATGTCTTTAGCTTAATGCGTGTGACTTAGCCCGATATACGTATTATTCTTATCTACTCTTTCTTTATAAAACAAGAAAGCGAAGAAATGGTCGTTACGTACAGATGTAGGCAATGTTGCCTTTGGAGCATTTTATATGCTATATTTAGCACGTTTTCTCCTCATTCAGCTTATATTGATTCGTATTCATTTGGCTTGAAAAAACTATGTTAATGTTAAAATATTGCAATAAATAAAGATCTCACATTTATCATGTAAATTTTTGAGTTGCAGTACTAACAACGAGTGTAATATGTTTTTTCATCACACTTGCTCGTAAAGTAGATCTTATCACATCGCTTTTAGGCTCATAATCCAAGCTATTATACACGCGTGCTTTTTACTTTACATTACGGCACTTGTACTATAATAGGTATAACCCGGTAAAGTCAAGTTTGTACGTGACTGCAATTAGACGTACGTGTACGAAGCACTCTTAATATAGCCGGGTAATACTTACAGTTTTTTTGTAATACCAACAAAGAGTTCTTATGCCGCTGAAGTAAATGTCAACCTGCGCGCGCATTACTGATTTGGGCGCCATTTTCCGCAAATGTTTGTTGACGTTTTCGCTGTGTGGTTGATTATTATCAAAAAAAAATTGGTTTTTTCCTCGCAAGTGTGACGAAAACAGTCGTATGGAACTCTTGTGCTATTAGTCATTACGCTCTCGGCTTTCTTATCGCGCTCGCCTGCGGCTCGCGCGCATAATACCGCCTCTAGTGTAATGACCAACATAGCACACTCGTATCATAATGTACTATTAAATAAATATGAATTTTCATTCGCTAATATCTCTGACTCGGTAACATCTACAAGGTTATTGCTAGAACATTTTGTCGAATGGTTATGTTATATCGATTTATGAAGGTTTTGCTTCGAACATTTGATGCTTTAAGAAGTTTTTCTACTAGGTTAGCAGCTGTTTTTTTTTCACGATTTCATGGATGTCTCCAGAGTAAAAGTTGTTTATAATGTTGACTTCATAAATACCCTCCCGTATAGTTGTTTTTTTTTTACACATTGTATAATCTGTGCTGTTCATTTCTTTCCTGCTTTTCATTCTCTCAGAAGGAAAAAAATAAACAGCACTATAATCTGTGCTGTTCTTTTCTTTCCTTCTTTTCATCCCCTCAGAAGGAAAGAAATAAACAGCACTATAATCTGTGCTGTTCTTTTCTTTCCTTCTTTTCATTCTCTCAAAAGCAAAGAAATAAACAGCACTATAATCTGTGCTATTCTTTTCTTTTCTTCTTTTCATTCTCTCAGAAGGAAAGAAATAAACAGCACTATAATCTGTGCTGTTCTTTTCTTTCCTTCTTTTCATTCTCTCGGAAGGAAAGAAATAAAAATCACTATAATCTGTGCTGTTCTTTTCTTTCCTTCTTTTCATTCTCTCAGAAGAAAATAAATAAAAAGCACTATAATCTGTGCTGTTAATTTCTTTCCTTCTTTACATTCTCTCAAAAGGAAAGAAATAAACAGCACTATTTTCTGTGCTGTTCTTTTCTTTCCTTCTTTTCATCCCCTCAGAAGAAAAGAAATAGACAGCACTATATTCTGTGCTGTTCTTTTCTTTCCTTCTTTTCGATCTCACAGAAGGAAAGAAATAAACAGCACAATAATCTGTGCTGTTCTTTTCTTTCCTTCTTTTCATCCCCTCAGCAGGAAACAAATAAACAGCACTATAATCTGTGCTGTTAATTTCTTTCCTCTGAACAGACAGTTGAAGGCACGTTCAGGAACGCTGAGCGGTCATGGACCCGAGCACTGCCCGTGACTGAGCCACTAAACTGGCGTAAAAAACGACCTGAAACGGTTGTTATAAAATCCATTTCAAAGTTTTTAGGCTATATTCGATTATCGAGTTTGATTCGGTCCGATTGGATTTCTATTTCTGTTTTGATCGCTTTTATTACGGCTAAGCCAGTGAGTGTGTATAGGGATAGGCAGAACGATAGTACTAAGGTGAAAGGAGCTCATTCTACTCGATATGAACAACTTTTACTATGGGCCAAACCTGAAGTTTTTACTTAAATTCATTTTTTTTCTAGTCCGCATCGTTGCTTAACATCAGGCAGGATGTGGTCAAACGTAAGCCGAACACGAATAAAAAAAACATTTTGTCTAGACATGTAATATCTCAGGGTGACGAACGCAGAGCAGTGCTGTGCAGGATTTTGTTCCAAAGTTCACTGCTACCGTTATTGGCAGGCGTGTCGCTTACCACCAGGCGAATGTCTCGCTCGAATCGTCACTACATTTCATTTAAAAAAAGATTAGATCAGTAAGTAATTAAGTTCGTATAGGCTGAGTGGCCAGCCCTAGTGTCAGAGTTAATGTGCCGCCCGAAGGCCTCTGACATGGCTGACGGTTGTTGTTATAGAAACTAGAACAAACAACCGGGACCAACAATTTAACGTGCCATTCGACCCACGGTAGCGCTCGGAAATAAATGCCACTCACGGTCACCCATCCGAAGACTGACCGGACCGTCCGTTGCTTAACATCGGTGATCGTTTAGAATCACCTAGACAAGCTACGCCACGAGCGCTACATTAGATCAGTGACATGACATTATCTATGGTATTTATATAACAGCTGATATTTTTAGCGTTTTAGCGTTGATCCCATAAAAAAGATGGCAACCCAAATATTAAGCCAAAAATGTGGCCATAATAAGTAATTAATACGAAACTTGGTCACGAAAATCCAATATTAACCCCAAGGGCGAATCTGAATCCAATTTGGGTCCGCCCTCGAAAGCCGACGAGGCGGTAAATGACCCCAAATTCGGCGTTTACGAGACCATCTGCCCATCTTATTAGAAGTAAACTAGCTTAGCCCCTATGGACATAAGATTTGCTCGCTCGCGTTTTTTTCTGGTTAGGCAATAGGTATTTGACCACAACGTATCTGATCATTTTAAGGGACGATGCGGTCGATCGTAAACATACTTAGCTTGGAATAAGATCTGGCTCAGATGAGGCTGGCGGAACACATTGCTAAATGCTTGGCGGCTGATTTACGAATTCGAAAATGGAAAAACCTAGTTTTTTTTACAAAAAAGATACTAAAATATATAAAACTGATTTTGTCGACAGCAAAATGTAAAACCAGTTACACTGGATCTGGGTATGTCCTAAAACTGCATCCAGACCCACCGGAGGACGGGCAGCAGCGTCCTCTCAGTTAACGGTGGTAACCATTCTGCTATCCCCAAGCCGCCTGCCAAGCGTGGGGATTATGGCAACACCTCCCTTTAAGGCAGAGGCCTGGGAGTTTTGGCGGGAAAGCGAGAAAATCATGTCGCTGCATTGTATTATTTTCCAAAACTTGTGTTTTTTCGAGTGTTAATGCATAAAAATGGTGGCGTTTTATTCATTAAGTGCTGATTTACGAGCAAGAGTGTGGGCAAGTGATATAATGTAGTGAAACGTGTCTCTTCGTGTTGTTTACAAAACTCCGAAGAAGCTTGTAGTAAAGTTGCCACGACTTTACTAGGGCATGATTGGACTTGACTGTGACTTACTGTGTGTGACTTGGACTGTGACTACGACTCATTTAACTGCAGAAAGAAGAATCGATGAAGAAATATGTATTCGGCTGAAGGACTAGTATCCATGGCCAGGAATTATTAAAAACAACAACACGCAGAGGCCTTCGTCCAGCAGTGGACGTCTTCCGGCTGTTGATGATGTGATGTGAAATGTAAAATTTTAGTACCGGTAAATAACATTAAAGGCTTCGGACATTTTCTATGCAAGAGGCCTAGTTGTACAAATTTCCCACACATCCTTGTATGAACTAGGCCAAAGTGTCACATTCCTTTAAAAACAAATAATTAAAAAATCCAACCGATTCAATTAAGATTATAAGGATGTGTTTTTTTTTCAAAGTTATTGTGATTTAAAATTAAATAAATAATCATTTATTTCAAGTATCATAGACTCATATTATAAATCATCAATTTATCAATTTAGCAGTCACATTAATTAGTACCATACACACAATTGAAATTGAAATTAAATTTGCAATTAATTTTGAAATTGAAATTAAAAATTGAATTTGGAATTAAAATTGAGTATGAAATGAAAATTTAATTTGAAATTATAATTATGAACTTAAAATAATCAAATTATAAAAATGACAATACAATTGTATGATGTCAACGCAATAAACATATTAATAAAATTGAAATTATAATTAAAATTAAAATTACCTACCTCAACTACATTTGAGCTTCTACAGTGTGCAATGTGCAGTGTGATTTAAAAACTTATATACTTTTTCGTAGAAATGTTTATGGGGCCAATCTCGTAAATAAAATTAAAAAAAAAACACATCGCTTTACAAATTACGAAGTTATGTGATAAACTAAAAAAAAATATTGAGAACCTTCTCCTTTTTTGAAGTCGGTTATAAATTAAGACGCCCGACTCTTTTGAGTTATAGCTGAGCACGCTCTCGATCGAGTCACTTTTCAGACAGTAAAAACTTCAGAATAAATAATAGTACTACGTACAGAAAGTTCACTCCGCAAAGGAATTGAAATAAATAAGGACTCTATCTACTAGGCAATAAAGTATCAATTCAACTCGCGCAGCGCTGGATACCGCTCGCTATATTCACCTAGATATACCGCTCTCTTTCTATCACGTATGCTTAGTTACGTGCGACGAGGTTAGCGTGCGGGCGGTGACTTGACTTCAGCCTTGCAATAATGTCGTCCCGGACTAGGGTTACCATCTGACAGGCATTTGCCGCATTTGACAGGCATTTTACGGTTTAGACAGGCGTGCGGCCGGCGCTAAGCAGAGACAGGCATTTTTGATTTCCGCGTTACCGCGGTATCACGCAGAACGGTTACAGTACACCTAAAGTATTTTTTACAATAGACAGGCATTTTTTGAAAAATCAGGCATTTTGTACGTCCTGAACAGGCATCCTCCCTTACACAGATGGTAACCCTATCCCGGACGGAACGCCGGCCGAAAATACCTAAACTGCGGAGTGACACCCCCTGCTATGGCGTAGATAGAAACATACTAACAACACCCCTCTGCTAACGTGAATGGTTAAAAATTTATGTAGAAAGAAACAATATCAATATATATTTGTTCTTTGTTGTGTAGTAGGCTAAGTAGACTTTGTATTATGTTGTAGTTAATGAAAGATGCATATGTGTTAATGTAGATAAGATAGGTAACTGTCTACGTTGTTTAAAGTTCATCCCATGCATGGATAGATATAAGATTAACCTTTAACACAAACACATAGGTCGAAGTAACATTATTTTTAGGCCCTTTCCACACAACGAACGGGTTAAATTAAATATTTATAAAGGTTAGGTGTGTACTTGTATACTCTACTCTCATTACCAGATTTCCAGAGAAAAAAAAAGAAGTAAGTTCGTATAGGCTGAGTGGCCAGCCCTAGTGCCAGAGTTAATGTGCAGCCCGAAGGCCTCTGACATGGCTGACGGTAGTTGTTATAGAAACTAAAACAAATAACCGGGATCTACAATTTAACGTGTATCTGATCCACGGCAGCGCTCAGAAATAAATGCCACTCACGGTCACCCATCCGCAGACTGGCCGGACCGTCCGTTGCTTAACATCGGTGATCGTTTAGAATCACCGAGACAAGCTACGCCACGAGCGCCAGAGAAATGACTGGGTATGAAGAGATTTGATATCTTATATCTCAGGGCGACGAGCGCAGTGCATTGCGGCGCAGGACTGTGTTCGCAAGTACACAATTCTGGCACTGCTACTGTTTGGGCAGGCGTGACTCTTACCACTAGGCGAATGTCTCGTTCGTCTCGTCACACCATTTCATAAAAAATACCTCCTGTAACGAAGGCGTACCACCAATTAAATGCTAATAAGTTAGTTAAGTAAGTTTATATTTTATAGGTTATAGTTTATATATAATACACTGAATGACATACACTGTAATAATTATCAATCTTCAATGTAATACTATAATAATGTCTGTCCTGACATAATGACAGACAGACAACGCACAGCCCAAACCGCTGGTCGTACAGACTTGAAATTTGAAGGGTATTCGTCTCGATACGGAGGGGCGTACTAAGAAAGGATTTTTCGAAATTCGACCCTTAAGAGGGGCGAAAGGGGGAGAAACGTTTGTATGAAAGTTCTTTGTTTTTGGACTTTTAGTCACGAAAATTTGAAATGAAATGAAATGAAATTTATTCACAATAATTCAAATTAGGGTTTACATTGATCTCAGGTGTTTCTAATATATATTAGTGTAATTTGGATTTGGATAGTTAATTTAAAATAAAAATGCTGTTTGCAAAAAAAATTGACAGGGATGATTTAAGGACGAAAGGGGGGTGGAATGTTGTATGGAAAGTTCTTTGTTTTTCAAGTTATAGTGATGAAAATGGATATTTGGGTAGTACATTCAGAGGGGGGAAATTGGGGGAGGGGTTGGGGGTTTGGGTGGTAAAAAAATGCTCGGGATGATTCAAAGTGGTGAATTTTGGGAGCGGGCCGAATTTCTTCCGTACGCGGACGAAGTCGCGGGCGACCTCTAGTTCTCTGTAAACCGGAAGATATTTACTGACGTTTAAAAAATTTCGCGCCGCAATGTGTTCATTCTAATCCAAACATGGCGATAAATATGCAATTGTTTATGGATTATTCGTTGCATTGTCGTGGGTGACGTCATTTGACAGTTTACGCTCTTGGTCAAGAGACGGTGTTTTGAATAGGAGATTTTATGATAGGCAAAAAAAATAAAATTGAAGCTAATTATTGTAGATGGCTCTGACTGCGCAGAAGTACCACACCTTTGCCAGTTATTCAACCGCCAAGCAGTAGTGTGCAAGTATTACTGTGTTTCAGTTCAAAGGGCCAATGTTACCAGGGAAATTACTGGGTATGAAGAGATTTTACATCTAATATCTCAGGGTGACGAGCGCAATGCAGTGCGGCGCTGGATTGTGTTCGCAAGTACACAATTCTGGCACTGCTACTGTTAGTGGCAGGCGTGACGATTACCACCAGGCGAACGACTTGCTCGTCTCGTCAGTGGACTATTAAAAAAATCGCCCACTACTGCATTCATTGCAACCCAAAACCCAAAGTTCAAGATAAAAAATGCATCGTATTATCGCATTTTTTATTTTAGAAAAACTAAGTATTTTACGTATCGTGGGTAGTATCAAGTATTATTTATAATTAGTTTAGTTAATTATTTATTAGTACTTAGTAATTATAATTAACTTTCATGTTAATATATTTCACACACTACTAAAGTTATACATTATAAAAGCGCAGCGCTTACTATCACATGAACGACTTGCTGGTCTCGTCGTCAGCCATAAAACTTCCACTGCTGGACGAAGGCCTCCCCTTTATAGAGGGGTGTTGCCATAATCCCCACGTTTGGCAGGCGGCTTGGAGATCGCAGAATGTTCACCACCGTTAACCGAGAGGACGCTGCTGCCCGTCCTCCGGTGGGTCTGGTTGCAGTTTAAGGACATACCCAGGTCCAAAGGACTTGCTGATCTAAAGTGGTCTATTTATCAGCGACAATGATAAGATGAATGGACGGGAAATAAGCGCACGGATTTTGAAGACTATATGTTGAGCGCCGGCTCTCCACTCGCTTCAGTCATACTCTGCCTTAGCGACATGCGAGCCGTACGATACGACAATACAAACTTCTAATACATGTACATGTGTTCTCTTTTTGTCATGCAGTAATTAGATTCGCTATCTCTATGTTCCGGCAAATGTAATATGCATACTTTTAGCTAGGTATGCTTGATTGTGTTGTCTTGTTAATTTTGATCGATTTGCGAGCGTTGGGCCTGTCCATTCCATTATCACCGTCGCTACTATTTATTGTATTGTAAATCAAATCGTAACATTCCTTCCCCTTCTTCTAACGGAGATACGCGCTGCTGCGCGCGCGCATCCTGTCACAGATTGCGTAACAGTTTCGTGTAGGAAACACGATATTTACGTGTAATTACGCGGGGTGATTTGTAGAAAGGAGTTGAAGCGTTCAACTTATGAAGGAAACTTCCTTTGAGGAAGCAAAGGTTGTTGTAATTCGCCCTCAAGTTTTTAAGGGTATAGTTTGTAACAATCCATCAGCCTGAAGACGTCCACTGCTGGACTTTACCCCTTAGTAGGGAGGAGCCATAATCCCCACGCTTGGCAGGCGGCTCGGGGATCGCAGAATGCTCACCACCGTTAACCGAGAGGACGCTGCCGCCCGTCCTCCGGTGGGTCTGGATGCAGTTTTAGGACGTACCCAAGTCCATCGCGGTCTTGGATTGATTTTACGTACCTGCGGGACGAAAGTGGTTATTTTAGCCCCGCTACTCGGACCGAAAGAAACCACTTTCTCCCCGCACCAGCACGTAAAATCGTATACACACCACGGGAGCAAGTAAAGAAGCCTCAGATCAGATCATTCTTTACTTTTGCTCCCTAGGTGAGTAATCTACTATTATTGCCTGGTCGGTGATATACCTATTGTTTTACTACCTTTAGTGACTAGCCTTTGACTGCCATCTCGCTCTACGACGCGATAGAGAACAAGTAACTTAAAAAAAAAAAAGACTTGAAATTAATATTTATTTATTTATTTAGTTTATTGGTACACAAAACAGAATACAGTCAATAATAAATTTAGTAAATTATACAACAATACAACACATATTTATACAATTTCGATCCAAACTATATTCCTAAAAATGGGACCACTTCGGGAGTATACCCTTACAAATAAATTAAAAAAATCGGAGAAATCGGTGAACATACATTAAAAAAAAACATACATACCGTCGAACATAAAAACTCCTCCTTTTTCGAAGTCGGTTTAAAACTTTCCCAAAAGAAACAGATGAACTCGCGACTTAACACTTAGATTGTATCCACTGGGAAACGCATTCCAGTTGTCTAGCAGTTCGCACAATGATAAAAAAGCGCAAATCGACACCGACCTTTGCCAAGTATTCAACCGTAGTAGTGTGCAAACATTACTGTGTTTCGGTTTGGAGGCCAATGTCACCAGAGAAATTACGTATGAAGAGATTTGACATGTAATATCTCAGGGTGACGAGCGCAGTGCAGTGCGGCGCAGGCTTTGGTTCGCAAGTTCACAGTTTTGGCACTGCTACTGTTATGGGCAGGCGTGACGCTTACCACTAGGCGAATGTCTCGTTCGTCTCGTCAATCCAAAGCATAAAAAATGTAGGGAATACAGCCCGATATCTGGAAACAATAAATGATGTTGATATCAAACTTTAAATGCCAATTGCGACACTAGCTCATAAGAACCTTATATCTTGAGATATCTTGAGATCGCTCTTAGCGATAAGACCGCCTTTTGTGCCTATCTGTAGTGTATTATGTTTGTAATGTCCTTTCTATGGTGCCAATAGTATTTTTTTCTTAGTTATTGGCGTCTCACATTGTGCATTCTGCCAGTGTCAAGTTTTAGAGATTTCATGTTTTTTTTAATTAAAATCAAGTCAAATATGTCACGAAATCACAGTCAGTCACACGAAATTAGTCATAGTCGAGTCCAAGTCATGCCCTAGTAAAGTTGTGGCGACTTTACTATGAGCTTCTACGGAGTTTTGAAAACATTACGAAAAGACACGTTTCACCACATTATATGACTTGCCCACACTCGTGCATGCAATTCAACTTTCAATGAATTAAACACCACCATTTTAAATCACTAATTCGCGAATAAACCACAAGTTTAAGAAAATAATAGAATGAAACGACATGATTTTTCCGTGTTCCCGCCAAAACTACAAGTGTTATTGTATTTTATGGTATAAGGTTCTCTTTTTCTATTGTCTTTTTATGGTGGGTGCAATAAAAGAGTTTTTCTATCTATCTGTGTACTTCATAATTTTGCCATTTATCTGCAGTTGTCGACAAAAAGACACGTTCTTTTAGTCGTTTAACTATTGCCTACTTATTAATTTATTGTAATACCTTAATCTCATTTCCACGACACTGCGACCTCTTACCCCACATATTATTGTAAACAACACCCCCGCATCTAGGGATTAAACAACCCTTAAACCACTCATATACAGCTGTGCTAATGTGCTATATTTCTCAAGGGGATGTGGCTGCGATGGTGCTAATAAAATGAGCATTGTTCGCGGAGTCTCTTGTGGGTTCATGTCGCCTTAGTACTTTGGAATTGGCGTTGTTTAGAATATAATTCTTGCTTCGTCCCACGAAATTTATTTATTTCGAGGGACAAGAAAAGGCTAGATGGCTGGTTATTTTTTATTGCCCTATTAAAATGTGTGCCATAAATATAGCTGATTAATGAAAAGAAAATGAAAATTTGATCAAAAATAAGCAACTTATAAGCATTTTAATATCACGCTAGACAGAGAGAAGAAACAGCAAATCGTGACGACACTTCTCTGTACGCCATATAAGTTCTATTCTGACAAGTACGGCGTGAGACTTTTTTTTTTGTTTTCTGGGTAACGGACAGAGTTGTCTCTAACAAAAACTTGAAACGCTCATATATCAGAACATTATTAACCTTTAACATTATAGACATTATTAGACGAAACTAAAATGTGAATACCTGCTGCTTTTCATTATGTCGCCATAGAGTACCTTTGAAAGTGTTATTACGCAAAGATAGTTTAGTAGAATATTTGAGAAGGCTAACTATAAATTCTCTTCTTTTGTGTTTATGATGCCTTAGTACTTTAGAATTGGCGTTTGTATAGAATAAATTCAATTCGAGTGCCGAAACAAGCATTCTATCCGGAGCATACGATGCATGGACGGAGCGTCGGCATTTATAAAATTCCGATACCATCGACCATAGAAATCATTGTTAGGGTGCGTCAATTATTGCATTCGGATTTTGCATCGGCATTATTGACATCCGAATAGCGCGTTCGGTGCGGATGGCGTCACCGGCAGAAATACCGCTATCTGGCAAGGATTTGCCGCTCCAGTGCACGCAGTCCCATAGAAATAATACAAAGAAACAAATCCGTTCGCTCCGTCCGCTCCGATGCTGGCTCAGTGAACCGCAGCTGTGTAAGTCTTCGAAGATCGTAGACGAATAATGAATCAGGTAAGCCCTCAAGCTATGGAAATCCTCTCTTGCATTTATGCCGTCCTAGTACCTTTGAAAGTGGTGTTACGCAAGGATAGTTCAGTAGGTGTTTATCTATTGTTTATTTTTGTCCTAGTACATTTAGAACGAATTATGATAGGGAACATTTTGCTATCTTATCTCAAGATAAACAACTGCAAATTTGGTTCGCGCCGACCATTGCGAACTGCCTTAAAGGCCAACCCACACGTACCACAACCGCACCACAACCACAACACGTGGTCGGTCGCATATTTTGTATTGAAAATGAATAGTAGAATTTACACGTACCACATTTTGCCGTCGTTATCGACCGTGTGGTTGATACAACCACATCACAACCACAACGCAACCACATCGCAACCACAACGCAATCACCAGCTACACAGTTAAGTAGCCGCCGGCCACATCGCAGATACAACGTTGCGTCGACGCAACAACAGTGCGCGCTCTATGAAAGCCAGAGTCGAACTGTGTCTGCACACGACGCAACCACATCGCAACTGGTAACGAAAACGCAACCACATCAACATTTTGTCGTTGCGATGTGGTGTGGTTGTGGTACGTGTGGTTTGACCCTAAGAAAGTTTATAGGCTGAGTAACCAACGTCAGAGTTAATGTGCCGCTCGAAGGCCTCTGACATGGCTTGACGGTTGTTGTTACATTAATATAGAACTGCCTTGAGAGGGAGAAAGTATATATTTCCCGCTCCTTTGCTCTCGTAGGCCTGCCGCGACAGGCGTACAACAGTTATTCACGCATAGCATATAAAGTTATTATTATGATAAGTGCAAAGATTAAATTCGTAATCTCGAGATTACCTCACCAATTATGTTGACCTAGTACAATGTCTGTGTCTTTGAATAGAGAGCTATACAAGACGTCTTTGTTGATGCTACCCTGGTACTTTAGATTAGGATTGCGTGGGTGTCTCTTTGAAGTTGGGCTCTGAATGTTGTCCTCTACTGACTTAATGAGCAGAAAAGAGACGGCTATATGTCATTCAGTCATGTAAGTTTAATTAGTTTCAGGTGGAAGAAACGATCGATATGTCTAGGAAGTCTTTGATACGATCAAATTATGATGTGGAGTGAGTACCTATACGTCATAGGGAGTAAGTACCAAAGCTGTGTTGGATCGGAGGCAGGGCTACCATTTTGAAATGCCTAAAATAACTGCTTTTTCTTTAAAAAAACATTCTGACGCAATGTCTGGTAAAAGAATAAGTAATTTAAACCGTATAATAAATGAACCAATATAGTGTATCTACTTAGTAACTAGTAGTTCGCAGAACTGAGACTTCGCGACACCTATCTTCCAGCCCGTTGACCAATTTGGATCACATTCGAACTTGATAAATTGTTGACCCCTTCGGTCTAATGGGAGAAATCGACGTTTGTATGTGGATTTTTTCGAAGATAACTTGCGAACCGTTAATCCAGGTATGACATTTTGTAAGCAAGTAGTTCATGGACAATACAATTATCAATTATTATTATTTAAGTACCTTTTACGAGCAATACATTTGGCGAAACATTTGTAAGTACTAGGAAAACATAAATTGTAGAAAGGTATAGCATCGTTCGCAAGTACCAGGAACACATAATCTAAATCAATCTGACACGTATGAACGCCATCTCGCGCGTATTAAAAACAAAACACGAGCGCAAATGTCACCTCTGACGTCATCCTTCCTGGTGCAATCCCGCCCGCGGGCTAAATCTAGACTTCGTTTGACGTCAATACCGATCTAGATGCTAGGAATAGGCTAATAGGTATTGTGCAATTGGCTAAGTCGATCATGCTAATGACCCGATAGTTTAACACTCGTCGGTTATGCTGCCCTGGTACAATTTGGTACCAACGCTTACCTCGAGAGAAAGTATTACCTTCTCTTTTTATCTTACTCTTTCTACTAATAACAACTATTATTTATTCTGTGCTATTCATCTCTAATAAAAATCTAACACGCACAGGGCTACTCGTAACTGTAGTACTTAGCTGAAAGGCGTTCACTGTACTCTTGATTGTGAACATCTTTTACTTTGGGTCCAATTCTGAAACCTCGAAAAAAATATCAGATGCTCCTATTTTTTTCTATGGCTATGCTTGTGCGATTTCAGGATACACAATGATGAGAACACTTGTTTACCTGTATTTTTCGGCTTTGTTGTTGTTCACTTCGTAATTATCTTGTTAACTCCGTAATTATCTTGTTAACCCCGTAATTATCTTGTTAACCCCGTAATTATCTTGTTAACCCCGTACTTCTCTTGTTAACTCCGTACTTCTCTTGTTAACTCCGTAATTCTCTTGTTAGCTCCGTAATATAATAAGCATGTGTTTCAAATATTAAAAATAATATGATAAATGGATTAACTGGATCTTATGCTTACGACGAAAAAAATTTTGAAATCGGCTGGTCAAGTTCTGAAAAATAAGCGTTCAAAGTATTTGGGAGGGAGTCATCTGTCCCTTTCTAGCAAAACACGTGCATAGTATAGAATTTGTTTGGAATCGTGTACTTTGACGTCATAAAACTAGTATAGTGCCCTCCCTGTCTAACATGAAACTGAAATGTTTATAACTTCGTTATTTGTGCACATATTAAAATGTTACTTTCGATGGTTTGTTTTGTGGCCGGTCAGCTTTTTTGTGAGTCAATAAACAAAAACACATGCATATTCCCTATTCTCTTGTTAACTCCGTATTTCTCTTGTTAACTCCGTAATTATCTTGTTAACTCCGTAATTCTCTTGTTAACTCCGTATTTCTCTCGTTAACTCCGTAATTCTGCTTTCTTGTTTTTGTAACTCAGGATTGCGCTTCTCTCTATCGCATTAAAAAAATACTGACTTCCCCTCAAATATTAAAATTCAAAACAATCATTCGTTACAGTCACCCGCCAAAATTAATAACCGACACGTGGCGGCTATTTTTAAATTACTTGACGTGTTTTGGGCTATTTTTGGATCGTTGTTTATATTTTTGTGGCGAAAATAAAACAGTCTTCAACGCGGGAAATACTATGACCTCTCAAGTTTGATTGTGTATGTTGACATGGCTCATAGCGGGGTTGGCTTTGACCACAGCTTACACAGCTTAATGTTTTACTGTTGGCAATAATTCTTGGTGCAAAAGTTGAATTTTTAATTTATCCTGAAAAGCCATGTTGCGATTTTTCTTAAGTGCTCTATATTCTAAAGTTGCTCCTCGCAAAATCATTCTTATTAAGTCAAATTACTATATTTAAAGCCAAAAAATATATATGCAGACGAAAATCCGTCTTAGTAATTTCTATGGTTGAAAACACGATTAATTATACTTGCCTGGATAGAAAATAAATACCGAAACAGTGCCTATTTATAAACTGTTTTCATTTATATGTCCTAATTACAGCACATGTAGTGATTTGACATCTACGGCCTTACCTAAAATAATCTCGATTCTCTTAGTCACTGCTTAAACTTCTCTGTCCTTTTCTAGCACGTGCAACTTCACGTCAGAGAGAAGATGGCAGAGCATCTTAAGCAGTGACTAACGGTTGAAAAGTTTTTTTAAGTAAGGCCGCTAATATCTCAGGGTGACGAGCGCAGTGCAGTGCGGCGCAGGATTTCGTTCGCAAGTTCACAATTCTGGCACTGCTACTGTTATGGGCAGGCGTGACGCTTACCACCAGGCGAACGTCTCACTCGTCTTGTCATTCCGTAGCGTAAAAAAATTCGCATTATTTGTATGACGCAATACACTGTCATTCAAAATATCAAATTACTATCAAAACTACCCAAATTTTTTCAGTCTACTTCCGATTTCTAAAAACAGGCCTATATCCGCCGTGCTCCCCCAAAAGTTCTATATTTGAATGAAATAACGAGATTCGATCGATCTACGCTTCCGGCGGATGCTGAGCCCCCTTAATTTTAAAATGGCAACCCTCGTAGTATCTTTAAGCACCTGGCTTTGGAAAGTACTATAGATAAGTACTTGATGACTAGACAGTTTTATCGGATTTTAAATAGATTTATGATTTAAACAATACTATTCACAAATAATGGTCTGTGGTGCCGGAACCGGGACAATTACAGTTGGATCGGTTCACAAGTTCAAACGTCCTCAGCTGGCTATGGAAACGACTAGAAGTTTCCTATTATCATATTATTTAGATTAGGAGAAGCCACTGGTTCCCGTCACACAGTCCTTGACTAGTTTGGGAGCCCATGGGATTCTATTTTTGTGCAAATATGTATGTCAAAATTTTATTTTATTTTATTTTACATTTGTAATTATTAAATTAGCTTTATTTTATTAATTAATCCATATGCGAATGTGTTTTTTGGAACGTTACTAGGTTTACATGGGTGAATAGGGCTATCTGGTAAATAAACTCACACGGCAAGGGCAGTATCTGAAGTTCCCTAAATAGCTCTACGCATGAGACATCGTTCTGGACACCACAAAGATTAATGCTAGAATAATTTAGATTCGCATGGTTAAGTTCTATTGTTTTATGAAGATTTTGCCATCAGGTCAATAGGTTAAGTAAACTTGACTGACTAGGGAATGAATTGGGAATTTTATTGTCCTAATATGTCGCATTAAAAACCCAGTAAGTACTGGCCAGATACAGAGAAAAACAAAAACTTATCTGTCAAATGTCCCGCCAAATTATCCAACATGGCCGACGGCTATTTCTTTTATTTTGGCTACACACGACTCGTGTATTTAGCCAGCGTGATTTTGACGCTCATTAACATCACTTATTGCTTTCATACGTGTCTTACCTATTATTTATTCTGTGGTAATAGAGAGGAAGTGTAAAGTGTTATTACATATTCTGTGTCAGCACGTGTGCACACAATGGGGTGTTCCTCTTGACTAGCCGAGGGTGAAAATATAGGGGTCCTTTTACTATTCGTGCGTTACTAGAGTTGAATACTCTTTGATACGGTCATGATTTAGTACTGGTAAAGAGTAAGAAGCTTTTTGATCATTTTACGTTAGGTTTTCTAGAGATCCGGAGAAGGCATTCTTGATCTTTGATTCCTAGTTGTCAGATAACCTCTGAATCTTAACTTTATACTATTTTAATTCGCTTATGTTTATGGGCGAAATCACAGGAGGCATAATACTTGAAACTGGAAGAATGAATAAATTGGGGTGCCAATCATGAAACAAAGTATCTATGGGCAGATGACTTTTTAAAAGTGGCGCGAAACTTTGTTCAATACTGCCGTTTAAGTGCTAGTTTCCAATGAAAGGCATTGATAACTCTTTATCTAACAAAATAATTAAATAACATCTAAGCCAAGCGTTTAATGCTGGGGCCGCACCTGCGTCTATCGTGACGTAACAGCAAAGCGTGCCGATGCATAGCACCGTAGCTTCGTATGTTTTTCTCGCTAAAGAGCTATCGCACTAATGCGGTGGCCACATTATTGACCACCGCATTAGCGCGATCATAATTTTAACGAATTATCGTGCAATAATCCAAGATGACCGTTCCACATGGGCATATGTAAGGGGGTCAGGTAGTCCATGCCCACCCCAGAATGGTCTAGTGCCCACCCCAGGATGTTGGGTTACAGATTCGAAATTCTAAGCTGGCTAAAATTTGGCGTTGGCTTGGCTTCATCATGCAGGCCCTGGAGATGGCCCGAGATACGGCAATGCCGTTCCAGATGGCATTTTGACCCAGAAGATACTCATCGCGCTTTTTAGGGTACCTCAAAAGGGAAAAAGGAACCCTTATAGGTTCTAGGTTATAGGTTCACTCCGTTGTCCGTCTGTCTGTCTGTCAAGACCCTTTTTTGAAAATGTACGACGACGAACATTACTCCTACATGCGTGTTAACAATTACTCCATGCACTTATTGAAAACTAAAAAAAAAAGAAGCTAAACAGAGAAAATGGTGATGTTTTCAACCGACTTGAAAAAAAGAGGTTCTCAATTGGACTGTTTTTTTTTGTATGTATGTTACGCGATTACTCCGCTAATTATGAACTGGTTTTGATGATTATTTTTGTGTTAGGTTGGTAATACTTCAGAGGTGGTCCCATATAATTTTTATTGAAATCGGTTCAGTAGTTTGGTTTTTAAATCAAAATTACTAGAACTTTTATTTTAAAGCGTGTTATCTAGTTTTAGCGTAATGTTGATTCGTACATTATGCTAAAAGTAGAAAACAAACAACATTGAAATAACTTGAAATACCTTTCGAATGTCTGCCTTTAGATATTTAACCTTTAGACCACAAAGAAAATACCTACTTTAACTTAAAAAGACAAAGTTCAATTTGGCTTAAAACTAAAGTGGGCGGGATTGGTCGGCGCTACGTTTGTCCCTTTTTGACAATTAAGAAATTATGTAGACGACTCTAGTTCCACGTTGAATCGTCACCAAGTTTATTATTATCAGCCGAGTTGCATTGCATAGTACTTAATTCAGTAAAGTTCAAGACATTAAATTAAAGTTAGCATTTGACACAAGCTGCGCTCGCGCATCTGCCGGGCAGGGGGCAGGTGACGCGCCGCCATCTTGGATAGTGAGGGGCGCGCATAATGGTCTTAGTTCTTGGGGTGGAAAATGGATGGGACACAGATTGTAGTATAGTTACTGCGAGTTAGGGTAGTTTATGAAGTACTTTAGATGACTTTAGTAGACATTGTACGAATACTTCTGCGCGTTAGTGTAGTAGGTTTACGATAAGGTAGGTCTAGAGACTCACATAATTCATTAAAAAAATATTCGCTATGTTTTGGTTTAAAAAAAAAGTTATAATTAAAAAGCTGTCAGCGTACAAAGAAACAAACATTGAAATCTGTTTGAATGTACGGTCGACGATGGAGCCCGCTTGCCTAGAAGAAACCGATACATCACGTCAATGAGTGATTTTTTCAGTCAATCGTGCTTCTTTAACTTACATGATTTGACGATAAAGCTTCTTTAACTTACATGATTTGACAATCGTGCTTCTTTAACATACATGATTTGACGATAAAGCTTCTTTTACTTACATGATTAGACAATAATGCTTCTTTTACTTACATAAATTATATATGCTAGCAGTTAGATATATTAGCGATGGTGCTGCCTTTTTAACCGACTTAAAAAAGGAGGTCCTATGTTTGACTGTATGTATTATTTTTTATGTATGTTCTCCAATTTCTCCGTCAATTGAGGAGCGATTTTAAAATAGATATTTTTTTTTGAATGGGAATGCTCGCGATGTGTCCCATAATTATTTGATATCGGCTGGTTGAAAAAAATGTGTACTTCTTTTTTCTACTTATTTTTGCTGTGCTATAATATTTTTCTCTTCTTGTTCCAGCCCCAAGGACGTCCTGTACGGGGGGTACGCCCAACAACCTCCCCCCGCTGGGGTTTCACTCGGTCCACGGGGAGAACGTCAGGGTGTCCCGAGACGGGTCCACGGCGAGGAGGGTGGAGTCCTTCTGCAAGGGAGTGGCATTCAGCGCCAGGCCCGTCAGGGTCAATGAAAAGGTAAACTAAAAAGGCCTTAATTCAACTATCCCTAAATCACATTATTTAACGACATTTTTATATATTATTTATTTATTTACAAGACATCTACGGCCTTACTTAAAAACGTCGCTCAATCTTAGTCACTGCTTAAACTTCTCTGTCTTGTTCTTGCACGTGACACTTCACATCAGAGAGAAGTTGACAGAGCATCTTAAGCAGTGATTATCGGTTGAGAAGTTTTTTTAAGTAAGACTGCTATTGATCATATATACACACTAGAGGTCGCCCGCGACTTCGTCCGCGTACGGAAGAAATTCGGCCTGCTCCCAAAATTCACCACTTTAAATCATCCCGAGCAAAATTTTTTACCCCCCCACTCCCCGAACTCTACCAACTCCCCAAATAAAAATCTAGGTCTACTGTAAACGTGTCTACTTTTTCCTTTTTTTCTGATACTAATTGTAAAAGATAATATTATATAAAATATAATAAGCCCTCCAAAAGGCATCAATGCCGTTGTCGTTTAAGAGTTGCCGTTAATAAATAGTACATTATGATACGAGTGTGCTATGTTGGTCATTACACTAGAGGCGGTATTATGCGCGCGAGCCGCAGGCGAGCGCGATAAGGAAGTCGAGAGCGTAATGACTAATAGCACAAGAGTTCCATACGACTGTTTTCGTCACACTTGCGAGGAAAAAGCAATTTTTTTTTGATAATAATCAACCACACAGCGAAAACATCCACAAACATTTGCGGAAAATGGCGCCCAAATCAGTAATGCGCGCGCAGTTTAACATTTACTTCAGCGGCATAAGAACTCTTTGTTGGTATTACAAAAAAACTGTAAGTATTACCCGGCTATATTAAGAGTGCTTCGTATACGCACGTCTAATTGCAGTCACGTACAAACTTGACTTTACCGGGTTATACCTAACCGGGCACCATGTGCCGTAATGTAAAGTAAAAAGCACGTGTGCGTAATAGCTTGAATTATGAGCCTAAAACCGATGCACTAAGATCCACTTCACGAGCAAGTGTGATGAAAAGAATTATATTTTGCCAGATTATAGAAAGATCGTGCTATTCGATGCCCTAGTTATGAGTGGAAGCAGAGATCTAATCTTTGCTTCAGGCTATCGACTTTCTGTCATGATAACCTACATTAGGCAGACAACCGTTGAAACTTTATCTCAATCTCCAATAAATCGTAATTTTAGATACTTCTTTAGACACACTTTGGGCCCTCTCGCATCATCGTCATCATCAACACCTTCCTGCCCTTGTCCCCTGGGTGGGGTCGGCATAGCATGCTTTTTTTCCTCCACTACACTTTCTTTCGTCATCTCTGTCTCTCGTCATTTCTCCTCTTTAGCTCCCCTTAACCCTGTCATCTTTTACAAAGTTCTTCTATTCCTTTTTAAGATGCCTCCCGGTTTTACCCCCTCCTTCCGCTAAGATTCATGGTGTTTCTCCACATATGGATCTGGGTATACTTTTTTTTCCTCTTGAATCCACCGGTGGATCCTTTGATACCATCTTAGCATTTTACTATGCAAATCATCTCACATAGCTGCCACTTTTTGCTATAATTTTCTATGCAAATGTTGTAAAACTTAGTTTGATGTTAAATGCTTATGTTTTTCTGAGATTAAACCAAATCAAAATCAAATCATCAAAAATCACATCATAAATCAAAAATTTACGATCTTTTGAATTTATTTGGGTGCCCCTTAAGAACCGCATAGAAAGAACTCAATAAGCAACTTTTAATAAATCCTTCTCCATCTTTCCAGGTGTGCCTCCGCTTCGTCGAAATCTCTAACAGCTGGAGCGGCGTCATCAGGTTCGGCTTCACAACCAACGATCCAGCGAACTTGGCCCACGCTCTCCCGAAATATGCCTGCCCAGACTTAACCAACAAACCCGGAAACTGGGCCAAAGCTTTAGGCGAAAGATTCTGCGAGAAAGACAACATATTATACTACTACGTCAACGCGGCAGGAGATGTACATTTCGGCATCAATGGAGAGGAAAAAGGCTTGTTCTTTTCTGGAGTTGACACTAGAAATCCCCTATGGGCGTTGGTTGATGTCTACGGGAACTGTACCGCTGTTCAGTTCGCTGATCCGCGAGCTCCGAACCAGGTTAGGCGAGCGACTCACAGCCCAGTCGATGAGGAAAGACTTGCGAATAGCATGAGATCTCTATCTGTAGATGAGCCGTTACCAGCTCCAAGATACCAGAACCCGCTCGTGCCTTTAAGTCTTCACAGAACTAAGGGACGCAATGTCCACTTTATAAACGATAGGGGTGTCGCAGCGAGGTTGGATGGAGAGTTCTGTCAAGGATATGTCTTCACGGCCAGGCCCATGCGTCCAGGACAAACGATAGTCGTCCAAATTCTGGCGACGGACACTGCTTACGCGGGCAGCTTAGCGATTGGTCTGACCTCTTGCGATCCAGCCGTTTTGAGGCCTTGCGACCTTCCAACAGATGCGGAGCACCTTCTAGATCGACCGGAATATTGGGTCGTGAGACGTGACGCGGCCAATGGCCTCCGCCGAGGCGACGAACTGGCTGTCACTTTAACGGTTGACGGAGAAGTCAGAGTCAGCAGAAATGGGTCCAATCCTATCACAGTCATGCATGTAGACCATACACTAAGACTTTGGGCGTTTGTGGATATCTATGGCGCTACACAGAAAGTTAGGATGCTGTCTTCGCAATCAGTTCAAGCCCAGACTCCACCGCAGCAGTTGAGGGTTCTGACTGGAACTGCACCGATCCAGACTGGTTCAGGAGGGACGGTGCTGGTGGTCAGTCTCCCGCCGCAGAATGGAAATCAGAATGACGTCAACCATCAACAGATGGCGTTAGCTAGTGCGCATTACATTGAGGTGAGTTAATTTATATTTTATTAAGAGTTTTATCAGGTGGATTTTGACGAATTTGGTGTGGTAGTATGGCAATACTTTGAATTTATGAATTTACAAAACTGAATTTAATTGAATTTACAAAACCCGTTTGAGCAGCTACTTTAAATTTATTGATTTTGACTTTGGACAACTATCATCTAATATTATATTAAAGCAGTTTTAGCATATACATACATATATTGGCTCCATGGTAGCCTTGGGATCTGGGTATATCCTTAAACTGCAACCAGACCCACCGGAAGACGAGCAGCAGCGTCCTCTTGGTTAACGGTGGTGACCATTCTGCCATCCCCAAGCCGCCTGCCAAGCGTGGGGATTATGGCAACACCCCTCTATAAAGGGGGAGGCCTTCGTCCAGCAGTGGACGTTTTATGGCTGATGACGATGGTAGCCTTGGTCCAAAACCTATCTATGACATATTTAACTCGTATATCTTGAAATTGTAAATAAAATGTTTTTTTTTACAGCGGATCCAATCGTCGCAACTAGCTTCCATTGCTGGTCTTCAACCAATGAGCTCACAGCCATCCTGCTCGTCACTGAACCAACCTCAGTTCCCCCGCAACGCTCAATGCCCGTCAACCAGTCAAAACAACGTGAACGAAGCCCTCCCCAACGGCCACGCGAACGGTATAAACGAACGAGTGAACGAGAGAATGAATGAACGGGTGAACGAACGGATCGTGAACGCGCCGTCAACGAGCCGCTCCCAGCCTATTTACTCTTTGATCGGTGAAGGTAATTTGACAGGAACGGAATGTACGATTTGCTATGAGAATCCGATAGATAGTGTCCTATATATGTGTGGACATATGTGTATGTGTTATCGATGTGCCGTGCAACAGTGGCGCGGCAAAGGCGGCGGCCAGTGCCCTCTCTGTCGCGCCCCGATAAAGGACGTCATCCGCACTTATAAGTCCTGAGTCCGTCAACAGATGGCGTTAAAATAAAACGCGGTTTCGATAGATGGCGTAACAATTTCATGCCAAATACGGTATAATAATCCCAAAAATTGTAAATATAACGCGGAGAGTAATATATAGCTATATAAATAATAATAGTTATGGTAGTAGTTCGCTTTAAGGTTTCCTATTTATTGGCAGTTGATTTAAAACAAAAATACGATGACTTTGTAAAAAAATACTTTGACTTTTGATTATTTATTTGTACGACTAATTAGAGAGGGTGCTGTGCATCTTTTTGACTCTGTAAAAATGTAGTTGAGTAGTTCGTACTTTTTTATTTAGATCTAGAAGTACGGTTTGTAAAACAGAAGGCGTAATAAGGCGATAAAACAGAAATTTTTACCCATAGTACACTGTCCGTTAGAATTTAAAAATAATTCGCGCCAAAATAACAGAGTTGCCAGTATTTATTTTAAAGAACTACCATTCAGTAAAAATAAATTGATTTATGATACAAATGATAATGTATAATCCTGCTACATATAAATATCGAGGCTTATGTATGTAATTTGTAGTTACAGCTAGGAGTAAATAAGGTATATAGATTTTTAGATTGATTACTGATTTACTTAAGTTTTGACAGTTAGGTGTTTCTTGAATTCATTATTCTAATGTCAAAATGCATCCAGACCCACCGGAGGACGGGCAGCAGCGTCCTCTCGGTTAACGGTGGTGAGCATCCTGCAAGCATCCTGCATCCCCAAGCCGCCTGCCAAGCGTGGGGATTATGGCAACCCCTCCCTATTAAGAGGGAGACCTTCTTCCAGCAGTTGACGTCTTCTGGCTGATAACTGAATGTGATATTGAAAATGGTGTTATTTTTCAACCGACTTCAAAACAGGAGGTTCTCTATTCTACTGTATGTTTTATTTTGTATGTATGTACGCGATTACTCCGCCAATTATGAATTGATTTTAATGATTCTTTTTTTGTTTGGAAGGTGCTTCAGAGGTCCTATATACATTTTATCGGAATCGGTTCGGTGGTTAGGTTTTTAAATCAAAATAACTGGAAAATGACATTCAGGTAGTCGAAACTGAAGTCGGTTGTTGTTTTTTTATTATAATTTTTCATCTTGAACTTAACTTTTGACGTACTTTTTTCTAAACTAATTTTGACTGAACATGTTACCATCTTTTAGCACATATTGAAATGAAAAGAGACAGGTTTAATGCAGTCATCAGATGATTTACCTTTATAAAATGGCAAAAAAAATAGGTGTCGATTTTTTATGTTTAAAAGGAAACTAAAATAATGGTCCGTATTTTTCTGGTAGACTAGAATTAAAAAACGCTGTATTATATCAGTTATGTGAGCCTTCAAAATAGACTATAATTAATATGTTGGAATAAGAATTTTGCAAGAGCTAATGAATTCAAGGTGACCTTTCAAAAACCGTAGGATGTTCAGGCTTTAAATAATTAAAATAAATTGATTCGTCCAAAATTATTTTAATCGGCTATAGGTTAGAATGCATTTATAAAAATACCATATCAGTAATATTAATTTAATGATTATAAAACTGTTCTTATATTGAAAATTACAAACATTTTTAAATAAAAACATTTCACGGCAAATAAAAAATAATTTGAGTGTATTTTTCTGTCTAAATCTTTTTATAAATAACAATATTATGAGCTTTCACAAACTTTCTACATCTATCTTTTTAAATAAATATACTTACCTTGATTTCGTGTTTAAGACGACAAATATAAACTAAATAAATGTTCTCTATCTTCGTCTTATAGACTGCAATGAAAAAGACAGAGACGGTTCTTGTTCTCTGTCAAGCCTTCCTAATTATAGTATGTATTTTTAATATAAGAACATTTAAATTTAAAATAAGAGACGCGTTCCTAAAAAATGTCTCGCCACAATTTTCCCAAAAAAGATCGGATTTTTAGTTAGAACTCGACTGGTAGATGAAAGCTACCACGCAGGGTTGCAAGCGCTAAAAATAACAGATCGTTTGGTAGAAAATTTGTAGACACATTTTTGTTTACACTTGCAAGACAATAGTTAAATTGCAAAGCTTTAAGTTTAGGATAACTTCCTTTAGGGAAAAATAAACGTACTTTATTTAATTAACAAGTTCTCCCTCTTCTGTAATTTAATGACATTTAAATTAAAACATAATTATTTCTTTGTATTTCACACTCATATCATTTTATCTGTGAATATGAAAATGCATTTAAAATATTAAATGTTTTTTTATCATTCCTCATTTGCAATATTTTATAATATGGCAATACTAACATTGCGCATTGTTCTGTCAATTTGTAAAATATCTTTTTAGCAATTATTATGTAAAGGTCTCAACTAGAACAGGCCTTGTTCTAGTTATAATGTGCTTTATCTCGTTTCCGCTTGTGCTACTTCTCATTGGCGAGAAGTTGATAGAGCACTGAACAGAACAACACATTTAGGCATTTAGCTTATCAGACTTTTAAATATATTTTTATAAAATAGCGGTATAGAAATTATAGATTTGTGCAGAGAGAGAACTGTCATGGCCAAAAAATTTACTACCTCCAAGATTTTTCTATATTATTTGCCATTGAAATGTCAAACTGCGCTGTTATGTCAACATTGCTATGGTGTTGATATCTAAAAAATAAAAGAGCTAGTTTAGCAGATCACCGCACAAATCCTGGCACAGTTCTGTTTCTGTATAGAGTAAATCTTTTTTTTTACTATAGAGGTTTCTATAGAAAAATTGGGTCAACTTTAGCATTTTTATCATTCCTTTATTTTTATTAGTTGAACGATCTACTGTCAAATGTTTCTAGATTTTGCATTGACCGATTGAAAGGAATCGGAGAATGTGATACACGACCTTTATAGTCTGCGCAGAAAAAAAATTCTTCCTTGTCATACTATAACTTTAAATATGTTTTTCGGTTGTTTTGTCCCGTTGCTGGGCAAAGGACTCCCTAATTTCATCCCCTTTCCATATGCTAAATGCATATTTAAAAAAACTATAAACGGACGTCATTAATTTTATCTATGAGATCGTAAAAAATGCATGCATTATGAGACAGGAAAAACGCTTTACGGTTATTGTCGTCTGCGCAGGCTCTTAGCGATTACCAAGTTTTTTGTACCAAACTAAACAGCCAGTACGGTTTAAATGTTATATTAATTTAAGTTTGTATTTTAAACGAAACAGTGTGCACGACGATTATGTTGTGAAGGTTTTCGAAACACAATTTCGTATTGAATTTCAGTTAAGAGATATGTTCAACAGCAGAATTGACGTCAGTGTCATTTATCTTTCGCATTTTCGAGATTTTCATAATAGAATTGTACCAATTTTGTACTAGAACCTAATAAAATAGTCCTGTTTTTATTAGGTTGGTTGGTTGGTACCACTTTCATTTTAGTGATAATCTTTAATTCGTACCAATTTGTCTTAAAAATCAACAAAAAAAAAAGATCGCTAATTCTTGCAAATACTTTCGAAAAATACGATTAAAATGTATGAAAAACGGAACAGTTGGACGGAATAGGACATAAGTTAAAGCAACAATTTTCATACATTTTATAATACGTGTAACGTATTTTTCGAATGTTTGTTCAAGTGGTACTATTCTTCAGATATTGGTACTTGTACCGAATTATACCTTTTATATCTGCTGTCACTGGTAACTAAAAAAAGTAGTCCAATTTTTTTACCACGACACTTTTTATAAAATACTTATTTATAACAATTAGTATATATATTTATAAAACATTAATATAAGGTTTAGTTAACATTTCTATACCAAATCTGTCTTAAAATGAGCAAAAATTATGTTTCAAGCCAAATTTTCGTTTAAGTATTTAGAAATATGTAAATATATGTAGAGTTGATACAAATAGGTTTGATCAATTGCCACACAGAAAAGCGAAAGCCCTACTTCTTAGGTTAGAACGGCTGTCAAAACAATGTTCTAAATATAATAGGGAATAATAGGGAAGATGACTGATGTTTATATCGTTGGAACCAATAGCTTTGATGAAGAATTTAAGTAAATATAGTATGTTTATTGAAATAATAATTTAAATCGGTTAATAATGTTCTGATATATGAGCGTTTAAAGTTTTTGTTAGAGACAACTCTGTCCCTTTCCCACAAAACAAAAAATGACGTCACGCCTTACTTGTCAGAATATAATTTATATGGCGTCCTGACAAATGACGTCCCGATTTGCTGTTTCGCCTCTCTGTCTAGCATGATATTAAAATGCTTATAAGTTGCTTATTATTGATCAGATTTTCATTTTCTTTTCATGAATCAGCTATATTTATGGGCCACATTTTAATAGGACAATTTAAAAAAACCAGTCATCTAGCCTATTGTATAGAAAACTGCTGTCGCCAGTTTGACACTCATTTGTATAGAAACTACGACGAAAACATGCCAATAATTGGTCGCGCATTTGAAGTAAAACGCTCGAAATGCTATTTTGCAACAGATTAAAATTGATCTAATTACGATGCAATGTGGTTTGGTGTCCTACGCGTCTATTTAAATTGTCTATTTGTGTATTCTCAGTCTAAAAACATGTATATTGGTAGAATTGTCATTAAGCGCATTTGCACCTAATGCCGGCTAGCGCGGCCCGTCACATTTCCGTTCTATTTACTTCTCTCTTCAGTGGATTGCCAGTACAAGAATTTCTAAAGGCATGCCACATTTTGGCCTAGTTCAAACAAGAATCGAAAATTTGTACCACTTGGCCACCTTCGCATGGGAAATGTCCTAAGTCTTTAAAACCTAACTATAGTCTACAATAGACGTTTGCTGTGTGATGATATTCTATCTATTCTCATACGCTTTTCGGTGAAGCAAAACGTCGCATGGTGTATGTGAATGCACCAACCCGCTACTGGGTCAGAGCAGCGCCTTCTTAAACGTGTGCTGGGGCCCTTTTGGAAGTAAACAAAACGAATTACACTTACTGATTATTAGGCTTATTTTGTCTTAAATCGATCCTAACTAAGTCAAAATATAGTCAAATGTTATGGAAATTGTATACTTCTCAAAGAAAAAAGGGCAAAGTTTTACTTGATTTTGTATTAATTTGGTTAAATAAAATCAACAAAATTTTGACTTACATTTTAAGGGGGCGACTAATGCCAAAAGTAAGTAAAAGGTGTATTTTTAAACACATAGTTTAATGATAAAGAACGTAAATATAGCCGCTAACCGATTAGAATTTTAAAAAAGAATCTGGTTTATTTAAAAAAAAAAATACAAATTACCAACAAAAAAAACTGTTTTAATTCAATTGCTCTAAATTATCAGCGACAACACCACATTCTTTTTTACGACTTACATAGCCAAACTAATGTTTTAGCACAGTAGCCGTTTATTTTTTTTATTTCATGCTTACATTTTGAATAATTAAATAAAATCCCACCTAAATTGCTCAAAGCCATCATCATCATCAATTGTATCATGCGATTTTCGACTCTAAACTAATGCAAGACGCGCGGGTGAAATCTGTTATTTTTCTGGCATTAGTCGCACTCGTTAAGACAATTCAATTAGTTTTATTTGCATGTATCATTATGACTACAGTAGTTTATGACTAATGACAATAGGACAAAAATCAGTATGTCAATTCTTAGGACCCCGGCCCAATCGCATTTCCAGGATAGATCTTTGTCCAGCGGTGGACTATAAAAAAGCTAAATATTCTCATAAAAAATAATGTATCGATATCGCTAGAATAAACGAGACGTGAGTGTTATCTCTACTACAATAGGCTAGATGACTGGTTTTTTATTGTCCTATTAAAATGTGGCCCATAAATATAGCTGGTTAATGAAAAGAAAATGAAAATCTGATCTAAAATAAGCAACTTATAAGCATTTTAATATCATGCTAGACAGAGAGAGAAGAAACAGCGAATCGTGACGTCACTTCTCTGTACGCCATATAAATTATATTCTGACAAGTAAGGCGTGACGTCATTTTTTTTTTGTGGGAAAGGGACAGAGTTGTCTCTAACAAAAACTTTAAACGCTTATATATCAGAACATTATTAACCGATTAAAATTATTTTTTCAATAAACATACTATATTTACTTAAATTCTTCATGAAAGCTATAGGTTTCAACGATTTAAACATCAGTCATTTACCTTATTTACTACATAGCATAATAACTCAATTTTTTTATTATTGTCTTTACTGAATTGACATCCTTAAAGCTTAGTTCGGACTATATTAATAATTTAGTCGAGTAGCGAGTAATTTTGTAACTAAATGTGAACAGCAAAATTGTAGTCGAGTACATTAGTATATCATTTAGTCGAGTTGATTAATTTTGTTATTTTTTCGGGCGAGTAGCGCCCTCTCCACGGCCTCTGCGCTGGCGCGGCTCAGCGAGCAAGTTTTATTCTGGCACTGCTACTGTTAGTGGCAGGCGTGGCGCTTACCACTAGGTGAAGTGAACGTCTTGCTCGTCTCGTCACTTGATTGTATAAAAAAAATACATTTAGAACTAAATCCTTCTCACTCGACTAAATTACTATCATAGTCCGACTAGGCTTAACAGACTTTATTAATATATTAAAATCAAAAAGCGCGGATGCATTGTTATATAATTTTATTTTTTATAATTGTGAAGAAAAGCTACTGTGCCTTAATAATTGGCAAAATTTGTTAGTTCGAGCCTTTATAAAGATAAACACAAAAGTATTTCTGAACAAAGTTTATTTCCATTCGATTTCACGAGAAAATAATTTGGGTAACACGTAACATTTGACTTATTATAAATGTTTTATTCTATTTTTTTTCTTAAGAAAAACATTATTTGACTACTTACAAATTTCAATGTTTGTATCAACTTTACAAAGACCAAGTTTGTGATATTTGATTTTCTTTTGACATTTATGTTTTTTTTTCGAGCTTGGTCCTGTACAGTTTTGACATCTAGTCTTTAGTAATTTATTTTTAATTTAATTATTGTTTTGATACCATTGAGCTAATATCTGTAGAGACACAAACGTGCAAAAAAATGTCAGCGCCAAAACTTTTTGAACGACTTGAACTACGATAAGACAAGCGCCCAAGCATACATTGAACACTATGCAAGGCGGCATAACGTCTAAATTCGAACAATTGTAAACTATATTATGCACGTATAGGTATGTACAACGGCACTCGGACGTTATTTGACTGTTTTCACTTAGAGATTGTGGCTCTTTAGATATTAGCTCAATGTTTGATACGCATACTATGTAAACCATGTTAAACGTTTTAGGTTAAGTTTTCGAATAAAAATAAAAATTATTAAACTGATCATTCATTTGTTTGTTTTTTACGAACTACCTTTTTCCTTTTGGATATGGCGTCGTACGTATATTGTGTATTTACCAGTACCCAGCGCCAGTACCTAAAAAAAAAGCTAGCAAAAAAGTATACATCAGGAGAGGTGCAGGAGATAAAAGTTTCTGTTTCCAAGACTTTTTTGCCAAGTATAAGTTTATTTGCAAGTATATAAGTTTTCAGTAATAGTCAAGACAAGCGAAGATAGTAACTGTCAAGTCCAAGTCATATCCTAGTAGCAGAGAAATTTATAGAATTTCTCTGCCTAGTAGGTATTGATTGGTAAAATAGTGGCCCTCTTAGTTCAGTGGGAGATTTTCTGACAGTTGATGGAACTTAGTTCTGCAGTCAAACTAGATGGCGCTGACGAGACATGATTATCTTTTTTTCGCATTTGTTTAAAGAAAAAGCAATCGCACTACTAATTCCTAATCCGCACTGACTAATTTGTGATGGAGAGAGCTATGCTCGGAGTTACTTTGCGCGATAGAATAAGGAACGAGGATATTCGCCAAAAAAACAAAGTCACCGACATAGCTCGCAAGGTTTGCAAGTTGAAGTGGCTGTGGGCAGGACACATCGCTCGAAGAACTGACAACCGATGGGGAAGAAAGGTTCTTGAGTGGCGACCGCGAACCGGAAGACGCAGCGTAGGAAGGCCTCCCACTATATATATATATATGTATAGGTGGATGCAAATGGCAGGTTGTCGTACAGTGTGGCGGTCTAAGGGGGAGGCCTTCGTTCAGCAGTGGACGTCTCCGGGCTGATGATGAAGTTGTTGTGGAAGAACAAAAGCTTAGGAAATACCATGGGCAAGTACTTTGTTAGACAAGCAAAAACAACAAAAAAAACATGACAGAACTGATATAAATGAAATAAGCTATTTAAAATATAAAATGTCCACCGATATTTATTTATTTAAATTTTTTGACCTTGCTTCATTCATTCGAAATCTTCAGAACCACTGACTAGTGTGATCTAGTGGTACTATTCAGAATCCCTGTCTTATCAACGCCATCTAACGGATTTTTATGAACTAGGTTTTTTAAAGAACTGGCTTATCGAACAGGCTTTCTATAAATTTGACGACATGACTAAACTAAAAGAGACTTAAAACTATGTAATTTTTTAGTAATAATTATGGTGTTATTGACATCACAGATTTATTTCAAAATTGACTATTTTATTTTTTATTTAATTTGCTGTTTGACATTAATTAATACTTATAATTTTTTGAGTTTATACAATTTTTGTTTGTCATTTTAATTTAATTTAAAAATTAATGTACTTTGTACCTATCACCAACCTATTACAGTTGGTTAGTTTATTTTTAATTGTAAAGTGTAAACCTATGACATGTACCTAGTTTTTGGTACTAATAAAAAACTATGAACTACTTGGAGGATCTAGCTCTATCTCTCATGAACTATGAACTTTGATTATATACCCAGCCAGAACTAGTTCCTCTGAGACAATGAACTATAATTGCCTGTCAGAAAACCTCTTAATAAAAACCAGAAAAAATACTACCTGAAAAAAAGATATTTCCTCAGCTTTCTGAGTAGGAAAAAGAAACAAAATATTTATAAAAAATGCAGTTTATTTACAAAATACTTGTACAAAATTCCATTTCTCTTTACTCGTTACAAAACTATGGAGTATTATTTAAAGTCTTGTATTACTATGCTATAGGAGGGTAGGTAGAGGAGGTATAATCACGGAGAAAATACGAGGTTACTCGGAACGGAGTATTCACCCGAAAGCATCCTCTGCGAAGGGGATTTATAGACGTTTTGTCCAAAAACCCCCTTAGCACCCCTTTTGAGTGGCGAAAGGGGATTATTAAGCCAAAATCTAGAAACTCCTTTAAGGATGCACTGCCCGGCGCCTCGAACTCATCGGTGGGCGTGGCTAAAACGCGCAAATTTTTTCATGTCGACTTTTGGCTGCAGGATTGTGATGAATAAACTACTGAACTAATTTATTCCAACTAAAGTTATTTGAAATGTTGATGGACTAAACTATGCCGCTTGATACATTATTTTAGAGTTTTCGTACTCCTTATGTTATTTATTAACGTCCAAAGTGGCGTTAAAATTGAGCTAATATACAAGATGTTTCCTGGCTCATAACTTTCATGTTTATTAACTTTTTACTTTCTTATCAATATACAATCCTAGATAATGAAGAGACAAGTTGATATAATACTTAGTCTTGCACCTATAGCAATACATAGTGGAGTAATATTACTTCCCCGTTTCTATGGAGAAGTGACCGACTTGTTTACTCTAAATTACCACATAGCTACTGATACTGGCACGCCATTGGTGGATATTTTCTCCGTGATAACGTCTAAGATTCAGTTTTTACGACAGTGATCACCCATCCAAAAGCTGCTACTTTGCTGATTTTGGAAAGCGCTTAAGCGTTTTTTAACATAATACTGAACCAAAATTCATAATTCTGAACCTTAGACGTAAGTTATACAATCCATTCACAAAAATCTAATAAAATTATTTTAGTTAAAAACATGTAGATTTCATAAGTTATTCAAAAACGTTTTTATATGCTATAAACTGCTGTCTCTTTCTTGCAGATGACAAATAATGCGAGTGAAAGCGAGACGCAATTTAGCAATAAGCTGATTAATGTTCTGTCTCCTTCTTGCCGATCAGAAATATCATGAAAAAGAGCGAGACAGCAGGTTTTATCAAACCGGCCTATGGTACGTTTCTGAATAGACGAAATTAGAAATCAGACTGAAATTAACTAAAATAGTTTTATGAACAAGACACAGATTACTCCCTATAGATTCCGCATTCGAGGCGATCTTAGCACGCGTCAAAGCTTCTAAAACATAAAAAATATAATAACAAACAAACAATTTGTAGTGGTAGGACTCTACTGCAGAGTCCGCCTGGGGAAGTACCACACCTTTGCCAGTTATTCAATGTAGTGGTAGGACTCTACTGCAGAGTCCGCCTGGGGAAGTACCACACCTTTGCCAGTTATTCAATGTAGTGGTAGGACTCTACTGCAGAGTCCGCCTGGGGAAGTACCACACCTTTGCCAGTTATTCAATGTAGTGGTAGGACTCTACTGCAGTCCGCCTGGGGAAGTACCACACCTTTGCCAGTTATTCAATGTAGTGGTAGGACTCTATTGCAGAGTCCGCCTGGGGAAGTACCACACCTTTGCCAGTTATTCAATGTAGTGGTAGGACTCTACTGCAGAGTCCGCCTGGGGAAGTACCACACCTTTGCCAGTTATTCAATGTAGTGGTAGGACTCAGCAAACACCAAACTCATTAGATAGGGCTAAAACTAATTGCGTCACCTCTAATTTCAATATGTGAGAAAAAGATAGCAACATTAGTCCCGCCATATTAAGTTTAAGTTTAGTTTAGTGAGCGGTATAACAGAATTTAAAACATTGGGAACGCTTGACCTAAAAAAATTACGTGCAAAAAAACATCTATCGCACGATGGCTGGCTGCAATCGCGCTTATTTAAGAACCAAAATTATTTTTAATAGATATTTTTTTTTTCTAAAAATTTCTTACTTTAGCCGAAAGTCACGCAAGCGGCATCTATAGGGAGTGTTCTATGGTACTAGGGTATAAGACACAAGTCAAGAGGCACTATTAATTATACATTCTAAAATACCATTAGCTGCATTATAGCTGCCTTACATTATTATATACAGTCTTAAAACTACCCGCTTTTTTTATCGCTACATCTGATAATTTGTGTCGTTTTAAAAGAAAACAGATTTTTAGCTAGCCAATTCGTGTTCTGTGAACGATTGCTTTCGAGATTTTATGGTTGGCCCCGTAGTAAAAGTTGTTCATTGTCAATTTAGCGCGAGTGCAAAACAAAGGCTTGTATAATAAGAATCTGTTTTCGACTATTTCAAACATTTTCAGATCAAAATAGCGATTTTTGTAATCCATTCACTATTGGAAAATCGCTAGCTTGGCAACTTCGTGCGTTACCCGCCTGCGGGGCGACAGACGTTGGGGGAAGCAAGGTAGCAGTGTTTCCACTTTTAGGGATTTCTCCCTTTTTTAGGGAAAAATTACCAATATTATGTAGGGTTTGGGACATTTTCATTTCGACTGGGATTTAGGGAGTTTTTGGGAAAAACTGAACTTAATGTGGTAATCCTTTTGTTTATATTTTTTTGGTCTCTAACTGACCTATTAATTGTGCTATGACCGTAGTTACAGGCGACCTAACTCGTATTATACCAACAGTTGTTTTTTTTTCATTCTGCATTGCAGAACAATAGCGAAAAAATAATCTATTATTTGTCTGAGTGAGAGTGCAGCAAAAAACTGTAAAAAAAAGCTTCATCTTCAAATTAGGGTTTTTTCAACTTGATTATGGTAATTCTCCCTAAACCAAGGAATTTAAGAGTTTTGACGGGAACGCGAGAAAATCATGTCGCTGCATTGTATTATTTTCTAAAACTTGTGTTTTTTCGAGTGTTAATGCATAAAATGGTGGCGTTTTATTCATTCAGTGCCAACTGACGTGCACGAGTGTGGGCAAGTGATATAATGTGGTAAAACGTGTCTTTTCGTGTTGTTTCCAAAACTCCGAAGAAGCTTGTAGTAAAGTTGCCACGACTTTACTAGGGCGTGACTGGACTTGACTGTGACTTACTGTGTGTGACTTGGACCGTGACTACGACTCATTTAACTTCAGAAAGAAGAATCGATGAAGAAATATGTATTCGGCTGAAGGACTAGTATCCATGGCCAGGAACTATTAAAAACAACAACGCACGTCGTCAATAGATAACAGTAAATATATGAGGTTTTGGCGGGAACACGGAAAAATCATGTCGTTGCATTCTATTATTTTCTTAAACTTGTGTTTTTTCGCGAATTAATGTTAAAAAATGGTGGTGTTTTATTCATTGAGTGTTGAATTACATGCACGAGTGTGGGCAAGTGATATAATGTGGTGAAACATGTCTTTTCGTGTTGTTTTCAAAACTCCGTAGAAGCTCATAGTAAAGTCGCCATAACTTTACTAGGGCATGACTTGGACTCGACTATGACTGTTTCGTGTGACTGACTGTGATTTAATGACATATTTCACTTGATTTTCATAAAAGATACCTGAAAATTCATAAACTTGACACTGGCAGAATGCACAACGTGCGATGCCAATAACAAAGAAAAAAAAACCCAGTAAATATGACGTCATGCAGTCATGCTAACGCACGGCTACACACGTGGAGAAAGTACTGATGTTATAAATCTCGAGATAAATCGTGACTGTCGCTGACGTACCATAACGGTGACAACAAATGTATGTAAAACAACATTTGGGCGAATGTATTCAAGAACTATAAGTTTTATTTCAGACCATTAATGTTTACAAATTCTTTTCATGCAATAATTTTAGTATATTCCATATTAACAGAAGGTATTTACTGGATTTAAACTCAATGTGTGAACTTCGTGTGACTAACTGTGATTTTATGGCATATTTGATTTTATTTTAATAAAAGAAACTTGAAAATTCATAAACTTGACACAGAATGCACAACGTGCGATGCCAATAACTAAGAAAAAAAACCCCTTCTAACCGCGTCGCCGACTGCCGGTTCTGACGCGAGTTGCCCTTCCCCTTCCCCGCGACACAGCCCGCCCCCGCTAACATCCCGAGTACCTCGTCCCCGCCAACGTCTGTCACCCCGCAGGAGAGTCACGCACGAAGTTGCCAAGCTATACCTTTTATTCTAAGGCCTCAAATTATATGACTATCTCGTCAGGTAAGAGATAACGCCTGCATGACCATTGCATTCAAGAGGCCACAAGAAACTAAATGAAGATTGCATTCATAACATTCCTCCGAAACTTTTAAATGGAACTATTTGCGACAGCGGCGCAACTATTCATTTCTACCCTTTTTTAAAGCGACTTCAAAAAAGAAGCTTCTATTCTCGACTGCATGTATTTTTTTTATGTATTTATCTCCGATTTCTCTATCAATTGAAGACCAATTAAAAAAAAACTTACTATCGGGGCCCCAGAGAGAGAACTAGATCTTCTAAGGGGGCCCGCCCCCTAATTGTTTGAAGTCGTAAGTTTTTATTTATTTAATTAGTTAAAGCTATAGTTAATTGCAGATAATGTAACTACAAAATAATATAAAAATCAGGTGTCTGGTATTTTTTGCAATTTTAGTCTGTAAGACATAATAATCAACGTCAACAACCATTTGCGGAAAATGGCGCCCAAATCAGTAATGCACGCGCAGGTTGACATTTACTTCAGCGGCATAAGAACTCTTTGTTGGTATTACAAAAAACTGTAAGTATTACCCGGCTATATTAAGAGTGCTTCGTACACGTACGACTAATTGCAGACACGTACAAACTTGACTTTACCGGGTTATACCTATTATAGTACACGTAATAGCTTGGATTATGAGCCTAAACCCGATGTAATAAGATCCACTTTACGAGCGAGTGTGATGAAAATAAATAAAAACCCGATAAACTAATGTTTGCTGCAAGCGATTATCTTATAGTGAACGGACTATAAATACTGTTACTAACGTTTATTAACATTATAATACTGCTACGTTTTGGTCTTTTCCGTACATTATTGTTTTTTTTATCGAGGGCGTCTTTTTAAAAGGTCATAACGACCGTTTTACGATAAATGACAATTTTTGTATTAATTTTTACTTGCACCTATAAAAAAAAAGAAAAAACTAAATAGTAATTTAAATATTATCAATTATATATAATAGGCTAGATGACTGGGTTTTTTTTATTGTCCTATTAAAATGTGGCCCATAAATATAGCTGATTAATGAAAACAAAATGAAAATCTGATCAAAAATAAGCAACTTATAAGCATTTTAATATCATGCTAGACAGAGAGGCGAAACAGCAAATCGTGACGTCACTTCTCTGTACGCCGTATAAATTCTATTCTGACAAGTAAGGCGTGACGTCGTTTTTTGTTTTGTGGGAAAGGAACAGAGTTGTCTCTAACAAAAACTTTAAACGCTCATATATCAGAACATTATTAACCGATTTAAATATTTTTTTCAATAAACATACTATATTTACTTAAATTCTTCATCAAAGCTATTGGTTTCAACGATATAAACATCAGTCATCTACCCTACTATGTTGACCAAAGATTTACAAATACATGGATTCCGGTTCGGCGATAAAAATATCTAATATTTAAAGAAATATATAATATTAATTAACTACGCCATTTTTGAATACTTAATATTACTAGAGTACTAGTATACTAGTGAACTATAAAACATGATAGGCGTTTTTAGTTTAAAAAAAAACTAGTTTTATAGACCTAGCGAAGCGAAGGTTTTTTTTTCATTGCCACACAAATTTAAACAGAAATGCTTACGCACTTCTAATTGGCGGTTGAATAACTGGTAAACAACTAGTATACTATAGTTTTTACTTGATAATAGGCTTGATATCATCTTGACATAAAACATAGATTATAACTTAAGACGCCCTTAAAATAACCTTAATATTAACTTAAATACTTTAAAATTCCTACAAAAATACTGGTATACGTCAGTTTGTACATTAAAATATTTAAAATCTATATTACAGAACAGCTGTCGTGCAAAAAATGGCAACATTGAGATAGCAAATATTCATACATTGTGCAGAAAGCGAACTATCGAAGGTAGATAAATGAATTACGATAAGTCGGTTTTTTAAGGTTATCAATTGAAAAAAGGTAAAAAAATATCTATGTTACGCGATTATTTTGATATAAAAACCAAACTACTGAACCGATTTCGATAAAATTAATATGGGACCACCTCTGAAGTATGTCCTACCACACAAAAAAATAATCATCAAAATCAATTGATATTTGGCGGAGTAATCGCGTAACATAGATACAAAAAAAAAATAGTCGAATAAAGAACCTCCTTTTTCGGAATCTGTTGAAAAAACTAGTGTGGGCGCGACGTTTCTAACCGACTTCAAAAAGGTCCTAATTTCGGTTCTATTTTTATCTGTTTGTTACCTCAGAACTCCGTCATTTATAACGGATTCGGAACATTTTTTTTTTTCAATCGACTTCAAAAAAGGAGGTTCTCAATTCGACTGTATGTTTTTTTTTGTATGTATGTTACGCGAATACTCCGCCTATTAAATAATAATAATAAAAAATATATATATATAAATAATAATAAATCATCCCCAAGCCGCCTGCCGAGCGTGGGGATTATGGCAACACCCCTCTATTAAAAGGGAGGCCTTCGTCCAGCAGTGGACGTTTTATGGCTGATGACGAATATTTTTTTTTTTCTTTTTAATACTTCAGAGGCGGTCCCATATTAATTTTATCGAAATCGGTTCAGTAGTTTGGGTTTTAAATTAAAATTACTAGAAAATATGAAGATGTCATCTAGGTATTCAAAGTTAAAGTCGGTTGTATTAAAAAAAAGTAATATTATTTGTTAAAAGGTTAAATATACTTTCAGATAGGCCATCCTATTAAGGGGAAGTCTTCGATTGGTCTCATAAAAATTTCAGCAAAATCTGTTCAGTACTTTGGTTTTCAATCAAAATAATTGGAATACATATGTCATCCAAGTAATATATAGTTAGTGTGTGTCTTTGACTTGCTTTGAAGTCGGTTTTTTAAAATATCTTGTAGCAACACTAGAAAAGCAATGTTGCCATACCAGCCGAGTTCTACATTCGCCAGAAGCAAGTGGTTGAATAATATTATTTTTAATAAACGTATTTTTATGATTATTATTTCATTTTATTAAGTTATTTTTTGTGACATTCGCCGTCAGTCATAAAACGTACACAAAAAAAAGTCAACTGCTGGACGAAGGCCTCCCCATCTATTAAGGAGGCCTTCGTCCAGCATTTTTTTGTGATATACCTAATGAAATTTGACGTGTACCTTTGGTGTTATTAATAAACTATTGTATTGTATTGCAATAGTAAAGTTAATTAACTTTTTGTCCAAGACAGTTCACTTCCCACACAAAGTACCCTCTAATCATTGAGTTGTTTACTAAAGATGGCGCCACACAACACACCATTGAATAAGTGAAAAGTTGAAAACAGTGACGCCCGAGTGACGTTGTACATACCTATACAGGGTTACTGGTAACTCGACGTATTTCAAGCAAGACCAGATAGGGGAGCTAACATACATCAAATTTAAACCTACCAATGTATGGGCGAAAGTTAATAGTTTTCGAGATATTTAATATTAAATATTTTTTGTCGTATTGTATTGGCTTTACAGAAAAAAAATTTTTTATTGCACAGAGTAATAGAAGCAGAGATGTTATCAAAGGACGCGTGTCTGTGCGGGGAGGTGTAGGTTCGCGGGAGGAGTGATTTATTGTACTGCCATCTAGCGGTTTTCAGGAAAAGTTTTTGAGAATCGAACTAGTGAACTAACACTTAGCTGAATGAACACTTAATTTCTTAATATCACGCTAGATGTCGCGTTTTGAAATTATATAGAACGGATCTAAATATAGAAATAAAATTACTTACGAATGAAATAAGATGCCAATCATGTCATCAGAATTTTTCCCTCAGTCATTTTTATATAAAGAAACAGAGCAACTTATTTAATTTTTATTGTTTACTGGGTACATTAAAATCGTACGTCTAATATGTAAGTTTGAATGACCGTTACGCGTGGCGGACGTTAGCAGACTGAGCAAATAAGTGTGACGTCACACGCTCCGTCCGCAAAATAGGATCTGCGGCTGCAAGTCGCTCATCGCAACTCCTTATCCTCCATGGTTTTTTGGCATTAATCGTAACAATTTACCAAAAAACAAAAATAAAAATATTTTAGATTTTTTTTTGACGTTAAAATAATTTTCCCATATTTTCTATTTTTAATTAATTTTATATCTGCTCCCGCTGGGAATACTTCGAGTTACCAGTAACCCTGTATAGTTCACAATTCTTCGAATTTAGACGTTATCGCTTGTATAGTGTTTAATGTATGCTTGGGCGCTTGTGTCTTATCGTAGTTCAAGTCGTTTGTGACTCTATAGATATTAGCTCAATGCTCCTGAGTTAAGATTGTTTATGGTAGCTCCAAGTAACGGACAGGCACTTAATATATAAATAGCTGCTAATATACAATGTGTAACAAAAAGGTTCAACAATACTGAAGGGTATGTATGTACTCATCATTATGAACAACTTTTTTTTTATTATGGAGTTAACCGCGAAATCGCAAAAAAAAACAGCTACATTTTGTCAAAGGTTAATGAACTTTTTGTATGCAACAGCTGATTTTTTCGCGATTTCAATGTTAGCCCCATAGTAAGTTTTTTTATACGGTCAAGTGACGAGATGAAGCGTCACGCTGCCACTAACAGTAGCAGCGCCAGAATTGTGAACTTGCGAACACAATCCTGCGCCGCACTGCACTGCGCTCGTCACCCTGAGATATTAGATGTTAAATCTCTTCATACCCAGTAATTTCTCTGGTAACATTGCCCTTCAAACCGGAACACAGTAATGCTTGCACACTACTGCTTGGCGGTGAATAACTGGCAAAGGTGTGGTACTCCAGGCGGACTCTGCAGTAGAGTCCTACCACTACAAAAAGTGCTTCTATCAAGCTTTCATAAAATCTACAAGCTGCATTTTATCTATCGTAAATACAATCATAAGTGCAAGCCAATTTGTACTCTATATACATCAAAGCACGGCGATGTTATACTGAACTGCTTTACTCGATGACGTCACAGGTGGTATCACTCCGCCCATAACGCTAGGTTGTAGGTATGAACTTGTAGTTGTGTACAAGTGTGTGTTGTGTTGTGCTAAATCTGGTGATAAGTCTATCTGCTACCATAGACAATCTAGACTCCTGAGTTTGACAATGAGGGCTTATCCTACACACTTTAAAAAAAAACTCATTGTATATGGCGCTTGCTTGACCAGACGTGTCATTATCAAGTCTTTTATCAGCGCCATCTATCGAGTTGATGAGAACTACTTTATTTTGAAACATGTTTTGAATATCTCCCATTCTTACACAAATCACGTTTTATACAACAAGATCTATTTGCATTCTGTTAACTTCTTAGACAATATTTATTTTTTATTAAAGAACTGATTTTAATTATGGCTCATTTATGATAAAGAGGGCACTTAACATTTTTAAGTGTTTTAATTAAAACATCAGTTTGTGATGAATTTGCATTGAGATTATTATGCTTAGTTCAATATGAGCACTTGCAATCTGGCTCTTAATACAACCACGTAGGTTACAAATTCAAATAGCAACTCAATCAGTGCTGCCAGTAAAATAGCCAGAACTGCCAAGTAGCAACTTAAAATAATTTGATCGACCGATTTTAAAGCTAATATAAACATAAAGACTTAAAAATTCTATAAAGTTGCCTCAAATAAATGCGTAAAAATACTTATAAATTAGACTACATGCTAATTACCTAATTTCATTGGTGTTGCCACGATTCTTATAAGTTTATTGCCAGCTTTCATCACAAATATCTACCTATTTTATGGAATTGCCAACGTATAAAAATACTTTTACATATACTTACAATTTAAGGCTGCAACACGACGCCTTATTTTCACACAACTTAATGGTATATTTGCCTTTTTAAGTATAGTTTGCGTACAAAGAACACTAGTGGGATTGGAGGGCGCTAGTGTGTTAAATTAGGGATGATATTACTTTCGAATTATCGATATCAAATATTGTGTCGAGGTTCAATTCTATCGATACTATATCTATAATATTACCATATTTCATAGTATCGATGGCGTCAATATTCTTATTAAAACGATGAAAGATCATTACGTCTTGCAGCGGGCTGAAAGAGCTGTCAATTATCGATGACATATATCAATTATGTCCATATCCATCCATCAATATCACATTTTTTATCGATATCCTATTCGATTAAGGCAACTATCGACAATTCGGCAACACTAGTAATTAAAACGAAAAATAAATATGTCAAATTGTATGAAAAAAAGTAGCCGAGTTAAGCCTATAAGGCAAAATTTATTATGCTACTCGCCCTATAAAAAATCAGGGGGTCTAAAACAAGCTTTCGTAAAAGTTTCATACTCATGCTAATCTAATTAAAACGCCGCCGGGAATGTGATCCTAAAGGGATGAAGCTTTTTTTTAATCATACCCGCCATATTTGTATACAATTGATGTCACTTGAACATATGTCGATAAATGAGGTATCGATAGATTCGTGCGTGCAAAGGACATCACTGGGAAATGACGTCATTTAAAATTCAATATGGCGACCGGATAAATTACGACTTGAGCCGTCTATGTTAATTCTCTGAAATATCTTAAAAGTAACTGATAACATTTTGACAATTGAGGTTGTAACACCCCAATTGTGACTATGACGTCACATTAAATCCAATATGGCGGACTTCATAACCTAAAATCTTTAGAAATACGCCAAACATGTCGTATTTAGTTTGGAAATAGACTCACAATATATTCCAAATATACATAACTTGCAATAAAAAAATATCGTGGCCTAAGTCAGGTTTATTTAAATATCTTGCTCGATACCAGTCCAAAACCTAGAGTGTCTAAAATCTACGAACCTTTTTAAGGGTTATGTTACAGCCCTAGCTGTTAGGCTGTGCGTCTCTCCAAGTACAAAACCAATTGGAGTTAAACATGGCGGAGTAAGGATGTTTCCTCTTCTTGTGCAGTCGTAGAGATTCTTCTGAAGCATACCAGTACTGTGGACACTTGTCGAACGGGTACTTGTCTGCTTCTCTGATATAAGGCTCTGAAGGCTCCGCTGGAAATTAAATAATAGTACATTATGATACAAGTGTGCTATGTTGGTCATTACACTAGAGGCGGTATAATGCGCGCGAGCCGCAGGCGAGAGTGTAATGACTAACATAGCACAAGAGTTTCATACGACTGTTTTTATTTATTTATTTATTTATTAAGAACACCAACATGATGTACGTCATTTCCCACATCTGATACATGGTATGTTAGTTACTAGCTAAACGTCACCACAATTATAGGTGCAGACTACATGGGTTTATTAAAATAACAAGTCAAGGTAAGATTGTTAGTGTAAGAAGTTAACATAGTGAATTAAGCGAATTAATATAACCTATCATACAGTTTTCGTCACACTTGCGAGGAAAAAACAATATTTTTTTGATAATAATCAACCACACAACGAAAACGTCAACAAACATTTGCGGAAAATGGCGCCCAAACCAGCAATGCGCGCGCAGGGTGACATTTTACTTCAGCGGCATAAGAACTCTTTGTTGGTATTACAAAAAAACTGTAAGTATTACCCGGCTATATTAAGAGTCTCTATTTCGTATACATACATCTAATTGCAGTCACGTACAAACTTGACTTTACCGGGTTATACCTATTATAGTACAAGTGCCGTAATGTTAAGTAAAAAGCACGCGTGTGTAATAGCTTGGATTATGAGCCTAAAACCGATGCAATAAGATCCACTTTACGAGCAAGTGTGATGAAATTAGTACATTATGATACAAGTGTGCTGTTGGACGTTGGTCAACGCTCGGGTGATAAGGGAGCCAAGAGTGTAATATCTGTTTAAATGTTACAATAGGGTAGATTACTGATTGCACACGCGTTCCTAACGACGATTTTCATCACTTGCGAGGAAAAAACACTCTTTTTGATAATAATCAACCACACAGCGAAAACGCAACCAAATATTAGCGGGAAATGGCGCGCAAGCCAGCGATGCGCGAGCAGGTGTCATTTTCTTTATTTGCATAAAAAATCCATGAAAACTCTTTTTTACACTAGATTTGTTTTAACTTTGTCACAAGGTTAAAACCAGAGAAATTTACTAGGTAAAAACAAACCTTTCAAATTTCAATTTGACGTGTAACTTTGGTGTTATCAATAAAGTATTTGTATTAGTAAACTCACTGGGCGGTATGCAGTAGAGGCAGAATATCCTGCGCCTGCGGCCGCCGTGCGAGTCCAGGTGCTTCTTGTGCTGCTTGCGGCCGGCCGACACGTGCGGGCAGCACGGGCACGGCACGGCCAGCTGCCGCGGGACCGAGCCGTGCCGCTCCGCGCAGTGCTGCAGCAGCGTCGTGGGCACGCGGTAGCCCTGGTACAAACAATTAAAATACCATTAAAAAAAAAAAAAAAAAAAAATAACTACATTTTTTTTTGTAAAGATTTGGCCAAGAGATTGGTCCTCGCCTCGGGGGACCTCAAAGCTGGCGCATACTTTGCCCAGAGGCTAAGTATTGCCATTCAACGGGGTAATGCAGCCAGCATCCTGGGAACCCTACCGCATGGTGGTGGCGATCTAGACGGCGTTTTTGTTTTATAGGTCCTAAGTTTTTTTTTTTTTTTTATATATTTTTTTGTAAATAAGTAGTTTTTAGTATTTAGTTTAAATATTTATTTTAAGTTTGTACATATGTAAATATTATAGATGTTTGTTTTTTTAATGATATTATACTTGACTAATAAAATATATTAATATTATATCATTAATTAATTTTCTAATTATAATTAATTATTGATTAAGATTTTAGATTTAATTAGATTATTAATTAAAATTATTATTAATAATCTATTCTAACCTGACCGGACCTGGGTATGTCCTTAAACTGCAACCAGACCCACCGGAGGACGGGCAGCAGCGTCCTCTTAGTTAACGGTGGTGAGCATCCTGCGATCCCCGAGCCGCCTGCCAAGCGTGGGGATTATGGCAACACCCTTCTATTAAGGGGGAGGCCTTCGTCCAGTAGTGGGCGTTCTATGGCTGATGACGAATTAATTTGAATAATTAATTTATAGCAATATAATTAATTAATTATCTATTAAGAAAACTGAAGTGATTTCCACCCATTTTTCTTTCATTTATACGGGAATACTCACGTTTAATTAAATCGGATACTCCGACTATAGTTTCGATCACATCCGGTGACCTTTTCCTTTTTTTTTATTTTGAAAATAGAGCCCGACGTGCGTGCAGCTTAGCACTGACAGTGTGAGGATGTGATCGAAACTATAGTCGGAATATCTGATTTAATTAAACGTGAGTATTCCCGTATAAATAAAACAAAAATTAATTATCTAATTATAATATATGAGATTAATAAATTTATAGCAATATAATTAATTAATAATACTATTTAATTAATTAATATAATTTATTAATTGGCCTAATTAATTAATTATATTTCTGAAAACTCATCTAGCCCTAGACTAACCAAAGCGTGTACTATGGGAGCGTTAACCCTGGGGATTCATACAATAAAAAATATATTATTAGTTAATTATCTAATTAAATTAATTAGAATTATACAATTAATGATTTTAAAGCAATTTAATAAATTAGTTAATTAGTCTCATCATAATATTGACTATTGAAAAAATACAATACAATATTAACTATTCCTTTTTAGCACTTAATTTTTCAAAGAGGACCTTTTCGGACCTTAAAATATCAAAGCACAAAGTATGAAAGAATAGGGAATATGCACGAGTTTCAATTATTTAAAATAATAGGATAAATAGAGAGTTTAGAGTTAAAATTAAAAAATAATTGTATTCGGCTGGTAAAGTCCTGAAATATAGGCGTTCAAAGTATTTGGGAGGGAGTCATCTGTCCCTTTCTAGCGAAACACGTGCTAGTATAGAAATTGTTTGGAATCGTGGACTTTGACGTCATACACCTAGTATAGCGCGCTGTCTAACATGAAACTAAAATGTTTATTCCTATGATTTGTTATGTTGCGAGTCAGCTTTTTTGAGAGTCAATAAAAAACGCATGCATGCGCGATTATTTGCGACTTACTAAGTATTACAATTTACGGTTTACCGTTACAGTTGTTGTACTTGTTAAATTGTCTTTAAAAAAAAACAAAAAAAAAAAAAACCTATTAAAAAAAAATGGCAAAAAAAAAAGCCTAAAAAAAGCCATAGGCTATAGCTATACGAGGGCTGCACTAAAAGTATCGGGAATGGAATATTTCCACTGTTTCTGTTATATTAAAATCTTTTTAATTGAAAACTCCTTGGTTTTTAAAATCGAATACCATTTATTTATATAAAAAAACATTCTCGGTCTTGTCACAAGGTTTTGTCAAACTTGTTTAGTCGTTGAGAAAATGGAATTGACTCGAGAAATTTCAAGAGCGATGATTTATTATGACTTTCGAAGTGGTTTAACACAAAAACAGTGTGTTGACCGGATGATTTCTGCATTTGGTGATGAAACCCCATCCAAAACCACAATTTATCGCTGGTTTGCTGAATTTCAACGTGGACGTGTCAAGCTCAGTGATGATCCCCGTCAAGGTCGTCCAAAAACTGCAGTCACCCAAGAAAACGTTGATGCTGTGCGTAAGCTGATTGAGGAAGATCGACATGTGACATACCGCGAAATTCAGGCAACTTTAGACATTGGCATGAGTCAAATACAAATAATCTTGCATGAACAATTAGGTGTAAAAAAGTTGTTTTCCCGATGGATACCGCATTCGCTCTGTGAAGAGCAAAAAGCGGCTCGCGTTACTTGGTGCGTCAGAACTCTCGAAAGATTCCACGCAGGATCTTCAAATGCTGTATACAACATCGTATCAGGTGACGAATCCTGGATATACGCGTACGAACCCGAAACAAAAAACCAGTCACGAGTTTGGGTGTTCGAAAATTAGTTAAAGCCAACAAAAATTGTTCGTTCACGGAGTGTTGCAAAAAAAATGGTGGCCACGTTTGTCTCCAAAACCGGCCATGTTACGACTATTCCTCTTGAGGGACAAAGAACGGTTAATGCAGAATGGTATGCTAGCATTTGTTTGCCACAGGTCGTTTCTGAACTCCGTAAAGAGAACTGCAACCGCCGCATCATCCTCCATCACGACAATGCGAGTTCTCACACCGCGCACAGAACAAAAGAGTTTTTAGAGCAAGAAAACATAGAATTATTAGACCATCCGCCGTACAGCCCCGACCTAAGCCCTAATGATTTCTATACTTTCCCTAAAATAAAGAATAAATTGCTTGGATAGAGATTTTCATCACCTGAAGAAGCTGTGGACGCCTACAAAACGGCCATTTTGGAGACCCCAACTTCCGAATGGAATGGTTGCTTCAATGATTGGTTCCATCGTATGGCAAAATGTGTCAAATGTCGCGGAGAATACTTCGAAAAGCAATAAATATATTTTTAAATAGTAATGTTGTGTCACTTCCTTGATTCCCGAAATTTTCAGTGCCGCCCTCGTAGGCTTTAAAGCCTATTTTAAATATTATACTGACATTTAACAGATAATGAGGTACTCCCAATGGATTTGACTTACGGTTACACGATATTGGCTACAAAGTTGTTTAAAATCTTAATCACGAAGTTAATGTTAAAATAATGATTGATTATTGTTGAATAATAATTATTAAGGGTACTTTTATTTATTAATTAATTTAATGACTATTTATTGATAAAAATAATGAATATAGGATAGTTGATTTGACTCAGAGTGGACACATGCAACTTGTTTACACCTTGCCCCGAAGGGGCTGTTGGCGAGCGCTTCGGGGCATTCTGAGTAAAACTTCCATCGAAGAAACAGCTGTGAATATAGTGTCCAATATTTCCATGAGTTTTCTTATCCACGATGAATATTCTAACATGCATATACTGTGAAAGTCAAGTCCCTGGTTAATACTCACTTTAAAGCAGTGTTCACATCTGTATGGGAACAGTTTCCATTTAGGGTTCTTCTTCCGGCTGAAGGTCATTTTGTACGGCTCCGAGGGAAACCAGTCCATTGGGTCCAGCTGCAGTTCAACCAGCTCAACACCTGGAAGTTAACAAATGATTTGAACTGTACTCCATCAATAAATATTACAAAATATAAAACACACTTAATAGTATATATTAATAGTACATTATGATACGAGTGTGCTATGTTGGTCATTACACTAGAGGCGGTATTATGCGCGCGAGCCGCAGGCGAGCGCGATCAGAAAGTCGAGAGCGTAATGACTAATAGCACAAGAGTTCCATACGACTGTTTTCGTCACACTTGCGAGGAAAAAACCATTTTTTTTTGATAATAATCAACCACACAGCGAAAACGTCAACGAACATTTGCGGAAAATGGCGCCCAAATCAGTAATGCGCGCGCAGGTTGACATTTACTTCAGCGGCATGAGAACTCTTTGTTGGTATTACAAAAAAACTGTAAGTATTACCCGGCTATATTAAGAGTGCTTCGTATACGTACGTCTAATTGCAGTCACGTACAAACTTGACTTTACCGGGTTATACCTATTATAGTACAAGTGCCGTAATGTAAAGTAAAAAGCACGCGTGTATAATAGCTTGGATTATGAGCCTAAAAGCGATGTAATAAGATCTACTTTACGAGCAAGTGTGATGAAAAATTATATTATATTAAACTAGAGGTCGCCCGCGACTTCGTCCGCGTACGGAAGAAATTCGGCCCGCTCCCAAAATTCACCACTTTAAACTTAACACTTGAAAAACGGAAAAATCATTTAGCTGCATTGTGTTATTTTATCAAACTGGTGTTTTTTCGCGAATGAATTATTAAAAATGGTGGTGTCTTATTCATTGAGTGTTGAATTACATGCACGAGTGTGGGCAAGTGATATAATGTGGTGAAACATGTCTTTTCGTGTTGTTTAAAAACTCCGTAAAAGCCCACAGTAAAGTCGCCACAACTTTACTAAGGCATGACTTGGATTTGACTATGACTAATTTCTTGTAACCAAGGTGATTTTATAACATACTAGAGGTCCCCCGCGACTTCGTCCGCGTGCGGAAGTAATTCGGACCGCCCCCAAAATTCACCACTTTAAATCATCCCGAGCAATTTTTTTTGCCCTCCCCCAACTCCCCGAACTCTACCAACTTTACCGACTCTACCAACTGACTGAACTCTCTACCAAGCGACTTTTCAACCGGCTTCTTAGCGATATTTGCAACTGTCGGGTTGGCAACACTGATTTTACCTTCAGGCAGTCGTATCGGAGGCGCGATGGGTATCAGTAGGGGCGGTATAGGCTCGTGGCCCAATATGGACCGCACTTGGTTCAAAGCACTGGTGGTGGTCGGCGGTAAGGCAGACGTGTTGTTAGCGGCTAGGAGACTCGTTAATATTGTGTTCTGGGCCTGAAATATAAAGTACATTACTCACCTAGGGAGCAAAAGTAAAGAATGAATATTTTTTTTATATATCACGAAAAAAAACAGCTGTTCCATACATTTTGTCCAAGGTCAATGAACTTTTTGTATGGAACAGCTGCTTTTTTCCAGATTTCAGGGTTGGGCTCGAAGTAAAAGTTTTTCATAATGATGAACACCGTTATCCTTCTAGGATATCATTGTACTCATCATTATGAACAACTTTTACTATGGGGCTAACCCTGAAATCACGAAAAAAAAACCAGTTGTTCCATACATTTTGTCCAAGATCGATGAACCTTTTTGTATGGAACAGCTGTTTTTTTCCTCGTGATTTCAGGGTTGGGTTGTCATTATATACAGGGTGTTCAAACTAACACCCTGTATATATATATATATATATAATGAATATGATGGATGACAGGTCTCATGTATATTGTCTCCCGTTAACAAACATGAGATCTGAGGCTTCTTTACTTGCTCCCGTGGTGTGTATACGATGTTACGCCGCTGCGGGGAGGACGTGAACCTATCGCTCCGCGCAGCGGGGCTAAAGTAGCCACTTTAGACCCGCAGGCACGTACACTTTTTTAAACTTTTATCCGACTTTAAACTTCGGCATTTTTATTAGATAGGTTTAATTTTCAACCGACTTTTTATCCGACTTAAAAAAGAAGGTTCTCAATTCGACTGTATGTTTTTTTTTATGTATCGAATCAGGCGGACTCTGCAGTAGTCCTACCACTACAACAATGCATAATTCAATGAAATTCAATGACATTCACATAATGTAACTGAGCCAGCGTGGTGTTTTTTTTTATACTGTCAAGTGACTAGACGAGCAAGTCTTTCACCTGATGGTAACCGTCACGCCTACCACTAACAGTAGCAGTGCCAGAATTGTGTTACGAACACAATCCTGCGCCGCACTGCACTGCGCGCGTCACCCTGAGTTATTAGATGTCAAATCTCTTCATACCCAGTAATTCCAGGATATAGCCCAATCGCTGTTCGAGGGTAGGCCTGTTTCTTCCTCATCAGCCAAAAGACGTCCATTACTGGACGAAGGCCCTCCCCTTAATAGGGAGGTGTTGCCATAATCCCCACGCTTGGCAGGCTTGGGGATCGCAGTGTTACCACCGTTAACTAAGAGGACGTTGTCCGTCCTCCGGTGGGCCTGGATGCAGTTTTAGGACATACCCAGCTCCTATGTTTAGCAATTAATTATTAAAAAGTAATTATGCATAAGTCATAGTCCTCATAAGAAAGAAAAAAGAGGTCTTAAGAGGCCTAAATATAGAATAAGATAGGAATTTATTGATTTATTTTATGTTATTGTTGTGTATGTTGTACAATTGATAGAAATGTTTAATAATGTAACTAATTAATTAATTTCAATTGACATAGTTTTAATCGTAATTTTTTTTTTCTCAATAATTTTATGTAATAATGACTGTATGTTCTTTATGGATCTTTTTACAGGATCTGAAATAAATGATTTGAATTTAAGACGGGTATTCCACGTTTCAAGCACATTTTTAATGAGATCAATAATTAGTCTAAAGCTGTATCAGGTAGGGTCACATTTAGCGGAGCAAAAATATGGCGGTTACGCAGATTCGTGCGTGACAAACTTCGATTTTTGAAGATTTTCTCAGATTACTTGAAAAGTGTAGAAAATTAATAACTTTTGAACCTCAGCATGCTCTCCAAAATACTATTAACTTATAATACATATTTTTTTTAATGTGACTATGTGCTGAAATTAGGATTTAAAACTGATAATGGTTTAAAAATAGAGGCTGTTTCGGTATTTTTTTCTATCGAGGAAAGAATAATCAATCGTGTTTTCAATCACAAAAGTTACTAAGACGGATGTTCTTCTGCAACATTTTGTATTTTTGGGCTTTAAATTATATTAATTTAATTATTTTATTATTAAATAAATAAATAATAATTTTTTTTTTGTTTGTTTTTTTTTTTTTTTTTTAATTTGACTAAATAATTTTGTTTTTGCGAGGGGCAAATTCGGGAAATACAAGCCTTAACTCTTACCTGTAATGCTGTGGCTTGCAAGGCAGGAGATAGGCTAAGGCTCTTTGAGAAGTCCACCTTAGGTTTCCGTTTGTACCCTTTGGGCGGACCACGCTTCTTTGCCACTTCACCATTTTTCTTATATCTGAAATAATAAAAATAAATAGCTGAGACCACAACCCCATATCTTCCAAGCCAAAAAACCCAAAAAATAAATAAATACAAAAATAGAAAATCAGGAGATCAGATAACACTGTTTCATTCACGATCAAAGTTTATAAACTCAAAATAAACAAGCACCAGCGATGGTGGCGCCATCTGAGGTTAGCTTTGCCTGTACCATCCCATTGCCGCAATATTTATGTAAGCTTGAGAATGGCTCGACCGAATTGACGAAACCAAACACAAATAACTGTCACAAAAAAAGGACCCGTGCGAAGCCGGGACGGTAAGCTAGTATAAAATATCCTTATAAAGTAAAGTAAAGTAAAAATTTATTTGCTGAAACACAATTAACTTTGGATACATAAGATGTGTACCTATTAACAACTAGAGGTCGCGATTTCGTCCGCGTACAGAAGAAATTCAGCCCGCCCCGAAAATGCACCACTTTAAATCATCCCGAGCAATTTTTTAGCCCCCCCCCCCAACTTCCCTTCCTTTGAATGAACTACCCAAATATCAATTTTCATCACTATAACTTCAAAAAACAAAGAACTTGCCATACAACATTCCAACCCCCTTTCACCCCCCGCTAAAATCATCCCTGTTAAAAATATATTGAAAACAGTATTTTTTATTTTATATGAACTATCCAAATCCAAATTTACGGGACTAAAAGTCCAAAAAAACAACTTTCATACAAACTTCCCCATTTTCCCACCTTGGGGGCCGAATTTCGAAATATCCTTTCTTAGTACACAGGGGTGTACTAAGAAAGGATTTTTCGGAGGGCCGAATCGAGACGAATACACCCTCCAAATTTCAAGTCTGTATGACCAGCGGTTTGGGCTGTGCGTTGTCTGTCAGTCACAGTCAGTTTGGTTTTGCCAGCCACCTGCGTGCTCGCCACAAGAGCTAGCAAGGTTCGCCATTGACGGACACGTCAAGGAGGACGATATATATATATATATATATATATATACAGTCAGTCACTCAAGACAGAGCCTTTTATTATATTAGATAAACTTAAAATGATTTGTTGATCCAATCAGAGATCGTACTGCGGCCCCACACTAGGCTCAAGGCCCGTATTGTCGGAACCTTTATGGCGACCTTACAGATAATAAAATAGCCAGACAGAGGTATCCTTCTAGAGGTATCTTTGCAAAAATAACTTTAAAGTACAGAAATCAAAAATATATTTAAAAAAACCGATTTCAGACAAAAAAAAAAAAAAAAAAAAAATTTGGTACATTTAATAAAAAAAAATATAAAAATTAAAAAGTTAATACCTAATTAATTATTAGGGTCTAATTGTGTGTGTTTGTGTGTATGTGTGTGTAGATAGGGGTGTGTGTGAGATTGTGATGTTGGTGTGAATGTATGTATCTTATTAAAGGCATTGTCGCGTATATATACAAAAATATATTATACCTTATTATTTCCCCTGTCTCTGTTACAGCAGGGGTTTTCTGTACAGGGGTTATTGTCAACTTGGCTGGCAATGAAAACCTGGAATAAGGACACAAGTTAAGTAAAATTGTATTTGCTGAAACACAATTAACTTTGGATACTAAAGATGTCGAAACCGCGACACCGTTTCATGGTTGATATACCAAAAACTCGTACGAAACGGTTTGATTCCACTTTCTTTATTCGAACTGCTAAACAGTGGGTAGCGCTGCCCGAGTGGGAGTTTCCCGATAACTATAATCTTGGTGTCTTCAAGTCGCGAGTGAATCGGTTTCTTCTAGGCAAGCGTGCTCCATCGTAGACTGCATCTTCGTTTAAAATCTGGCGAGATGGCAGTCCAACGCAAGCCTACCATTAAAAAGTATGTGCTCGAAGGATTCTCACTATCAAGTATGGCGGTGCCATTGAAATCCACTGGAGCTACTGTGCCTCCGGAGAGCCTCGCTTCAGTATTTTATGGAGCCTTACTCCCCATTAAATTAATATTTAAAAAAAAAAAAAAAAAAATTTAATTAAATTTAAAATAAAAACTAAAAAAAAAAATATAATTTTTTTTTATTTAATTTTCCCTTATTGCCTATTAAATTTAATTATGGTAAACGATTGTATAGCGAAGTATTGTCTAACAGCTTGAGAGGCTCTCACTAGGCGGTCAAGAGTCAGATCCAAAAGGCAGTGATCCTTAACACGGCACACATTGTCAGGAGGTTCCTCAATCTGCAGCCTTACACACTGGCGACATGAGTCCTGCCCCGCTGCCGGCAGTATCCTATAGTTTTTCATATTATTCATGTTTTGTATATATATATTTTTTATACGTTCAAGTGACGAGACGAGCAAAACGTTCGCCTGGTGGTAAGCGTCACGCCTGCCACTAACAGTAGTAGCAGTGCCAGAACTGTGAACTTGCGAACACAATCCTGCACCGCACTGCACTGCGCTCATCACCCTAACATATTAGATGAAAAATCTCTTCATACCCAGTAATTGCACACCCTGTCTATTAATGTTTTTTTCGAATCCTTTCCATCCCAAGGTTGCCTGGAAGAAATCGCTTTTACCGATAAGGCCGCCAATTGTTACACTAGTGCCAAGTTAATTTTTCTGTTGTGATCATTATGACTGTTATTAATTATTTTGGTGTGTACAATAAAGAGTTTATCTATCTATCTATCTAATTTCTCTGGTAACATTGCCCGTCAAACCGGAACACAGTAATGGTTGCACACTACTGCTTGGCGGTTGAATAACTAGCAAAGGTGTGGTACTTCCCCAGGCGGACTCTGCGGTAGAGTCCTACCACTACAAAGAATAATATAAGAATATATTATTATATACGTTTTAAAAAAATATGTTAAACAACGTTATAAGTACGTACCTTGTCTGTAAATTTTTTACAATATTATTGGCTTCATTTGCCAATGCCAATGGATTAGCCAAGTTCAACGGATTATTCACAAACTTTGGCAAAACATGCGAGGATGGGAATATGGACAATGACTTCGGGGACGTATAGTTGTAGTTCGCTGGTATTTGGTACACTTGTAAGTTGAGCGACGAGTTGAGAGACTGGTTGAGTGGGAGTTTGATACGTTTGGATGCTGGTTCGTCATCGCTCAGCTCCGATTGGCTGCCAGTGTCGAGGGGGTCCTTGTCAAAGTGGGTCTCTTTCTCTTGTACGCAAAACATCTGTAAAAAAGGTAAAAACCAATGAGTTTGCTTTCTGGGTTGAGAGCTTACGAAATAATAAAAAATTAAAAAATTTGGTTTCTGTATAACTAACTCCAGAAACATCATGTTTTAGGACTTAAAAATGTTACTGCAACAAATTATTATTATTATAATACAGTTTACGGTTTCACACGAATGATTATGTAAAGCAGCCCGTATGTTATTCAGGGAAATAAGCTAACTCCGCACCTTTGATAAATTATATATCTACGATGGATGTTGTACGATAGACTGATGGATCCTTAACGCGTCGAAAAAAATAGCGGTTAACTGTTAGCCTCTTATGCACGCACACTATAATAACGAGAATGGTCACGCACACTAGTATAATAATGTTGGCCTGTCATTTTTCGTTAATAAACAGTAGACTATCTAGACTAGCCATATTATTAATCAAAGCTCCACACCTTTTTTCATTCAAATCCGTTTAGTTGTTTTGGCGTAAAGAGGTAACAATGATATTATTACACACATACTGACATTTGACAAGTGACATTTCAATGTGGAAAGAAAAAGAGCTACTATGTCAGTAATGTCAGCCTCTTTCTTTTAAAACTCTTTGATATCAAGAGGGATTTTTGGAGTTTTGGCGGGAACACGGAAAAATCATGTCGCTGCATTCTATTATTTTCTTAAACTAGTGTTTATTCTTGAATTAATGATAAAAAATTGTGGTGTTTTATTCATTGAGTGTTGAATTACATGCACGAGTGTGGGCAAGTGATATAATGTGGTGAAACATGTACCGTAAAAGCTCATAGTAAAGTCACCACAACTTTACTAGGGCATGACTTGGACTCGACTTTGACTAATTTCGTGTGACTAACTGTGATTTCATGACATATTTGACTTGATAATAGTAACATAAACTTGAACATTCATACATAATTGACTCTGGCAGAATGCAAAACGTGTGATGCCAATAACAAAGAAAAAAAAGGAGGGTTTTTTTTTCATTGACATCTGAAAAGTTCTATTGTTATACTGGTTATTTTTTTCTACGAGCTTATAGTGAGTTGGTTTTAACAATATGCCTATTGCATCTGATTGCATCACCTGGTGCATGATGGTGCTTCACTTTTACACTTCATTGGTACTAAATTGACAGACTAATCGACCGAGGTGTGGCATAGAGAAATCGAGCCGTATCAAAATTTAAAGACAAAACAAACTACTATTGTGGTCTCTTTCTTTTATAGTACTTAACTATATGTAGTACTAAAATGAGATACACTATGTTATGAAAAGGACAATTCTATTACTTTCCTTGTCATTTGGTTTATACCTACTGCACAAACAAAAAAATGATTCTAATTATAATAACATTTGTACTACTGTCACTAAAACTGGCTGGTTAGACAGTTATTCATTCAAAATAAAAATAAACAAAAATGGAGATCATTTGTTTCAGTTCATTTTTGTATTCTTTATTTAAAATAGTTTGTTAAAAAAACAGTAACCATGAAATCTGTTTTGAAGGCAAAACGATTGAGGGTCATTTACCCCATAGTTTAGTAGTTTTCCAAGTTAAGAGGTCAACAATCTCTGTACATATAGAATCAGATGTTCTAAAGTACAGTTCAGTCATGTGTGATTATAATAACGATGGGAGTGAGATAGCATTTAATATATTCTAAGAAACGACTACGAATGAAATTGCTCACTTTGCATGAATCATAGATTTCAAGATATTTATGACATAGTTTTTGTGCATAGTAAAAACTTATTGGTACCTATGATTACGAAATTAAAAACTTAATGAAAAGAAAGCACTGGCCGAAATTCGAGAATTCAAAGAAAGAATTACACTTACGATAAGTTCCTATTTTTAATTTTAGAACATCTTGAAAGTTACGACGATAGTGTTGTAGAGATAGATTTAGAGTTACAAAACCCGGAAATACCACGTAAAAGCTATCGGCTTACACAAAATGGCGTTATAAATTCATAAAAGAGCGAAACAATACGAGCGATCACATAAAATAACTGCACATGCCACTAAAAACTTAAACGCGTAGGTACGTAGACTGAACTAATTATGTGGTAAAAATATGGTTATTGTGAATGAACCACAAACCTTTTTTCCCTTTCCTCAACGGGTATCGGTGGTTTGAACTTATAACTAACACATTAGCACAGATTTAATTGAAATTCTATTGTTTTTGAGTAAATTAAAATCGAAACATGAAATAAAAGGTTAGGTACACTCGATTATAATAATAACAAGTTTGTCAAATAGAGATGATGATATCGCAGTGGTACGAACGAGTCAAATTATAGACTTCTAATCGATTATTATATTTCGATTTTAAAATTATCGGCCTTACCTAAAATAATCTCGATTCTCTTAGTCACTGCTTAAACTTCTCTGTCCTTTTCTAGCACGTGCAACTTCGCGTCAGAGCATCTTAAGCAGTGACTAACGGTTGAAAAGTTTTTTTAAGTAAGGCCGTAAGTGTGCAGTTATTTGATCTGCAGCGCGAGTACGGTTCTATATCATTATTATTATATCGTCTACGTAACGACTCAACTCAATCCGAAGTTGAACGAATTTAATGTCAAAATGACAGCTGTCATCGTTATTATATCGGGGCCATAACGATTTTAGAAGGTACGTACTTGCACCGATGGTTTGGCAACACATTTAAATTTTTAACGTTCATCTTAGTGTATATAAAAGGCTTTTGTGGTCGTTTCTACACATCAAAGTACGAATGGTATACATAATATAAAGTACGCCATGGCAAAGAGGAGTAAAACACTACGTTTTACGCCATGGCAGCGGACCGGATAAATATATCAGTCGGTTGCAATGAGTTGATTTATTTTTTATGATAAAATAGTTACTACATCGATCGCCGCCTGTACTTTGTTTTGTCTTCTCTCTCTTTCGCTTATTTGATGGGAATGCAATCAATCAAATCATAGGCAACGACTCCCTGGTTCGGACTAATCTATAAAGTCTTGATCGTCGACGAAAAGTACCTAGCCTATGGGTGTTTTATCGGATACATTTCGAAGAGTGTGCTTCGGATTTGCATGGTCTTATTTCCCCCCATTCTTCTATCGGACCACTATCGGTCGGACGGCCAGGACCTCAAAAAAGTGACACCGTTTCATAATATGGTACTCCAAAAACTTGTACGAAACGGTTTTCATTGTTCGAACTGCTAACCAGTGGATTGCGTTACCCGAGTAGGTGATAGGTGAATACTTAATAACTTAACTGATGGTTACGATCTGGGTGTCTTCAAGTCGCAAATGAATCGGTTTTTTCTAGTCAAGCGTGCGTGCTCCATCGTGGGTTTCATCTTCGCTTAACATCAGGTAAGATGGTAGGCAAAGGCAAGGCTTATAATTTTTTTTAATGGAATTGTATGGAAACTATGGCAAGCTCAAACCAAATCGAGATTTACATTTATTTCATTCGAATGCTTAAGATTTGTGCATACATCCCTACTAAGTCAACTACCCACAAACAATTACGTCTACGTAACAAGCATGATGAGTTTGATATTCGACCTTACACTCATAACATAAAGCCTTTAATAGCAAATAGTTTGCAAAAAAATTGGGACGTTACGGTATTTGGTTCAGGGAAGCGTCATTAGGAGTTTTGACGTTTGTGAAAGTAAAATGATGTCCGCTGCCAGCACAATTAAATATATACTATTTGGTAGGAATGTGTATTTTTTAGGAGAGCTGAAGTCATAATCTTTTATTATTTTCTACGGAGAGAGGGATAACGAGTTTTGTATATATTTCGTTTTATAGAACAAGTAAAGTAATAATTTGGTTATTCGGTAAGTATAAGTAAACTGTTATGCTCTTTTTTAACCGACTTCAAAAAAGAAGGAGGTTCTATGTTCGACTGTATGTATGCTTTGTATTTTCACCGATTTCTCCGTCAAACCGACATCTCCGTCTTTATATTTGGATAAAATGAAAATGAAAATATATAATGAAATTTTAACCTTTATAAACTAAAGTCTTAACAATAGCTTAAAATACAAAAAAAAAAAACATAGTAAGGTTAAGGCCACGAAGTTCCACGTTTCAAGCACATTTTTATGCGATCGATCAATCTAACGTTGCATCAGGTAGGGTCACATTTTAGCGGAACAAAATAATGGCGGTAAAATTAAGTCAAACTTCGATTTTTTAAGTTTTTCTCAGATAACTCGAAATGTATCACTCGATTTGTATTTTTATCAAAATTAATAATTTTTCAACCAAAGTAATATATCCAAAACACTATTTAGCTTTAATTTGTTTTTTTATGTGACTATATATTTTTATGTGCTGTAATTAGGACATGTGGCAAAAAAAATAGACACTGTTTCGGTATTTTTTTCTATTGAGGCAAGTATAATTAACCGTGTTTTCAACCAAAGAAGTAACTAAGACGGATGTTTGTCTGTAACATGTATAATTTTTGGCATTTAATATAAGTAATTTGACTATATAGCATCGATTTAAAGAGGGACAACTTTGGAATATACTCGTAGAACCCTTAGGCAAAATTGTATCGCTAGACACACGACGGTTGCCTTTAAATCTACATGGAATATTTTATTTAAAAGGGTATTGTATGTCCTTAAACTGCAACCACACCCACCGGAGGACGAGCAGCAGCGTCCTCTTGGTTAACGGTGGTGACCATTCTGCGATCCCCAAGCCGCCGAGCGTGGGGATTATGGCAACACCCCTCTATAAAGGGGGAGGCCTTCGTCCAGCAGTGGACGTTTTATGGCTGACGACGACGACTCTCGAGGTGGTGCCATATTAATTTGAATTCTTTTTTTTTAATTTACTTGTGGCATTTGTTTCTGAGCACTACCGTGGATCGGATGACACGTTAAATTGTTGGTCCCGGTTGTTTGTCCTAGTTTCTACAACAACAACCGTCAGCCATGTCAGAGGCCTTCGGGCGGCACATTAGCTCTGACACTAGGGCTGGCCACTCAGCCTATACGAACTTACTTACTTATTTTTTTACTTTAATTACTTGTTATACACAAAATTGTAATTGGATGATCGAGATAGCTATCAAAATATGTTTTTCACATGTTTTATGTACACTACTAAAATATACTTTTTCATCACACTTGCTCGTAAAGTGGATCTTATTGCATCGGTTTTAGGCTCATAATCCAAGCTATTACGCACCAGTGCTTTTTACTTTACATTACGGCACTTGTGCTATAATAGGTATAACCCGGTAAAGTCGAGTTTGTACGTGACTGCAATTAGACGAATGTATACGAAGCACTCTTAATATAGCCGGGTAATACTTACAGTTTTTTTGTAATACAAACAAAGAGTTCTTATGCCGCTGAAGTAAATGTCAATCTGCGCGCGCATTGCTGGTTTGGGCGCCATTTTCCACAAATGTTTGTTGACGTTTTCGCCGTGTGGTTGATTATTATCAAAAAAAAATGTTTTTTCCTCGCAAGTGTGACGAAAACAGTCGTATGAAACTCTTGTGCTATGTTTCAATACACTCTCGGCTTCCTTATCGCGCTCGCATGCGGCTCGCGCGCATAATACCGCCTCTAGTGTAATGACCAACATAGCACACTTGTATCATAATGTACTATTATGGTCTAAGCTTTAAAGCTGTAATAGTGCGATCCAAATTAGAAGAAAAATGTAAACAGAAATAGGCTAGATGGCTGGTATTTTTTTATTGTCCTATTAAAATGTGGCCCATAAATATAGCTGAATAATGAAATGAAAATGAAAATTTGATCAAAAATAAGCAACTTATAAGCATTTTAATATCACGCTGGACAGAGAGGCGAAACAGCAAATCGTGACGTCACTTCTCTGTACGCCATATAAATTATATTCTGACAAGTAAGGCGTGACGTCATTTTTTGTTTTGTGAGAAAGGGACAGAGTTGTCTCTAACAAAAACTTTAAACGCTCATATAACAGAACATTATTAACCGATTTAAATTATTTTTTCAATAAACATACTATATTTACTTAAATTCTTCATCAAAGCTATTGGTTTCAACGATATAAACATCAGTCATGTACCCTATTCTGTATAATTAGGTTACAGGCATAACGTTAAGGGCTTTACTTAGAAACGTTGCTTAAATTAACAAACGTTATATAGCTTCTGCACATTATAAATATGAAAAATGTGTAGTGCTATCGTCATTTAATTGTAAACAACGTTGTTAATTATGGTCGTAGTTAAATGAAATCGGTCAAGCGTGAGTGACACTCACGCACTAGGACTAGGAGTCCCGTACAACCAATCGATAAATTGAGTTTACTGTTAATATTTAGTTTTTTGGTTTGTACGGAATTCGTAGTTAGTGCCCAACTTTTTATTATTTGATCTCGGTGGAAATGTTCTCTATCTAAAATTCCTTCAGTATATAATAACGGCCTTACCTAAAATAATCACGATTCTCTTAGTCACTGCTTAAACTTCTCTGTCCTTTTCTAGCACGTGCAACTTCACGTCAGAGAGAAGATGGCAGAGCATCTTAAGCAGTGACTAACGGTTGAAAAGTTATGTTAAATAAGGCCGATAGTCCTTTTGGTACGAAACTTTAAAAGGAAAACACATCGAACATCAGTATTAAAAGTATTTTTTATTTAAAAACAATTATTTACATCACTTAACATTATTTCCTTAATATATAAGTGTACAAGCTGGTGTATTGCATCCTCACCATATTTACAGAAGTAGATTATACGAGTTGTGCGTGAACATTATTTTAAATCAGCTCTAGTTTTGTAACCATTTGATCACTCATATTTATTTATTGGATAAATATTTATTTTTCATATTATATATTGTATATATTATTGGTTTATTTTATTATCTAATTAATTATTTGTATTTATTTGTATTTATTGATCATATAAATTTATATAATTTATTTAATTAATTAATTATATATATTAATTTATTATATTTATTTATATATTTTAATAAATTAATTTATTATATATAATTACTGTATTTGCTCTTAACTATAATTTATTTTATGCGCCTACATCCCCATCTCTTTAACCGCGGGGATGACTGGTAGAAAATGCTTTAGCATTAAGTCCTCCTTTTGTACAGAATTAAGAATTTAATAAATATACTCATCGTTATGAAAAACATTTACCATATCGCACAACACAATCCTTTACTCTTGAACACGTACTTTGAAAATTTGTTAACCTTTACTTACCTTTAGCTTTACCTAGTAAAGCTAAAAATAGTGGATGTAATCTGTTGTTAGGAGCACGGATTTCTGATGTACAAACTACATATAAGTAGCTTAGTTTGGAAATCCTGCAGGGCTAACATGCGCACAGCGAGAAAATTTTGTCGTGTCTTTATGTCGTGCGAAAACGAGACAAACTTATACAGATTCGTAGCCTTGTCCTGTTTTGTAGAATCGAGAAAATTTTCTCGCGGTGCGCATGTTAGGCGCTCTGGGCTCACAATGTAAAATGTAGCTTTAGTCATACATTTTTCTTAGTCTATCTCTTTTGTATATTATTGTGCATACAGTATACAATTTTTGTTCCTGTGACAATAAATTATTATTATTATTATTACTATGGCATCAAACCTAACAAAAAAAAGCTGTTCCATATAAAAAGTTCATTGACTTCCGACAAAATGTATGAAACAGCTGATATTTTTGCGATTCCATATTTGATGCCAAAGTAAAAGGTTTTCATGGCGTTGAGTATTTTAACCTCTGTAAATATGGCGAGAATGCAAAACAGCTTGTTTATGAAACAATAAATAATCAATTATTGTTTTTTTTATTTCATACAATGTATAATTGTACATCTAGTTAGATTATTTAAATATTCGATATATACTTAGATTAGGGGGATATTACTTAGATATTATTATTACACGTATTTATTTTATTTCTTAGTTAAGTTCATTACAATAAATATAAGAATACAAAAATATATATATCCATATATATTATAATATAATTAATATATTTATTTATACAATATAGTTAAATATTTATTTTAAGTGTTGTACATATGTCTCTATAATGTATTTGTAAATAAATGATTAGCACTTTTAAAATGAATACAAAAATACAAATTATAAAAAACTTAAAAACTAGGGTGCCGCCAGCAGCGGGGCAGGGCTCAACTGCCGGTGGTTAGGGCTGCAGAGTGAGGAACCTCAATGCATGCCGTGTCAAGGACCACTGCCGCTGTATCTGACCCTTGACTCAACCGCCCAGCGAGAGCCTCTTGAGGTGTTCGTCGAGGCTCTTCGCTATAAGACCGTTTGACTGTTTATATTATTATTATAAACAGCCATGTCAGAGGTCTTCGGGCGGCACATTAACTCTGACACTAGGGCTGGCCACTCAGCCTATACGAACTTACTTACTTACTTTATTATTATTATTATTTTATTATTTATTATACTTAGACTGCATCTTCGTTAATCATCAGACGAGTTGGCAGTCAAACGCAAGCCTATAAATCAATTAAAAAAGGGGATAATACTTCAAAGTATCAATATCCTGTTAAATACACAGATAATTTATTTACAAGTAAAATAACAGTTTCTAGGTTAGGTAGGTATACCGAATATTTTTATGCTTACGTTATATGCGTGCGTGTCTCTAATAAATCAGTTTTCGTAATAAATTCAAATTCATAAACAATTTTTAATACTGGATCGTCACATAAATCATGTCAACGTATAGATTACACCATTTTAAATGTAAATCAATTAGATGGACTGCTGACGCAAAAGTGTAATTTTAGTTTTAACTGCCAAGGGAGGGACAAGTACAGCATGTTAGTATTATTTACAGTGGGGTAAGTTACCATATAATTTTTCAGGGGACTAACATCAGGGGGGGTCACTCCGCAGTTTAGGTATGTTCGGTCGGCGCTTTGTCCGGGAGGACAATGCAAGGCAGAAAGTCAGGCGCCGCCCGCACGTAACTAAGCATACGTGATAGAAAGAGAGCGGTATATCTAGGTGAATATAGCGAGCGGTATCCAGCGCTGTGCAAGTTGAATTGCTACTTTATTGCCTAGTAGATAGAGTCCTTATTTATTTCAATTCCTTTGCGGAGTTAACTTTCTGTACGTAGTACTATTATTTATTCTGTGCTAACATGCTGAATAAACAACTAACATATAAGTTATCTGCTTTTTTATATTAAATATAATTATAATTTCAACATTTATTATCTAGCAATAATTTTAATTAAAGGTTTAACTACGGTCTTCACAAAGTTGCGCTTGTTGGCTACAGAGTCTTCTTGGGACTCATTTATGAGGCCATCTTAGCTGCAGCAGCAGCGGCTAAAGCTGCAGCCTTCTTCTTAACAGCAAGGGCAGTGCGCTGCTTCGCTTGAATTTTCATTTTCTGGCTCTTTGACAGCTTGCGTTTTTTAGCTTCTGTAGCAGCGGCGGCTGCAGCTGAAATAATTATAGAAAAATATTTTCTTAATGTGACCCATTGAGCATTTAACTATGTGACCGGACGGGAATTTGACTGCAGAGGACCAACGAGAGTAGGATAAGCGAGGGAAATTTCGTTTTTAAAAGGATGCATACAAAAACATTGACAGTCTTACTTTAAAAAACTTTTCTACCTTAGTCACTGTTTAAACTTTTCTGTCCTTTTCTAGCACGTGCAACTTCACGTCGGAGAGAAGATGGCAGAGCATCTTAAGCAGTGACTAGCGGTTGAGAAGTTTTTTTAAGTAAGGCCGTCAATCTTTAGAAAAAGAATAAATTTCTAAGTTAACGCACCAATTTTTCTGTACCAATGCATGGGGGGCGTCATGATGTTTTTTCTTCACGAGTATGTACAATTATGATGAGCAATCTTTCCATCGTTGTTTGCTCACAATGAGCAAAAACCTAAAACTCCATCTAACTAATATAATAAAAGGCTCTGTCCCGAGTGACTGACAGACAACGCACAGCCCAAACTGCTGGTCGTACAGACTTGAAATTTGGAGGGTGTATTCGTCTCGATGCGTAGCGGTGTACTAAGAAAGGATTTTTCGAAATTTGATCCCCAAGGGGGGGAAAAGGGGGGGGGGAGTTTGTATGAAAGTCCTTTGTTTTTGGACTTTAAGTCACGAAAATTTGGATTTGGATAGTTCATTTAAAATAAAAAAATACTGTTTTAATTATTTTTTTGACAGTGACGTTTTAAGGGGGGAGGAAAGGGGGGTGGAATGTTGTATGGGAAGTCCTTTGTTTTTGAAGTTATAGTGATGAAAATTGATATTTGGGTAGTTTATACAAAGGGAGGAAGTTGGGGGCAGTCGGTAGAGTCGGTCGAGTCGGTCGAGTCGGTAAAGTCGGTAGAGTCGGAAGAGTCGGTAGAGTTGGGGGACTTGAAGGGGCAAAATAAATTGCTCGGCATGATTTTTGGGAGCGGTCCGAATTTCTTCCGCTCGCGGACGAAGTGGCGGGCGACCTCTAGTTTCTAATATAATATAGTTAGGTTGGTCCTAATCAGTAGCCATATTCTGTACATCAAAACAAACAACTTTTACTACTACGGGGCCAACATTGAAATCGCGAAGAAAGTATATAAAGCAATTGCTTGCTAATTTTAATTTAATTTCAATTATAGTTCTGTCCAACATAAAACGTAAACAAGTACAGGTCACGTCATGTAAAAAGAACGCTGGAAGAAAGTAGAGGGGGTTGTTTGCGCATGTGTACACTTGCGCACAAAAGTACTAGCCCTATTGTTTTAAATAATGATTAATTAGCCTTTTGCCCCCAGCTTCGTATATTGGTTATTGCTAGGTACCGCCTCATACCACCAAATAGACCGATAAATCGCCTACTGCCCAGCTTAACCGCCAGCGTTATTTTTACATGACGCTCCTTTTTTTATTTTTTTTTATTTTTTTATTCATTACAATTTGTACATACATTATTACATCATAAGTAGTACCGAAAAACCACCATGGTTTGTCTCGGCACCAATCACATCGCGCTGTTAAAAAAACACATAATTGTTGTTGTAAAAATTGTTTACCCTTACAACAACATACCTACGTACTATAATAAATAATAATATGCCGGCCGCGACAAGCCCAAAGTGAAGTTACCTTCAGTTTGGATCTGGCGCGGTGGCGTTGGTTAGCACGCTTTTCACACCTATCTTACCGGTTACCGGTTACCTGTATATACCTAACCTACAAATCTGGTTTCGGGCCGTCAATAGGTGCAATCATGTGCGTAGATTCTAACAAGGCACAGTACCCATTATTTTTCCTTGGACTAGATTATCGACAACGCCCTCATCAAGAGCTGATAGATATAAGCATTGCTTAACAAGAAAACTAGATTTTGGACCGCCGCTGGCGCCATCTGCGAAATGTTTAGCGTGGGGAATCTCATTCATTGTATGAAAACAACTTACCAGCAGGAGTTTTGGCGGGAACACGGAAAAATCATGTCGGTGCATTATATTATCTTCTGAAACTTGTGTTTTTTTCGCGATTTAATGATTAAAAATGGTGGTATTTTATTCATTGAGTGTTGAATTACATGCACGAGTTTGAGCAAGTTGTTTAATGTGGTGAAACATGTATTTTCGTGTTGTTTACCGTAGAAGCTCATAGTAAAGTCGCCACAACTTTATAGGGCAGGACTTGGACTTGACTATGACAAATTTCGTGTGACTAACTGTGATATCATGACATATTTGACTTGATTTTAATATAAAACTTGAAAATTCTTAAACTTGTCACTGGCAGAATGCACAACGTGCCATGCCAATAACTAAGTATTTTTTTTTAATAAATTAAAAAAAACTTACCAGCACTATAAACTTGTCTGCTAGCCGCCGTCCGAGCAAGCTCGCCGAGGGTGTTCGCGAGCGCCGTGCCGAGCCGCGAGCAATCTGTTCGGGACGCAGTGTGCGCGCGTAACGCTAATGTGGCTAACCTGTCAACAAATAGAAAATTACACATACTTACTTATAAAAAATATATAGTCTGACTAACTTATCTCTTTAAATAAGCGAGGAAGCACTGTAATTTTTAAACAAAATTGACAGGCGGCTGTGTTTTTTTTTTTAAATTTTGTTCACATACTTATATACGAACGCTGCATGTGATCATTTTTGGCGTTATATTTGACAACATAGGGCTACCTACGCGAACGCACCTTTTATCGAATGCAAAACGCAAATTTTAATGCTACCCTACGAGTCTACGAGCATGAGAAGTTGAATATTTATTTCAGGGGCATTGAGCTAATATCTGAAGAGTCCACCTATAGGTACGTGCATTATATAGTTCACAATTGTTCGAATTTAGACGTTATGTCGCTTGCATAGTGTTCAATGTATGCTTGGGCGCTTGTTTCTTATCGTAGTACAGGTCAAAAAGTTGGCGTAATGCGGTTCGTGCGCCGAGTTTTGACGCGGTTTTTTTTTGCACGTTTGTGACTATATAGATATTATCTCAATGGTCGCGACCCACAGATTTACTGTTTTACATACAGAAGCCTTACTCGGGACTGCGAAATAGAATAAAAGGCGTTTCTCTAGGTCCTATACACTACAATAAAAAATACAATTATTTAGCCTGTTTATTTTTCAAAAAACAGTCAATACTATTGGATGATAATAATCAAATAATTATCTAGTAAAAGATTTTCTATCTTTTCAATCAACTTCAAAAAAGGAGGTTCTCAATTCGACAGTGTTTTTTTTAGTATGTGTATTATATATATATTTTGGCGCGGACATTTTTTTGCACGGTTGTGACTCTATAGATAGATATTTTTTGAATAATTCGAACGATATTGTTTGGAATAAGGTTCAATATCGTTTGAAAGTCGGCTCCGCTCGCATGCGAAACTTTGCGTACGATTCAACAATCGAGCCCCTGTTGTATGTAGTCATATTTGGCGCACGCAAGCGTCTGTAATTATAACATAAAAGCATGTTTTGGAAAATATAAAGCCAAGCAATGAGTTAATTAACAAACTTAGCATTTTGTGTGGAACTGGATGTTTGGTTTGGCCTAGCGCCAGTCTACGTATTTGAGGTCTTCTATTTTTGTTGAAAATTATGTTTATTTCTCTCTGTTGACACAATCAGGGATAATTTGATGGCCTATATGAACGGAGTCATATAGCCATCAAATTGTATGTACCCACTGAAGAGAGAAGTGAATAGAACGGAAATGTGACGGGTGACCATTCTACCAATATACATGTTTTTAAACAGAGAATACTCAAAAAGATAATTTAAACAGAGGTGTAGGAAATCAAACCACAATGCATCCTAATTAGATCAATTTTAATCTGTTGCAAAATGGGATTTATAGCGTTTTACTTCAAATGATTGCAACATTGTAGTCAATTCTGAAGGTTTAAGTTGACAGAACTAAACTAACTAAAGTATTGCTGTCCTTAGCTAACATGCCTAGTAAGGAGTTTTGGCGGGAACACGGAAAAATCATGTCGTTGCATTCTATTATTTTCTTAATCTGGTGTTTTTTCGCGAATTAATGATTAAAAATGGTGGTGTTTTATTCATTGAGTGTTGAATTACATGCACGAGTGTGGGCAAGTGATATAATGTGGTGAAACATGTCTTTTCGTGTTGTTTTCAAAACTCCATAGAAGCTCATAGTAAAGTCGCCACAACTTTACTAGGGCATAACTTGGACTCGACTATGACTGGCTTCGTGTGACTGATTGTGTTTTAATGACATTTTTGACTTTATTTTAATAAAAGAAACCTCCTTATTCATAAACTTGACACTGGCAGAATGCACAACGTGCGATGCCAATAACTAAGAAAAAAAAAACTGACAGCAATATTTTAATTAGTTTAGAACTGTCAACTAAAACCGTCAGAATCGAACATATTGTACTCATCATTATGAACAAATTATCCTATGGGGTCAACCCTGAAATCTGGAAAAAAAGCAGCTGTACCTACAAAAAGTTAATTGACCTTGGACAAAATTTATGGAACAGCTGTTTTTTTCCGCGATTTCAGGGTTGATCGCATAGGAAAAGTTGTTCATAATGATGAGTCCAACGACCTCTTAAAGTTTTAGACATTAATAAAAAATTGTGGTGTAGCTAAATCCTATCCTCACCTGCCAGGTAGGTCCTGGTGATCAGCATCGACATCACATGCGAGGGTGGTCGTGTTCTTGCCCTTGTTGCCCAGAGACATCTGCAACCAACGGGACTACTCCTTAATTATGGGTTATTCTAACCACAAAATAATTTCTAATCTAATATGGTATTAGTTTCTCAACAAGCAAGGTAGGGCAAGACGCTTTAAAGATTAGGTCGTGATGGGCTTCCTTTTTTTTATACGTTCAAGTGACGAGACGAGCAAGACGTTCGCCTCGTGGTGAGCGTAATGTCTGCCACTAACAGTAGTAGCAGTGGAAGAATAGGGTAGATGACTGATGTTTAAATCGTTGAAACCAATAGCTTTGATGAATAATTTAAGTAAATATAGTATGGTAATTGAAAACATTATTTAAATCGGTTAATGTTCTGATATATGAGCGTTTAAAGTTTTTGTTAGAGACAACTCTGTCCCTTTCCCACAAAACAAAACATGACGTCACGCCATACTTGTCAGAATAGAATTTATATGGCGTCCTGACAAGTGACGTCACGATTTGCTGTTTCGCCTCTATGTCTAGCATGATATTAAAATGCTTATAAGTTACTTATTTTTGACAAGATTTTAATTTTCTTTTCATTAATCAGCTATATTTATGGGCCACATTTTAAAAGGATAATAAAAAAAAAACAGGCTTCTAGCCTATTGCAACTTTGCAACCATCGAGTAAGGTAGGTATTTTCTAAACGGGATTGCATAGTTTATCTATGCTTTCGTTTTCAACGATGTTTATCTAACAAATCCAGGTTTATAGACTAAACAGTGATGACAGGTAAATTGGTTCACTGTCTGTGTGATTCATACTAATGCTGTCATGAGTTCAGATGAGTTGTTAAGATCTATCTGTCACATTTTTCTTATTTCGTTTTTATGAGAGACCGCAGAGAATGACTGGCTGATAAATTGCATTAGTGACGTCAAGTCACGTGTGACACTATGGTGAGTGTTAAAGCGAGAGCTAGATTATATTGCTGTTTTATAGTCAACTAGCTGACCCGCCCCGCAGCCTCGCACGGGGGCATAAACCAAAATTAAAAAAAAAGGGAGGTTACCATTTCGACACTTTTTTTTAATACATTCAAGTGACGTGACGAGCAAGACTTTCACCTGATGGTAAGCGTCACGCCTGCCACTAACAGTAGCAGTGCCAGAATTGTGAACTTGCGAATACAATCCTGCACCGCACTGCACTGCGCTCGTCACCCTGAGATATTAGATGTTAAATCTCATCATACCCAGTAATTTCTCTGGTAATATTGCCCTTCAAACCGGAACACAGTAATGCTTGCACACTACTGCTTGGCGGTTGAGTAACTGGCAAAGGTGTGGTACTTCCCCAGGCGGACTCTGCAGTAGAGTCCTACCACTACCAAAAAATGTAGCTGTAAAAATGTACCATGTAGCTTGAATGAAGCTTTAAACGGAGATAATATTTACCTTAAAAGTGTGTGGACAGATACCGAAGAGGTACCTTTCCAGGGTTTGTTTGAACTCATCTGCGAACATCAATGCCGCTCCATCGCTCGATTGCTGTCGACAAACAAACATACAATATCAACATTTTATTAACCACTACAAAAAGAAAAGAAAAATATGTTAAAATATATTTTATTGGAATGTAGTTTTCGCGATTAAGTCCTGCAGGCCTAACATGCGAAATTTTTCTCGATTCTACAAAACAGGACAAGGCTACGAATCTGTATAAGTTTGTCTCGTTTTCGCAGGACATAAAGACACGACAAAAATTTCTCGCGGTGCGCATGTTAGCCCTGCTGGTGAAAGACATAATTATTTATTTAAAGAATAAAATAAGAATTTACTTTTTTCGGTAACTTTTTGCTTTTTTCACCTTTTCTTTTCTTGTTGTATTGGCTTACATAAAACAGCGACGGTGATACTTACGTATCATTGTCGCTGATATTAACGGCCTTACTTAAAAAAACTTTTCAACCGTTAGTCACTGCTTAAGATGCTCTGCCATCTTCTATCTGACGTGAAGTTGCACGTGCTAGAAAAGGACAGAGAAGTTTAAGCAGTGACTAAGAGAATCGAGATTATTTTAGGTAAGGCTGTTAATATATAATGTGGAAGCACCTTTATAGGACTTGATGGTGCGGATAAAAATCAATAGCGAGGATTGAATTTTTTTGTAAAAATAAAAAATCTCATAGAATTTTCCAAATCGTTTTATGACAGAGTTCTGAGGTACCTAACAAACATCCAAAAACATATAGCCGAATTCAGACCCTCTTACTTTTTTGAAGTTTGTTAAAAAGGATACCCATGGACGGGCCTACGTATTTTTTTAAGCGCACGCGCAGCGTCTGCGATACGTAGGTACTGATGAATATAAAATTATTGATGATCTTAATTGTGAGAGAACCCTAAAACTGTAACAATTTCATTATTCCTGTAGCATGCACCTAAGCATTAACCGTTTGTTTCAAGTGTGTATTTTAGGGACACTTGTTACAAGAAATACTAATATTTCCACATATTGGAACGAAGCCAAACTCATCACACGTTGAAATTGTGAATTAAATGTATTCCATCCAAGCATTATTATCCAAGCTTTGGAAAAAATCTCAGAGTGGAGGTGCGAAAAACGCAAAGAAGCATCACCAAATTAATAATATAATAAGAAAAAAATAAATAGAAATGCCTAAACATAATGCTTAAAGTATCTACCTAATGGATACCTAATTGACCAAGCGGAGCGAAGGTCTCTGACTTTAAGGGTTCGACGATAACTCGCGAAGCGTTGATCCGTCTTTTTAAACTGGAAGCAAGTAGGTAGTTCGTGTAAATACAATGACCAATAAAGCAAGTTCGATGAGCTATATTGGTCAACCGGTCGTATACGTATAAATCCGTACATAACTCCAAACAGCGACGGTGATAATGCAATCTTATCATTGTCGCTGACTGTTTTCGAGTCGGGCCGGAATTTGAACACAGACCTCACATTTCCAAAGCGAACAGTCTCCCATTATTTTCCAAGCTTTGGACCACCTATAAAACTAAGTAATAGGCATGACGACTACAATTTTTTTATTACCCCATAAAAAACCTGATCATAAATAGAGCCTATCAATGGAAACAAAATTTTAAATAATTGAAAAATAAATAAGTTCTAAGTATTTTAATTTCAAGTTAGACAGAGAGCGCGCTATACTGAGCTATGACGTCAAGCCTCAGGCGCGGCATACAATTGCTATACTAACACGTGCTTTGCGAGAAAGGGATAGAATATCCCCTCTCTATCCCCACCTAAAACTTAAAACGCTCATTCATATCTCAGAGATTTATCAGCCAATACAATTTATTTTTTCAGTAAATGTAATGTATTTAGTTATATTCATCACTAAGCCTGTTATTTGTTATAAATTAAACATTAGGCCACTCGCCTATTGGTTGATCGTTCTGATTCTTAAATTCTCGGAAAAAATATTATTTGTTATGCAAGGCTCAAACCTTTGAACAAGCTTTGAACCTTATAATCGTGTTTACTGTTTAAGTAAACCTTTCTTGAATGAACTCATTCGCGCCGAGTCATATATTTATTATTAGTTTATGAAACTAGTTGCGGTGTTAAGTTCACAGATGGCGCAATAAATTAGCGGCTTCGATAACCCGGCCGTGTCGATACATTTGGCAACCCGCCAGGTTTGATACGCTTTGATTTATTAAGTTCTCAGTTAGGATTACCATCCGGCTGGATTTGTTCGGACACTGTCCGGAATTTAGTTCTTCTGTACTTTAGGCCTTCTTTACGAACTTTTTTTCTTGTTTGGCATCGTTCTTTGAGCGTTGTGACCAAACATAGGTTGTGACAGTGTCAAAATTTAATAATGTTCGAGTTTAATTTCAACTAATAGTATAGTGGAACAAAACAACAATTCATATTTAAAGGGATTCATAATAGTGGGGAAGATTACTGAAATCCCCAGCAGTGGGCAGTGGGGGTTTCGGGAATACAAATTGGTCACTGTTAAGCCCAAATCATGCCTCAGCAAACTGATGGCAGCTTTACTGAAAGCTTCTATTCTTTGTGGAGTTGTGAAGGCAACACGAAAAGACAATTTATACCGCATTACCTGCATATTTGTATGTGCATACACAAATAGTTAACAATAAAAAACGATAAAAATAAGCTAGGAGCTGAGTGTCTTTAAACTGCAACCAGACCCACCGGAGGACGGGCAGTGTAGTAGAATAGGTTCAGCTGCCGACACTGCGCGATCGCGAACCTTATTGCGAGGCGATATAATTCACAGTCGCGCAGCGTCGGCAGCTGAGCGTATTCGGTCCCGGTATAAGCAGTTCAAGGTACGGCCCCTGTCTCGGTTAACGGTGGTGACCATTCTGCGATCCCCAAGCCGCCTGCCAAGCGTGGGGATTATGGCAACCCCTCTATTAAGGGGGAGGCCTTCGTCCAGCAGTGGGCGTTTTATGGCTAACGGCGACCCATTTTTTTTTTTCACTAATGTTTTTTTTTAACAAATTTTACCATAGGGCCAACCCTGAAATCACGAAAAAAAACAGCTGTTCCATACAAAAAGGTTCATCGATCTTGGACAAAATGTATGGAACAGCTGTTTTTTTTCGTAATTTCAGGGTTGGCCCCATAGTAAAAGTTGTTCATAATGATGAGTACAATGATATCCTAGAAGGATAACGGTGGAAAAAGGTTTATTTATATTTTGCTTTTCATTCTCGACATAATGTATAAGCTCCAAGTTCCAATAGACACTAGTAAGTTTAAAATACTAATAGTAGGTAGGTACATGTATTATTTTCAAGTATTTTGGTACGCTTGTTTCGCGTGGGCGGAATGTTATTCTGGATCAGTTTTTATTGTAATACTATTGAGGTATATTTAAACATTTGTAATAGACTTTGTTTTGGTTTATTGACTGCTGTGAGTGATTTGCCAGACGGAGTTTTACTGATGATACCTACTAATACGTAGTGAGTTTTTGTATTGCGTCCATTGTTTTCTTAACGCTGTTATTCAGTTATACATTTTATTTACACTAATTCTATGGTTTCAAAATGGAAAAAATAGGGTACACTCAAACGTTTTATTTAGTAATTTTTCATACGATTTGAAATATCAGAGATATTTTACATAACAGAAAAAAATACTCTTTTTTCAAAAAAAATAAAACGTAAAATACTGTTTTTTCAACTTTTTTATTTCATTTCAGACTTCATTTCTCTATTTTAGACCCATATTTTTTTAATATTTGAAGCATACAATGTGTAACAAAAAGTTTCAACAATACCTACTGAAAGGTATGTATGTATTATGTATGTAGGTACTCATCATTATGAACAACTTTTACTATTGGGCAAACCCCGAATACGCGAAAAAAAATCACCCTAACCATACATTTTGTTCAAGGTCAATTAACTTTTTGTATGGAACAGCACTTTTTTTTTCGTGACTTTGGGGTTGACCCCATAGTAAAAGTTGTTCATAATGATGAGTACATACATACCCTTCAGTATTGTTGAACCTTTTTGTTAAACATTGTATAATAACGCCGCATTGATTTAGTAAACTCAATCATGAAAACGTAAATAATATTTATACAATATTTAAAAACAGCGCACAGCGAAAAAACGTGTGCTAGTAGCTATCATATTTGATTTTTGTAGGTACCTATGCCAAGACATTAAGGGCCTTACTTAAAAAAACTTCTCAACCGTTAGTCACTGCTTAAGATGCTCTGCCATCTTCTCTCTGACGTGAAGTTGCACGTGCTAGAAAAGGACAGAGAAGTTTAAGCAGTGACTAAGAGAATCGAGATTATTTTAGGTAAGGCAGTAAGACATAAGCACAGAATTTATGTAGTCTATAATACGATAATACGATATATATGTATAATTTTTATGTTAAAACACTGACAATAGCTGATCCTCCGCGCGTCTGTGGTCTCAGTCTAATTACATAGGTAAAAAAGAGAAGCCGGCGCGCTCGCGCCACGTTTCGTACAGTAATTTTGTTAGAAAATAATTCATTGCAATAAAGTTATTGCGTAAGAAAAAAAACTAGTTCAATAATAAGATAGATCAAAGTGTTACTCGTAACCTTTACTCATTTTGGTTCTGTGTCTTCATACAAAAATACAAAGAAAACGTGACTTAGAAATTCATTTTTTTCACGTATTTTTTCTATCGAGAAAATTATTCGCAAACGTGTTTTCGAAACAATAGCCAACTAGGAAATATGATCTAGCTTAACATAAATTTTTTTCAGTGCTGTCGAATTTGGGCATTTGGCTAAACATTAAAAAGTAAGTTCGTATAGGCTGAGTGGCCAGCCAGTAACTAGTGTCAGAGTTAATGTGCCGCCCGAAGGCCTCTGACAAGGCTGACGATTGTTGTTATAGAAACTAGAACAAACAACCGGGACCAACAATTTAACGTGTCATCCGGCCCACGGTAGCGCTCAGAAATAAATGCCACTCACGATCACCCATCCGAAGACTGACCGGACCGTCCGTTGCTTAGCATCGGTGATCGATTAGAATCACCTAGACCAGCTACGCCACGAGCACATTAACCCGAATGAAGCCAATTTGGGTGTACTCATCCTCTTAGGATGAGTACACCCACGGCTTCTTAAGTTAAGCTTAAGTATGCAAAATAACGTAAACGTGCAAATTTTCCACATGTTTTGAGAATTTCTGGACACTAAAGCAGAACTAACGATCGACGTCTCGCTTCTGATTTAAAACGCAAAACTTTACTTCAACGTCGTTGAAACTATTTCCAACGTTTATTATTAAAAACATAATAATATTCTTGCGGCGTAATATTATAAATGCAATAAATTACTTTTATAGTTGATTTTATGGCACCGTCTTTGTGTTGGCAACACACATTTTTCTGGAACTTTCATCTGCAATGATTTAGAGGTGCATTAAAAAAAGTCTCCACGCATAGATCCAAAGCGACCGTTTTTATTTCGGAAAATTATCAAGAAAATGCAACATTATGTATAAAATGTTTTGACCTAAAGATACAAAGTAATTATGCGAAAGTTTTACCACTTGGCATACGAGAGTTTCATTCTTTAAATATTTTTTATTCAAAATGCTCTAACAGCTCCCTTACTCTAAACTCTTCTAGTTCTATTGATCGCACTAAACACTAATGAATACAAATTAAATAAATCATACTATATAATACTAAATACCTACATATCTAAAGAAAATACATTTATAATATTACTTACATAACAATAATATACATTGATCACACCTGCAGGATAATCATGTAACTGTTCGGGATCGCGATTTGTCATAAATGTCACTTGTCACTGTCACAGCTTCACAGTATCACGGAGGGATTTCTCTCGCTATCGTTATCGAACGAATGCATTGATTTCCTTAATTAAGTTAAACAAATCCGTCGGTCTTTTGGCGTTTCATCCTGCCCTGCAGGGTCAAATGAGTTTTGGCAGTGACAGGGACAAGTGTCTATTTTTGACAACTCGTATCCGAATCGCGATCCCGAAAAGTTACATGATAGCCCCGCTGATTCTCCCATATTACCGCTTGTTGGAGCAGTTAGGTTCGAATCTGTTTTCATGGATAACGTGTATTATACAGGGTGTTAGTTTGCACACCGTTATCCTTCTACGATATCATTGTACTCATCATTATGAACAACTTTTACTATGGGGCCAACCATGAAATCACGCAAAAAAAACACCTGCCATACAAAAAGGTTCATCGATCTTGGACAAAATGTATGGAACAGCTGTGTTTTTTCCTGATTTCAGGGTTGGCCTCATAGTAAAAGTTGTTCATAATGAGTACAATGATATCCTAGAAGGATAACGGTGTGCAAACTAACACCCGGTATTACATTATATTTTATTTTATTTATTACTAGCTGTACCTGCGGCTTCGCTCGCGTAGACCAAATAGTTATATGCGCATGACCTTATTTTACTTTAAATAACAAAGTAACGTTTAAGAGGGTTTAAATTCGGCTGATCATTTTGTAACGATATCTTCGTGCATAATAACAATGTTGTATCTCGCACCATCTTACACTTACGCCTCTCTAAAGATAGATACTTTCATTATGAAGGAATGCAGTCTTATGTTGTATTTTCTAGATAATCAGTGTTCTAGGTCGGGTAGATGGGATATTCGTGTTGGTTCCGTGGCGACAAATGGCCCGCGCACGCAACCAAGAGGTATAACGATTTGCAATTCATCAATGTGACCGCAGAGCCTAATAAGCCATGTAGCCTATTCGGGACCGCTGAACTTCAAATCGTGAGGTCACGAGTTCATAACCCGGGCCCGTACTAAATGATCTCTTTGGCTTTAATGTTAATGTATATTGTGTGAATCCAGTAACCCGCAACTGGGCCTGCGTAGTGGCTTATTCGCCTATCGAGTATAGACCTAGGTAAGTCCAGCAATGGACACCAAACCAATAAAAGATTTTCATTCCTCAAAAAAAAACTACTTTCTCCAATTAAATATTTAACAGAAATTCGGAAAACTCTTGCGCATCCTGACTCTGCCTTCTTTGGGTCCTCATATTAACCGTGAGATTTGGTTGGACATCTAATTTGGTAATAACGGGCAACGACTTTTTGACTTATTAGGCAGGCATTTATTTCATCACTTCTTCAGCCTTGTGATGCAATAGGTAATACGATCATCATCATCATCATCAGCCCGTAGACATCCACTGGTGAACGAAGGCCTCCCCCTTAGACCGCCACACTGTACGACAACCTGCCATTTGCACCCACCGGTTGCCCGCGACTTTTACAATGTCGTCGGCCCACCTAGGAGGAGGCCTACTTACTGGGCTGTGTAGTGTTAAGTAGCTTAGAACACTTCAGAACATTTTTAGAAAATCGCATGTCTATCCATTCATCTTCCTTACTAGCATACTCTCAAGATAAACAATAACCAGTATAAGTTTATCCTCGGACCTTAGGGGCTCGGTATGTTCGGGGGTTCAAGTTATAGTGGATTGTATATTTTTCCATAAATTGCATCATAACTTCTATATTCCTGGGCCGATTTTGATAAAACATAGCCTATGTGAAGCGCCGGACTTCATAGATCATATTTCAAGAAACTGCATTCAAATTAGTGCCGTAGTTTCTGAGTTTATCCTGGACAGACAGACAGAGAGACAAAAATTTATATACTGTATTTTTGGGTTCTGTTGCTCTCATACACTCCTAAAAAAATTGATTTTTAAATATATCTTCAATGTACAGTAATCGCCTCGTTACAGTTTTATTATATATATAAATTATGTAATATTAAATAGGACATAAATACTATTTTTTGTTGTTTCTAATATTTTATAGCATAATTTATTTAATTTGTAATTATTAACAAGTGTTAAGCATCTTCGGCCTGTATTTAGTTGTAATTTATTTCTAAAGGTACCATTGTTGCCTGGAAGAGATTGCTGTTAGCGATTAGTCCAACTTGTAGCAACAACAACAACAGAAACAAGAACCTTCCTTAGGGTTTTTGTTTCTAATGTTTTTTTTTCTGATGTGCACAAAATGATTTTCTATCTAACTATCTCTGTAATTTTATTCTGCATTAAAAATGTCCGAGACTTATAAAGTAGTTTCCGAACTGGGTTTAGTAGCGGGTAAGGAATTTTGAAAGAAAGAAAGAAAAATAATTCATTTTGTAACATCATTAACGTAGTTACTAATATAATTAAGTATAGTTGACTTGACAGTTGACTGCCATAAAGCTCAGCGGTAGCGTGTCTGCCTTCAAAGCTGTAGGGCGTGGATTCGATCCCCACCAAGGGCAAACATTTATGTGACGAACATAAATGTTTGTTCTGTGTCTGGGTGTAGTATGTATTTACAAAAAAAAATGTATATAAGTATTCTATCAGCTATCTAGTTTCCATATTGCAAGCTTTGCTTAGTTTGGGGCTAGATGGCGCTGTGTGAAAAAATGACCCAAAAACATGTTTTTTATTGGAAAAAATTACCAATAAAATTACATTAAAAGTGATGTCACAAAAATGGCTTCAACTCAGCGTAATGCTGTTTATGAAACAGCGCTGATCTTCCGTTGAGACCAATTGACGCCACGAAATGCTTTAAAATTAAAACTATGTATAATAATATCTGTAATATCTGTACACATTACAAAAAATATATAAAGTAAAAGAGATTTAAAAGGACATTGCAATTTAATTTAAAATTATATAAAATCTAGTAATAATTAATAATATTTTTCTATTACAACTTGCTTATGTGCTAGCTTTAATTTAATTTATTTTTGTATAATTTTCAAAAACGAATTCTTCCTTTGCCTTGTATACCTAATCCTCTAGTGTATATTATGTTAAATACTTCTATTATTAATGCAGCTAGGCATACATAGTTTTAGAATGTAGTACAGATCTTTAAAATGTAATTTATGAGATAGCTTTAAATTATTGCATTCTGTTTTGTATGTTTATTAAATAAATAAATAAATTAAAAAAAAAAAAACATTTTTATAATATTTTCGTTCTTTGGAATAACTAGGTACAAAAAATCACTTTCGTGTTGAAGTATTAAGTTATGGGCCGGTCTAGGATCCTCTCCTTTGGTCTCCTTTAACATCTGATGGGCAATGTGTGATAACTCCACCATACGCGACGCTAAAGCAAAGCGATGGTAAATGCAGCTTCGCCACACACACAATATTTTCGTTCACTATGAAGCTAGTTATATGAATTTTAAAGGCCCGCTTGAAGCGAGGTATCTCCAGCAGGACTTGCATGCGCACCGCGAGAAAATTTTCTCGATTCTTAAAAACAGGACAAGGCTACGAATCTGTATAAGTTTGTCTCGTTTTCGCACGACATAAAGACACCACAAAATTTTCTCGCGGTGCGCATGCTAGCCCTGCTGGCGGGTAAACGATAGCATAGATTAAGTATGCTAGTATACTATATTTATGACGATAGGCACTAAACAGTAGGTGCGAGCGAGAGAAAGGAGAAGGCGCGAGAGCTTGAATTGCAAAATTTTGTAGGTTTTTCTTTGTTTTATAAAATATAACAAATAAATACTGTAATTTTAAAAGACAAAAAACTAAATAATACTTTATTCTATCATATTACGTGGTTTCATAACTTATTTTCTTAGTTCTAGCTAATCGAAATGCCGGTTTAGTGTCTACTTTGACATTCTTTTCTATCGAGCCAGACATTCAAAATCGCGTTTTCTAAAAGACAAATAGTTAAAATATATGATCAATTTTGAATATAAAAAAAATGTGGTTCAATATTTTACAATTTTGTATTTTTCCCACATTTTTTAAAAAGTTCAAAATTGTTACAAGCCATTAAATCCATTATGTAAATTCCAAATAGGTCAATGGAATATGCCCGCGATCGAAACCACGACCTAAATTCTGGTCCCAGCCTATGAAGGGTCTACGGGGTCGTAGAGACGAGCTACCATAGGTTGGAAACTAAATTTTTGGTTTTTACTCCCGTGTTCTGTTAATATATCATTAAAAAAGTAAAATTATGTACTGCCAGTCAAATTGTTAGTTCGTTAGGTCTTAGGTACTGAAATAATTTTGAATTCAAATATTTCTTTACCTTCTTAGGTGAAAACTTCACTTCCCCTGAATAATGTTCATTCGTTTTATTTTCAGATAATTTCGCTTTACTTTCTGTACACAGGAAAATCAAGAAAATCATCACTGACAGCCCCGCATGGCCCATTTTTATCGATGCCATTTTATTAAAAAAGAAACACTCGATTTTTCAACTCCTTGTCCTTGACCTCTTTGTCTAGCTAAAAAAAGTCAATTGTCACTTCCGATTTGACACAGAAACGCGCGGGAATTAAAACTGCATCTGTCAATACGGCATGGCAGACTCCAGATGACTGGAGAATGTTACACAGACTGCAAGACGCGACTATTTTTAGTTTTAATAAATCGATGGGGCGGTCTTGCCGCTTCTTGATCTTGACTCTTACACAGACTAAAAAAGGCGAGATTCCCTTGATTCTAGTACTCACTTATCAGTTAGAAGACGTCCACTACTGGACAAAGGCCTCTCCCTTAATAGGGAGGGGCTGCTATAATCCCCACGCTTGGCAGGCGACTTGGGGATCGCAGAGTGTAACCACCGTAAACTAGCCCGTCCTCTGGCGGTTCTGGATGCAGTTTTAGGATGTACCTAGATCCCAGGATTGCTAATACATAAATTATTAGGTACCTATATTATATGTGCCTTGATGCAGCGACGGTGATAATGGAATGGACGGGCCCAGCGCTTGCAAATTGATCAAAATTAACAAGACAACACAATCAAGCATACCTAGCTAAAAGTATGCATATTACATTTGCCGGAACATAGAGAAAGCGAATCTAATTACTGCATGACAAAAAGAGAACACATGTACATGTATTAGAAGTTTGTATTGTCGTATCGTACGGCTCGCATGTCGCAAAGGCAGAGTATGACTGACGCGAGTGGAGAGCCGGCGCTCAACATATAGTCTTCAAAATCTGTGCGCTTATTTCCCGTCCATTCATCTTATCATTATCGCTGCCTTGATGCAGCAAACATTGTAAAACAAATTAGATGAACGCCGTGACCAGACCGCCCGCATCACTTGGGCGCACTCTGTGAAAAGTTTTGCCTGTAGAGCCCCGTATTGACGGAGAAATCTGTGCACTGTACATACATAAAAATATACTTAAATTATTTGCCAAAGTATAGGACTACCCTTAGGAAGCTTCAGGGATAGAACCATGTATGTTATTAATATTGTGATATTACTATCTATAAGATTACAAGTAACTTTAAAAAAGAAATAACAATTGACTTCAAATTAATATGGGACCTCCTCGGGAGTATACCATTTCAAATAAAAAAATAGTATACTCTACTGCTAACTTTAGTTTTATAACTTTTTTTTTGTAGTGATAGGAGTCTACTGCAGAGTCCGCCTGGGGAAGTACCACACCTTTGCCAGTTACTCAACCGCCAAGCAGTAGTGTGCAAGCATTACTATGTTGCGGTTTGAAGGGCAATGTTACCAGATAAATTCCTGGGTATGATGAGATTTAACTTCTAATATCTCAGGGTGACGAGCGCAGTGCAGTGCGGCGCAGGATTGTGTTCGCAAGTTCACAATTCTGGCACTCCTACTGTTAGTGGCATGCGTGACGCTAACCATCAGGTGAAAGTCTTGCTCGTCTCGTCACATGACTGTATAAAAAAATAAAACTATTTGTTGTAAGTGTGCATTGTGCAATGATAAATAAATAAATAAAAATTCCTCCTCCTCTTCGAAGTCGGTTAAAACATATTTTTGGCTTTTGCGCTCACTTACCTGATAATCGTCATTAAGTTGTTCATCTGTTTATTTATTTTCTGTACCTTGTGCGTCAATATGCGGTCTTGAGATAAAAATATTTATGCGAATTACGTTCTTTTTCGCGCTCATGTCGTTATATTTTCATGTCGGACTATTAAATTAATATATAATAAAAACTGACTCACTGATAGTCGCTAGTTTTGTCTTAGTGAAGTCAGAAAGCCCTGGTGTACACGAGAGTTGACTGTTGAGCAAGGCAAAATTAAATATTAAAAAAAATGGTGATTTAAGTTTTCCTAATGGTGTACGAGCAATTGAGCATATTGATAATTACGTATAAATACTTTTGCATATTTATTGGATAATAAATACATAATAACATATTTTAAGCATAATTTTTAGTACCTTATAATTAAAACACAGCAGCTATCGCTTCTATCAGCGGAAGGCTTTCTAGTTGGTTTGAAAAAAACTTAACAACCTATCGAGCTATATCGCTTCTATCAACAGGAAGGCTTCTTTATCGGTTGTTTTTAAAAACCAACGGCCTTACCTAAAATAATCTCGATTCTCTTAGTCACTGCTTAAACTTCTCTGTCCTTTTGTAGCACGTGCAACTTCACGTCAGAGAGAAGATGGCAGAGCATCTTAAGCAGTGACTAACGGTTGAAAAGTTTTTTTAGGTAAGGCCGCAAGTATGTAACCAAATAGTTTCTATCAGCGAATGGTTTTCTGGATGGTTTAAAAAAACTATCGAACTACCGTGTAGACTAAATAGCTTCGTACAATGTATTCAGCGCCTGGTCGACGCGACGCGTGATCAAAATGCTGGCGTTTATTTGGCTCTACGCATAAGCATTGCCATCCAGCGTGGCAATGCCGCCAGCATGCTGGGTACGCTGCCGACTGGTAGTGGGTTTGAGCATTTGGATTGTCTCTAGACTTTCATCGGTCTGGATACAATCCTTTTGTTTTTTGTTGTGTAGTAGGCTAAGTAGTCTTTGTAGTTTTATGTATTCTATCACTAATATGTGTTAGACCAACTGAGCCCCGCGATTGCATTGCTATAATATGAATGATTATAACACTAAAAAAAAAAAAAATATGACTAGTGAAGAAGTAGGTATGTTTATATCATTCAAAATTATGCCTAGCTCATTATACCAAAGTAAATAGGGTAGATGACTGATGTTTATATGGTTGAAACCAATAGCTTTGATGAAGAATTTAAGTAAATATAGTATGTTTATTGAAAAAATAAATTAAAACGGTTAATAATGTTCTGATATATGAGCGCTTAAAGTTTTTGTTAGAGACAACTCTGTCAATTTCCCACAAAACAAAAAATTACGTCACGCCTTACTTGTCAGAATATAATTTATATGGCGTACAGAGAAGTGACGTCACGATTTGCTGTTTCTTCTCTCTGTCTAGCGTGATATTAAAATGCTTATAAGTTGCTTATCTTTGATCTAATTTTCATTTTGTTTTCATTAATCAGCTATATTTATGGGCCACATTTTAATAGTTCAATAAAAAAAACAGTCATCTAGCCTATTACGTCATTTAAAATTATGCGAACCAAATGGATTCCATTTTATGGAGATACATACTGAATACTATACTAGCCTATGTCTTATCCATGGTCTAAACTACCTCAATTTTTTTTTTTTATGATTGACTGTTGCTTTTAGCCTCAGTTGGCCTCTACAGCGTCAGCGGACTATAGGCAAGCGCAAATGGCGCTCGGCCTAGTTTAGGTTAAAGCCGACTAGCTCAAGGGCACCTCAGACGGTACGAACCTCGGCTTGGCCGTCGCCGGGAGTGGGGTCAGACTTGCCCTGGCAACCCAGAAGGGGTATGCCCTGGGGCCCTAGTAGGTTGATCTGGTTGACTATTTGGAGAGAATCTAACCGACCTTCTGACAGATCTGGGGAGTCCTCGGCCTCGCCGGCGAGGTCGGTGCGTGTTTGTGTGCCTCTGGTAACCGGCGCCTATACCAAAAACGGAATACTTCCTGTTGCTAGGAGTGGTCGGGTCGGGCGATCCCAGCGCCGCCGAGGTGATGACGGCGATGGGGTTACCTCTATACGAATTTCATCCATGATATGCGTATTTTTTTAAATGAAAATATGGTTGCATTTGACTACCAATACCAACTGCCATTACCTCTACTTTCAGCTGTTTTCGGCGTGGAGGACCCCACAGATAAAGTTTCGTTTTCAACCTTTTTTCAAAAAAGGAGGTTCTCAATTCGACTGTATGTTTTTTTTGTATGTTTGTTACGCGATTACTCCGCCAGTTATGAACTGATTTTGATGATTCTTTTTTTTTTGGTAGGTAATACTCCAGAGGTAGTCCCATATAAATATTATCGAAATCGGTTTAGTAGTTTGGTTTTTAAATCAAAATTACTAGAAAATATGAAGATGTCATCCAGATATTCGAAGATGAAGTCAGTTGTTTTTTTAAAGCTAAAATCACTGATAAGTCCGCCTTTGACCACCAACTCACCTGTAGTTTGCTAATAATGTGGTCGATTCTGGCGGTTTTAATTGACAGTTCTAAACTAACTAAAGTATTGCTGTCCTTAGCTAACATGCCTAGTAAAAAAGTGACAGCAATACTTTAGTTAGTTTAGAACTGTCAACTAATACCGCCAGAATCGACCACATTGTCTGCATTAAGCTTAACAGCTCAGAGAATTTAAATATTGTTGAATGCCTGAAATCTAGACATCCGGCAGCAATTTCTCTAATTTTTTCAAGCAATGAGTGTGCCATTATTTGTTACGTTTTTATTTTTAAGATAATCAGATTATTTAAAACACGTGGCTGGCGGCGAAATTAAATTAAAATAAAGTACTATTTCATAACCAATGCATTTTCGGGCTCCATTAACTGTTCGAAATTCGAGTTTTTCGCAGTGAGTTGAAATAAAGAGAGAGAGAGAGAGAGTTAAGTTTGTTGTGAGTTTGTTGTTGTTGTGGTCATCATCACGTCGTCATCATCATCATCGGTCATCTTAGGCTTTTCGTAGCTAGTTAATGGTTATGATAAGAAAAATACGTTTATAAAAAAATACAACCGAAATCAACTTACCTTGATGACATCTTCATATTTTCTAGTAAATTTGATTTAAAAACGAAACTACTGAACCTATTTCGATACAATTTGGATGAGACCACTTCTGAAATATTACCTACCAAATAAAAAAAGAATCATCAAAATCAATTCATAATTGGCGGAGTAATCGCGTAACATACATACAAACAAAGATATTATATATATAAGGAGATTTATGTCATATCGTACCCTAAAATGGCCCCGTGAAGACGGCCCTAAGGACTGTTTCGCCAGTCTGCGCTCACTAAGCGAGACGCGCGCTATCCCTTTTGCTCTCATAAAAGTGCTATCTTCTTTCGCACTCCAGCGCAACTCGCAAACATGACAGCGCGGGGGTCATTTTCAAACGTTGTTTTATTACGCGATGGCGCATCCTTCGTAATCTTTGCATACAAACAAAAACATACAGTCGAATTGAGAACCTCCTTTTTTGAAAACGGTTGAAAAAAGTATCCATTTTCGTAGCTATAGTGACAGAATAAATAATTACTAGGTACCTATAGTTACCAAAAGAAAAAAAAGTCTTCGTTCCTGGTTACTAAAATAAGAAAATTACATCCGTTTTTGTAACTGGTTATGAGACAGAGTTATGTAGGATTAGTTACACAGTACTGTTTTGTTCCTAAATGGATTAAATATTTCTTTTTAATAACTAGTTACGAAACAGTGAAGAAAAAATCTTCTTTGATAGCTAGTTATGAAAACATGTAAATGGACCAAAGAGAGATTTCACACAAAAATGTTCCCGTTTTTCGTTTTCGTAGTATTAGAATTTAAGATTCCGCCTGGGGAAGTACTACACCTTTGCGTGTTACTTATTCAAGCGCCTTGCAGTAGTGTGCAAGCAATGCAAAGGACAATGTTACCAGATATATTACAGGCATTGAGCTAATATATATAGTCACAAACGTACAAAAAAATGCAGGTAGAACGGCTGTCAAAACAATGTTGTAAAGCAATTGTACGGTAAACCGCTGTCGCCAGTTTCCCACATAATCGTATAGTCACTACGTAAGACGTAATGCCAATCATTGGTCGCGCGTTTGAAGTAAAACGCACGAAATGGTATTTTGTAACATTTTGAAATAGATCTAATTACGATGCAATGTGGTTTGGTTCCTACGTGACTATTTGAATTGTATTTTTGAGTATTCCCAGCCTAAAAATTTAATATACATACATACATTGAGCTAATATCTATAGAGTCACAAACGTGCAAAAGATATGCCCGCGTCAAAACTTTTTGAACGACTTGAACTACGATAAGACACAAGCGCCCAAGCATACATTGCACACTATACAAGCGACATAACGTCTAAATTAGAACAATTGTGAACTATATAATGCACGTATAGGTATGTACAACGGCGCTCGGACGTTACTGTTTGTGACTGTTTTCACTTAGAGATTGTGACTCTTTTGATATTAGCTCAATGATTACCGGGCATATAGAGATTCCACATCTAATATCTCAGGGTGACGAGCGCAGTGCAGTGCGGCGCAGGATCACAATTCTGGCACTGCTACTGTTATGGGCATGATGCGTGATGCTTACCACCAGGCGAAAGTCTTGCTCGTCTCGTCACTATATTCGTTTAGTAACTATAACAAACCAGTACAAAATCACATAAACAAAACATCTCCCATCCGTTTCTAAAATAAATCACGCACCTAGAGAGCCATTAAAACGTCTGCTAGGTTTACAATACGTTCAAGAACGTTTAACGATTGAACGCTATATTTACACTGTAAATAAACATTACGGTATTCCTAGATAGCTGAGCAATTTTCGGAAATTCATAAAACTGCGTCCTACGGTTTCCCGCGGATGATGAAAAACGGTGATGATGATGATAATAAAAAGTAGCTTGTATAATGTTGTTCCGGGAAATAAGCTGTCGCCATTCCAAGTTCCAAATGCAAATGGCGCAGGTTGTCGAAAGGTGTGGCCACAGAGTAAATAGCTAATGATGTCATCGGAATGTTTGCCTCGATAATAAGTGCAAGGAAAAACGCAGCCACTCATTTTCTTTTCACTTTTACTGCGTAAAAACACTAAAAGTCGTTCATCTGTTTTCAAATGAAATGACTGCTACGTGAGGCGGTCGCTCGCAGACTGACCAAATAAGTGTGACGTCACACACTCCGTCCGCAAATTCGTTCTACGGCCGTAAGTTCCACATCGCAACTCCCTATTCTCCATGGGTGTGGCGGTCTAAGTGTGGGAGGTGGAAAGTGGATGTCTCCGGTTGAGAGCATGATCATGACTCCAATTTACGTCCAAATCGGTTTAGCCGTTTTGGCGTGAAGAGGGTACTAAATTCCCAGTATCTACCTCCTGCCTCCATTATCGGAATCAGCTCGGTGGTACTAAACTGACTGGTACTTAGCTGGTTATAAATTTCTAGTTATGAATGTCGATGAAGGCAAATTATTTTTCATTCGGATTACATAACAACATTTACAAAAAAACGTATTAATAACTGGTTATGGGACAATAAATAAAAGTTTTTGTTCGTAGCCGGTCAGGTTTATGAAAATGGAAGGATTCGTAATTATGAAAACGAAAAAAAGAGGCTTGTTTTATAACTAGGTTATGAAACAGCGAAGAAAATTTCTGTTTTCGTAGCTAGTTATGAAGGTGGATGAAGGGAAACATACACATATACCGACCAACTTTCGCATTTATTATAAGTGTAAAACAGACCTTATCCGCTAGCTGGCCGCTAGCCCATACTGCTATCATAGGCCCAATCTTCGAAGAGTACTTCTTTCTAGTATCTTCTTTCTTCATTATTGACATCGCATTTTGAGCATTCTTCCAGTTTCAATTACATATACGATTTTTTCAACACGGCTTAACTGAATCCACCTATCTATGTGCACACGTGGAAAGTTTATTATTTAGTTCGAACAGAGTGGAAGTGGAATCAAAGCGTTCTGTACGGGTTGTGATCTGTGTTGCCCTTATTTATGGTTGAAAGTGCCCTTACTACATTATGTGCAGTACGTTCGTTCCCTCGAATTCGTGGTTTGAAAATCGAATCGTAAAACATCGTTTGACAGCTCGTAAATGGCGGGAAATCACATCAAAGCGTAAAAATTTAAAACATGTTTTTCTCATTAAATTCCCACGCAGGTATTGTTTGAAAATGTTAAAACAGATTTACAATGGCGCTTCAGATTTTATGTTTAGTAAAAGATTAAAAACCATTGTAAATTACACATAAATAGCTACAATCCACAATTGGTGCAAACAATTTTATTAATGCGTAACTTTAGGGTTGCGTATTGCGTAACGCAAATTAAGAAACCATTTTTGGAACAAATCAAATGAACTTCTTATATCTTTTAGTTATTAGGGTATTCAAGGGCTGTCTTTGGGACACCCTATTACCTACTAAGCCTACTTCGTCTGTCCATCCGACCTATAATGGGCTATGTTAACAAATGAAAAATACAACAGGTTAATTTTCTAAGCAATGAATAATAACGGTTCACGGTGAATGTCAGAGAAAAGCGAAAGTTCTTTTTTTTTATTTAATCGGCTTACTTATTATGGATCACATTGAAAAACCTCTTAAACGGGTTACTCTTAGTACTTATAAACTCTTCGTTACGTTTCTGATAAGAAAGGTTTTCAATCGAGTCCTTACGGATCTCTATTTTTATCATTCCTTGTCCATAGTGAGTCAAATGAGGTGCTTTTCAACTTTAAAAAAAAGAGGCTCTCAATTCGACTGTATGTTTTTTTTGTACATATGTATGTTACGCGATTACCCCGACAATTATGAACTTATTTTGATGATTCTTTTTTTGATTGGTAGGTATAACTTCAGAGGTGATCCCATATGCATTTTATCGAAATCGGTTCAATAGTTTGGTTTTTAAATCAAAATTACTAGAAAATATGAAGATGTCATCCAGGTAAGTATTTCAAGTTGAAGTCGGTTGTATTTTTTTAGGCGTATTATTATTTTAGTTCAGTTTAGTTTAGTGTTTATTTTGTTTAGTTACTTTAGTTTGTTTAGTGTTTAGTTAGTTTAGTTTAGTGTTTAGTTAGTTTACGTTAGTGGTTCTTCAAAAAAGGAGGTTGTCAATAATTCGACTGTACTTACCTACTTTTTTTAATGAATTGATTTTGATGAATCTTTATAAACTTTTTCGTAAGTTAGTAAGTGTTTGTTTCGGATTCCAATAGATCTACAGTCAGGTTTTTTTGAAATATTAATTCTCATCAATAAGTAGAATCAATCTTGGTCAAAAATACTAAAATAGAAACGTATAGTTGAATGCTCTCAATGCCACTGAGCGCCTACGCTTGTCGCACTAGATGGCATTGCACTCGAGAACTGGGATCCAAATTAAAAATGCATTTCAAATAGTCCATTGACTCTTTGACATCAACATCTTAACAATAATGAAAAAAATACAAAAAAAAACGACATGTTTTGATAATAATTACTGACAGTTGACAGTTCTTTATTACTGAATGACGCAGTGGCGGTCAAGACGGTCAAGTTTACTGCTGCGTTCCGTAATGCGCTAAAAGTGATAATATCGCGAATCCGACCAAAGTCAGAAGTATTACTCAACCAAATCAAAGCCCTTATATTTTGTGACTATTAAATTTGGTCGGATTCGCGATATTATCACTTTTAGCGCATTACGGAACGCAGCATACGTCATGGCCCTTTAATGCTGAAGAATTTACATGAGAGCATGAGACTTTCTATGGAGTTTTGCATGCTCAAGGCCGTCTTAAACTATGCTGGGGCCCTTGGGCACACAATAATTAGGGGCCCTTTTAGAAAGTCATCAACAGCCGGAACACGTCCACTACTGGACGAAAGCCTCCCCCTTAAAAGGGAGGGGTTGCCATAATCCCCACGCTTGGCAGGCGGCTTGGGGATCGCAGAGTGTTACCACCGTTAACCGAGAGGACGCTGCTGCCCGTCCTCCGGTGGTTCTGGGTGCAGTTTTAGGACATACCCAGGTCCAGGTCTTTTGGAAAGTAAAGAAACATAATTATAAGTACCTACTAACATTTTTCTACTGTTTTATTTTGTCTTAAATCGATCCTAACTAAGCCAAATAAATCAGAATGTTATGGAATTTTTACACATTTAAAAGAAAAACGACAACGTTTGACTTGATTTTGTCTTAATTTGGCTAAATTATATCGTAATAATTTTGACTTACATTTTAAGACAAAACTACTTACTTAAGTTCTACCCGGGTGCGCACATACTATGCTAAAAACATTTTTTTGAGTATAAAAGTGAGAGAAAATTGGCGGTCCTTCGGGCCCCCTGCCTTAGGATCGGAGCCCTGGGCACAGGCCCCGTGTGCCCATAAGGTAACATACACAATAGCAGAGTTTTACCTACCATTAAAACTCATATTATGTCCGGAGCCTTATTCGAGGCCTTTTAAACAATATTGAGATGACATCTTCCGGTTTCGGCCGTATTTTAGTCGTTGTAGTTCCATTTAACGGCGAAAATATGGTAACTTCCGGCCGCCATGTTCACCAGGTGCCCCTCCATAGGAGCTTCCTTCATTGTGTTCTCAATAATCTACTTATTTCTAACTTAACTAACACCAGGCAGAACTTAATGTAAGGCCTCGAATAAGGCTCCGGACATAATATGAGTTTTAATGGTAGGTAAAACTCTGCTATTATGTCCTTCCGCCGTTATTCGAGGCCTTTTAAACAATATTGAGACATTGTTTGTTATCGCCTGGTGAACGAGACGCCAATGTGATTACAGACAGAATAATCGACAATAATTGTAATAATGCCTACAGGTTACTAATAGTACTTGATTATATTTACATATCATTATTCTACATGAAATGTACATACTATGAACTATCTTACAGATTCAAACAAATTACCTAAAGAAAGACTATTTGAACTAGTACTAGGTATTGATATTATTTCTTTTTTATAGAATTTTGAGAATGTATTTTCTGACCTCCAATTCGCTCTTGCTAAGATTGTATCTAATGGTTCTCTATCAATCCAACCCCTAGATGCTACAGCTGACCTGACACTTCCGGGTGTTGCGTCGACACCGGCATCGGACAAAACAGATTTTACCCAGCCCGCGATTACAGTTCGAGAGGCAGCTTTGGCGGGCCCTCGGGCTGTTACAAAAAGATTATTCACATTACTTTCCTTACGTCTATCACTACCCATCTGTATCAGTTTTCTTACCCATACCACAGGATCAATATTAGGATACTTTCTATTTGAATATAACTTCCAACCCGATTGAGTATACGATGCAGAATCAGTTTTAGATCCGTATATAGGCCAGAAAGTTACACAGTTCTCGTCCTTATTGTCTATGAAGTTACTGTCCGAAACACTTAAAAGTGTGAGATCGTGCACTCTACGTCCCGAGCAAAGTAACAGTAAAATAGCACAACGTCGTGAGACTTCCCACAAATTTTGTAAAGGAAGTGTACGATTTGTTAACCAAGAAATAACAATATTTGTATCCCATATATTTGTTACGGTATGTGTTTTCTTAGCATGACTCGTAGCGATGGACTTTAAGATTTGTTTAACTAAAACGTTAGAACTAAGCTGGCCACTATCTTCCGTAGAGCATAAAGTAGAAACCACAGACTTGTGGACCAAAATTGTTCTATATGCTAATTTTTCTTTAAGGTGGAGGTCGGCCAAAAATTGTGCCAATTCAGAGCCCGAAGGATTTGTAGGATTAACGTGAAAGTTCTGACACCATTTTAACCATCTTGCCCACGCAGGTTTGTATGTATTAAGGGTCGATTTCCGCCAACCTGCCCGCAGTAACGATTTTTGCTGTGTGGACCATGACCTTATTGATTCAGACCACCCCCACATTTCCAAATTTCCAGCGTCAACTCCTTTACTTTCGGCGGTGGGAGGCCTGTCGACAGGTCTACTAGCTTGGACTCTAACTGACGGACTGTGAACGGGGGTGCTAAGGCCCGAGCCTTGAGATCCGCTCTCCAAAACGCCTGGGGCCATTTCGGCGCTACTATTAGATACAAGCCTCTCGCTCGATTGAGGTGCATTAGGACTCTCGGTATAAGGTTCGGTGGGGGGAATATCCACGCTAGCTTGAATTTCCATTCCCAGGCAAACGCATTGTATCTCCAGGCCGCGTGGTCCGTCTGATCTAGGCTGACATACTTTGGTACGACATGGGCACGTACCGACGCAAACAGATCTACTTCCGGGACACCCCATTTTCGAAAAACCACCTCTGTCAACGCAGGAAGTAGATGCCACTCGGGGAGTATCGACTTCCGAGATAGACGATCTGCGACACCATTGAATTTTCCCGGAATGTGGTGAGGGACTAAATGAATGTCGAACCGATCTAAAATTTTGAAAATTTGATAAGTCAGACTCATCAATTGTTCCGATCGATTTCCTCCCTCGTTTCTTAGGTAGGCTACGACCGATTTGTTGTCGCATTGAAGCAACACTGACGAATGACTCAGAGTAGGACCGAATTGATACAAACATTTTAGAATAGTCAACATTTCTTTTTGATTCGAATGAACTGACTCTTCTCCGCTTAACCAGTTGCCTCGTACTTGGACGCCATTTAGGTCTGCTCCCCATCCAGAATCGGCTGCATCTGTTGTGAGAAAATGAGTCAACAACGGAGGATGAAGGCGAGTCGATTTGTCGCAATTCTGCCTCCACCACTCGAGTTCCCCGATTGGCAGTGAAGGAAGAGGAGTTCTCGTTTCGGAATCGCTTCGCAGCAGGTAGTTGCAATGTGCTAGGAGACAACGGAAGTTCAATCGACCCTGAGGAACAGCTAGCCGGGCAAAATTCAAGGTTCCGACCATGCTTTGAATTTCGCGAAGCGTCGCTTTTTGTTGCCCGAGTAGCTTCGTTATAGAAGAACGCAGACCTCGAATCTTCTTCTCGGGTAAGCTTTTCCTGTTCTTCCACGTATCCCATACTAGACCTAAGTATTCTAGGGATGTCTGAGGGACTAGAATTGACTTGGCGGTGTTGACAACCCACCCTAAGTATTGGAGGGTCCTGAGAACGGTCTGCGTCTGCTCCACTAACCTCAACCTGTCCTGACATGCAATTAAATAATCGTCGAGGAAGACTACTATTCGAATCCCCTTTTTCCTCAGAATTTCCGCTGTCCAGTTTGAAAGGGACGCAAACACTTTGGGAGCGGTTGCAAGTCCAAATGGCAAAGAGGTCATTTGGAGTAGTTGACCCCTGTATAGCATTCTTAGAAAGCATCGATGGGAGAGAGCTACAGGCACGTGGTAGTAGGCCTGCGTAAGATCGATTTTTACCATCCAATCGTTGGGCTGTAAAAAGTCTGGAATTCGATGAACTGAGATAAGTCTGAATTTGGTTACTTTTAAAAATTGATTCAGTCTCTTTAGATTGAAAATAGGGCGCATGGAACCGTCGCTTTTGGGGGTTAAGAACAGGGTGGATAAAAAACTGGGTGTTTCGGGGGCGTACTCCAGAATATTTTCTATCAATAAATTGTTTATAATCTGATCCATTTCGCAAGAGGGAACAGTTTGATAGCGGCCCTTGGCGAGTCGCGGTAGTACAAGCGGCGGCTGTGCTTGAAACGGAATTTTGTACCCTGTTATTACATTCAGCAAGGGCGTCGGTGCCCCAGACTCTATCCACGCATCCACGAACGTCCCTAACCTGCCCCCCTGGAATGGTTGCGTTTTGTCAAAAATGTTTACTGCCTCTTCCTCTGCCACGCGTTGCAGTGGTTTGACTGGAGAGTCCTTGTTGATATGCTGGTTTTCTTGAATTGGCCGAGGTCTGTTGACCTGCGGTAAACGACTGTGGCTTATGTTGAGGACGAAAAAACCGTTGGTTTCCAGCGTGGGCTGGGAAATCATAATAGGATGCATACGATTGCATAGGAGTATATGACTGCATTGGTACAAATGGCCTAGCCCCCTGTGGAGTGTGGTATCGCAACGCAAGCGGTGCTGTGTTGCGACCGGCTTGGTTGTAGCTACTGGGTCCAGGTTGCGCAGCCTGAGATCCAGATGAAACTCTCTTCTCTTGCGCAGAGAAGGAGGGTCTTGAAAAAAACTTTACCAGTACCGCCATTATTTTTTAACACCTCAGAGAATTCTTCTTTATGGAACAAAAAATCACAAGACGGAGGTATCTTTTTCAGCGTTGTTTTTAAAAATTTGTCTTTTACTAAATTCAGAAATGCATCTCGTCTTTGTTCGATAATGTCGGCTCGGCGACCACAAAGCAATTGCAAACAATCAAGCGAGATTTTTTGAAAATCACCTGAAAAAATTTCTTTAATTTTTGTTGCCAACGCGTCTTTGTCAACTTCACCACTATCATGAACCCACTGCAGTAACTCGGATACCCCCGTTTTTAAAGCGTCGCTCTGCATAATGACCGCATGGGTAATCGCACCCAAGGACCTATCCGTTGCAATCAGATTGTTTGCCCTATCAAATTGTTTAATCTCATCATTCACCTCCAGATCGACGAACCCCGGTCGTGCATTATACGATTTTTGGATTTCCGAATAGCGGACGTTAGTCCAGTTTTCAGATTTAAAATGTTGTAATGAATTCAACAGTCGCAAATGCTCAGAAGAGGCTCTTTGCATTGTGGGTTCTTTTAAATTTGTCGTTAACTCAAATTTAAACTGAAGGGCGGACTCGGCAGGCACTTCGCTACTAGGCGCATCCAGCTGACTTGGCGCCGGGCTGTCTACATTGATTTCTCTTGAAGGATGATACCCAGGATCGACCGGGTGCCAACCCGGAGAAGGGTATGCACAAGCCAAAAAATTTTGGATTTGACTTACTTGTTCGGCAAGGTGTTCTAATACCTTACGCTTTTTCTGACCTCCCTCGTCCCTGCGCGACCGTTTTCGCTTACGATGGCTTCGCGGGTCCTCATCATCACTAGTGGATGACGATGACGACGTGATACACTCGCGCACGTTTTCATCACTTTCAGACATTTTCAGTAATAAATTACTTAAAAATCACTTTATGAGGGTAGTAACCTTTTTACAAAAAAAAAACTGTACAAATATTAGAAAATACGATTGAAACTACAACTTTTATAAGCACTTCTACAAACGATAGTAGATTTTAAATAATTTTGCTATATAAAAAAAAAAAAAAAAAATTACGAACGCTAACAGCGTTTAAATGTATGTTACGGCTCGAAAATCAAGACGCCAATGAAGGAAGCTCCTATGGAGGGGCACCTGGTGAACATGGCGGCCGGAAGTTACCATATTTTCGCCGTTAAATGGAACTACAACGACTAAAATACGGCCGAAACCGGAAGATGTCATCTCAATATTGTTTAAAAGGCCTCGAATAACGGCGGAAGGACATAATACCATATTGTGGATGCTTTATACATTTTACCACATTAGGTCACTGCATGTATAGTAGTTAATTGAGTTTTCAGCTATATTCAAATACTCGATAATAACATATTTAAACTTTAAAAAACAAGTTTTGATGAATAAAAACAGGCTGACGACGACGAGAGAAAATTCTGTTCCACGTTTGTGCCAAAATGTCTGAGTCATGATTTGTTTTTATATAAAAAAAAATAATTTATTTAATGGCTTTGTAACTTGTAGTCGTAATGTCTGAAACTGATCCGATGAAGCAATGATAATCTATCTAATAAAATATTGGAGATCGCGTTGGCCGTACGCCAAAGACACGGTCTACCTTCCATTGCCGTCGGTGTGTGAATTTGACTGTTTAACTATAAATCTTATAATACTGATTCAGATTTAACTACCCATATGAAGTATATATTATTGGGATCCCTCAAAACAAATCATATTAGCGTAATATAAATAATAAATTGCGTGGATTAACAAATGACTCATTAAAGGTGACTTTCAATTACTTTTTGACTTTTTTTTTTGTTTTTGTGACCTTTAATTGTTGGTATATTTATCATTTTAATATTTATATTTGTATAAAGAATTACGCATAGCGGTAATAGTCTATTTATTTATTGAGATACGCCAATAGTGAACATATTACACGTTCTTAAATTTGTAGGTACACAACACAAGGATCTGATACGATCACCTTTTACAGGCGTAGTATACAACATTCGCCATAAACAGTGTTTAGATAAAGTCTAAGCTGAAAAGAGGTCATTATACACAATTTACAACTTTTACTACGGGGAAAACCAGGACTTCATGAAAAAATTAACTGTGCTATAGAAAAATGTCTTTCATCCCAGCGAGAATGATAAAATGACTGCACAGAAAATAAGCGCACGGATTTTGAAGACTATCTAGACATAGAAGTCATTGCATCCATATCATTTTTTACGCCGAATGATAACTTTTAAACGCCGGTAGTTTTGATTTGTTTGAACCTTTGGGTTACATTATTGCAATTTTCGTAGGGAACTCCAATAAAAAAAATACAACCCATGCTTCTCGCTGAATAATGTAACTTCTAACTTTTTTGTTTTATTTATACGGGAATACTCACGGTTAATTAAATCGGATACTCCGACTATAGTTTCAGTGCTAAGCAGGACGCAGCTGCACGAGCGTCGGGCTCAGTTTTCACTCTTTAAAAAAGGTCACCGGATGTGATCGAAACTATAGTCGGAGTATCCGATTTAATTAAACGTGAGTATTCCCGTATAAATAAAATAAAAATGTGTCAAAACCACGTCAGTTTTCATAATAAAACTTCTAACTTGTAATGTATATAATGTAACTTTCCATAGGTGAAATATGTAGTTTTTGAGTTTATCCATAACAAACAAACATACAACAAATAAATTATTTTATGCTCTTTAAAATAATATAGTGTTGAAGTTTAGATAGGCACAAACAAATAAGACTTATTGTATTTTATCTCTTGCATAATACACAGTAAATAAGTACGCCAAATTAAACTAGTTACTGTAATAATAATAAGATAACATTGTTAACCCATCCGCTTAAAGTTTTTACTTCTCGTTTCTTAAACACAAGAAGCGGTTGTATTAAAATTAATATAAAAATATATATATTCAAAAATGTCACGCGTCCCAGTCGTCACCTTTAACAATGGACAAAGTATTCCTGTGGTCGGATTAGGAACATGGAAGGTGAGTTCTTTATTATTATTATAAAACGTAGTTAAATAATTGTAACTATTATTTTAATTTACTTGTTTTTAAACTTTTTTATGCTTACTTCTATGTTTTTAAAGCTAAGTAAGAAAAATTACCTCTGGCAAGACTCGAACCTGCATACAGGTGCAGGTTCGAGTCCTGCTAGAGGTCATATTTTTTCTTACTGTTGAAGCTTTAAAAACATAGAACAATTCAAAGTGTGGAAACACCACATATAAAAATAAATATTTTTATTTTTTTAACCGACCAAGTACAAGTCGGGCTCTCCATACGGACTCCGAATAGAGCGAAAGCATGAAATTTTTAGACGTATCGTATTGTAGTGGTGTGGTACGGAACCTTCGGTGCGCGTATCTAACTCGCACTTGGTCATTGGAATTTTCTGAAATAAAAATGATATAAGTACATTTCCATTTAATAGCTTTTTTTTACATTAAATCTATTAAAACATAAATCGGAGCTGCCCACAGCAGGGCAGGGCTAAACTGCCGTTGGTTAGGGACAATGCGTGCCGTGTCAATTATCACTGCCTTTTGTATCTGGCCCGTGAACCAACCGTCTAGACTCTAGAGAGCCTATTGATCCTCTAAATAGGGTAGATGACTGATGTTTATATCGTTGAAGTTAAAAACAATAGCTTTGATGAAGAATTTAAGTTAATATAATATGTTTATTGATAAAATAATTTTAATCGGTTATTAATGTTCTGATATATAAGCGTTAAAAACGTTTAAAGTTTTTGGTAGAGAAAACTCCGTCCCTTTCCCACAAATCAAAAATTAGGTCTCGCCTCGTGCGCCATACTTGTCAGAATAGAATTTATATGGCGTACAGAGAAGTGACGTCATAATCTCTCTGTCTAGCGTGATATTAAAATGCTTATAAGTTGCTTATTTTTGATCAGATTTTCATTTTGTTTTCATTAATCAGCTATATTTATGGGCCACATTTTAATAGGACAATAAAAAACCAGTCATCTAGCCTATTATTATAATGTTATTGTCTTGAATACTTTGACATTTAATTTGAACCTACTTCTTTTTTTAGTTGTTTTGTAGAAAATGTTCTAGAGTTTGTCAAACCAACTCAAAACAAAAAATAAATAAAATAAAATAAATAAATAAAAAATCTAAGTAAACGTAAGTAAGTAAGTCTGTGTTCCGGTTTGAAGGGCAATGTTACCAGAGACATTACTGGGTATGAAGAGATTTAAGATCTAATATCTCAGGGTGACGAGCGCTGTGCAGTGCGGCGCAGGATTGTGTTCGCACTGCTACTGTTAGTGGCAGGCATGACGCTTACCACCAGGTGAACGTCTTGCTCGTCTCGTCACTCGACTGTATAAAAAATATTAAGTTACTATGCGATTGTACATAATATAACTTATATTAAATAACCATTTATTTATTTTTATTTTGCGAATACATTATTTAATTTAACAAACTCATCTCTAATTAAATAAACTACCTAATTAAAACTAAACTAATATTAAAAAAATAATTAATCGATATAAGAAACCGTTTAAAGTATATAAAGGTAGCAAACCTATAGATAGTTTAAACGGCCTCTAATTTCGGGTAATGTGCCCAAGATGCTGGCCACGTTGCCCCGCTGGATTGCGAGGCTATTTTTCTGGCCCAAATAAAGGCCATCATTTTGGTCACGTGTGTATTCTTTAAGTGTTATAACCATTAAACATAATCATATTATCATCACAAAGTCTTGAAACCCAAGTACAGACTGATTCAAACTTAATGGCGGCTGTGAAGTGCTCTGCAAGCGAGACTTTGCGATTGTACGCACACCGCACGCCTAATTATTGCTACTGCCAACGACAATACAAAGTTATTTTTAGTATAGTGCAAACCTGAAAGTAGTTTGTTCAGAATCACTAGGAGAATCGATTGGTATAGTTTTTACACCACGTTACATTTTGTCCCAAAAATGTTTAAATACAGTGCAATTTGGACACAGTTATTAGCAACGCAAATCAATAGATCGCCTGCGGCGGCAACCCTTCGATGCGGAGGCGCATACCCGCCGTGCTTAAAAAAACAGCTCACGTTACGGTGACCATGAGTTTGTGGGAACAACAGGCCAACTTAGCAATAGCGTAACTTTGCGAGCTTTAAATACTTTTGACTTAGTTTGTAATATTCTTTTTCTTTAAATATAAACTTTTTGGGGTGTTTCGGCTTTTCGCTATACTAATTATAACGTTGTATATACAAGCTATATATATGTGTGTGTGATATACAAGCTACTGCGCAGCGTCTCGCGCCTAATTTCACAGCCGCCATTAAGTTTGAACCAGCCTGTATCACCAGATGGTACGTTAACTAGAGAATCAAGATTGATCCGCTTTACTATCTTCAGTGATAAGAAGGTCCCAATGGTTTGCATAAACCTGATAAGTTTTGACATCGGCACCTTTGATAACACTTTTAAATCACATTTTAACTACTTACGGAAAATAAGGAAAAATCTTGATGTTGCCATGGTGACTTTTTTTTACTATTTCTGTTATTTAGGTATATCATGGTTTAAGGATGAACTGCCCGACGCCTCGAACTCATCGGTGGGTGTGACTAAAAAGCATGCTCTCTTCATCAAACAAAGTGTGGGAAAGGGAGAAAGAAAGAGAAATGAGCGCGCAAATTTTTTCATGTCGACCTTTGGCTGCAGAATTGTGATGAATAAACTACTGAACTAATTTATTCCAACTAAAGTTATTGGAAATGTTGATGGACTAAACTATGCCACTTGATACATTATTTTAGAGTTTTCGTACACCGTATGTTATTTATTTACGACCAAAGTGACGTTAAAATTGAGCTAAAATACCAGATGTTTCCTGGCTCATAACTTTCATGTTTATTAACTTTTTACTTTCTTATCAATATACAATCTTAGATAATGAAGAGACAAATCGATATAATACTTAGTCTTGGATCTACAACATTCCTTAGTGGAGTAATATTACTTTCCCGTTTCTATGGAGAAGTGACCGGCTTGTTTACTCTTAAATGGTACGGGCCGGCAACGACACAACTAGTTATTACTCGCTGTTAATTAAAATTACTGCTCATCATTTTTTTTTATTCAAGCAAGTGACGAGCCGAGCAAGACGTTCGCCTGGTGTTACCACCAGGCGTCGTGAACGTCTTGAACGTTCACCTGGTGGTAAGCGTTACGACTGCCACTAACAGTAGCAGTGCCAGAATTAAGAAACTTGCGAACACAATCCTGCGCCGCACTGCACTGCGCTCGTCACCCTGAGATATTAGATGTTAAGAGTAAACAGGCCGGTCACTTCTCCATAGAAACGGGGAAGTAATATTGTGGAAGTAATGGTGTAACCAATGTACCACCTTTAGTTCTAAACGGAAATCGATTGGCTAGAGTATCGCGTTTCAAGTACCTCGGCCACTGGGTCACGGAGGGCCTCACGGATAATGAGGATATCGAGAGGGAACGTAGGGCGTTGGCTGTCAGAAGTAATATGTTGGCTCGCAGATTTGCTCGCTGCACTATTCCGGTGAAGGTCACATTATTTAAAGCGTTCTGCCAGTCCTTCTATACCTGCAGTCTGTGGGCCAACTATACGCTGAAGGCAATGAACGCCCTGTGAGTTCAGTACAACAACGCGTTCAGGGTGCTGTTGGGGCTGCCATGGTGCTGTAGTGCGTCGGGGATGTTTGATGACGGCCAGGTGGATGGCTTTCACGCCGTACTCCGCAAACGGGCCGCCTCGATGCTCTGCCGCGTCCGGGGCAGCACTAACAGCTTCCTGCGTGTTGTGGCTGCCCGACTCGACTGTCCTATCATCACACATGCCGCGCAACTGCATATGTACTATGACCCTTTCAAGAAGAAGACTTTGGTAGGTAGTACAGTGAGTCTCAATAATAATAATTTTATTTAATGTATAATTTATAAACTATTTTGATTTAGAGATAAGTATTATTTGACGAAAGTAGCGCTAAAATACGGGGTTCTCGCCTGGGCAAACTCCGCCGAAAAACAATCCGCTCTCATAGCTCAAAAAAAGTGTATTCGAGCAATATGTGAGTTAAAGCAAAGAGATTCGTGCAAGCCGTATTTTAAACAACCTACGAATCGGCCCTACTTGTAAAGAAAAACTTAAATACTTATGAAACTATATTAAGTAAGTGGCATGACGGTAGACTGCGTGAGCCACACCGCAGAACTGCCCTGTATAGTAACAGCACGTTTGTCATGAGAATCTCTGTTTATAATAAACTACCACAAAGCTTGAAAGAAATACATAATTTTGACATTTTCAAATTTAGGCTTAAGAAATTACTAATTGACAAGACATATTATTCCATAAATGAGTTTTTAAATGACAAATTGTAAATTTAGGTAATTAATAATATTTAATTAATTATTTTGATAATATATTAAATTTAATTAACAAATGTTAAAGCAATATAATGATAAATTATGAATTATTAATGATTATGTACATACTTAATATTTTTCAAGCCATAGTGCTAGAGCATGGCGATCTCAATGTTGTACTAGTTTATAGAATATCTCCTTAAAACCCATGTCTCCGCAAATAAATATTTTGAATTTGAATTTGAATTTGAATTTGAAATTTATTCCGGACATGCTCTGCTAATGATTATTATTATTTTGACTCACTGACATTTCAATTTATTTTATTTTTATTCTGACATTTTATTTTGTCTGACACTTGTACCGATATTATTATTATTTTATTGATTATTATTGTATTTTATTTTCTTGAATTTATTGATGTAATGTTTTAGTATGAATCTTATTATGGACTAAGTCTGAAAATAAATTATATGAATATATTTTTTTGAATATTACTCCTCTATGTAATGTTGTAGGTGCAAGACTAAGTATTATATCGATTTGTCTCTTCATTATCTAGGATTGTAAATTGATAAGGAAGTGAAAACTTACTAAACATAAAAGTTAAGAGCTAGGAAACATCTTGTATTTTAGCTTAACTTTGACGCTACTTTGGACGTAAATTATAATATAATAAGGAGTAAGAAAACTCTAAAATTATTTATTAAGCGGCATAATTTAGTCCATCAACATTTTAAATAACTTTTGTTGGAATAAATTGAACCAGTAGTTTTTTCAACACAACCCTGCAGCTAAAGGCCGACATAAAAAAAATTGCGCCCTCATATTCATTGTTTCTACCTTTCCTTAATTTTGTTTGATGAAGAGAGCATGCTTTAAAGCCACACCCACCAATGAGTTCGAGCCATCGAGCAGTGCATCCTTAAATATCTTCATACCCAGTAATTTCACTGGTAACATTGCCCTTCAAACCTAAACCACAAAACAGATAGGTACTTTTGTGCCGGAACACAGTAATGCTTGCACACTACTGCTTAGCGATTGGATAACTGGCAAAGGTGTGGTACTTCCCCAGGCAGATTAGAGACCAAAAATACCAAAAACCCGGACGAAACGGTTTGATTCCACTTTCATTGTGCAAACTGATCAACAATGGAATAACCTGAGTGGACGTTTCCCTTCGAGCATTACCTATACTACCTGCGCTCCGCGATTTCACCCGCGTGATGATGAAAAACAGTGATGATGATGATGATAAAAAGTTGCCTACGTGTTATTCCGGGATGAGCGATATCCATCCCGAGTTTCAACCAAATCTGTTCAGCCGTTTTGGAGTAAAGAGGTGACAAATTAACATACACACACATACCGACATACTTTTGTATCACATTTAACGAAAAAATTAAAATAAATCTTTTCTACAACACAAACTTATTAAAATAACAACAAAAAGTATTGCTATAGATCTATTATTATTTACGGGATATTTACCGTGATTATTTTGTGAAATGAGCTCTCGATAATAAAGAAATATCGGGAGCCAAAGATTACGAAGGAATCGCCATCGCGTAATAAAACAACGTTTGAAAATGAACCCCGCGCCGTCATGTTTAAGAGTTGCGCTGGAGTGCGAAAGAAGATAGCACTTTTATGAGAGCAAAAGGGATAGCGCGCGTCTCGCTTAGTGAGCGCAGGCAGGCGAGACAGTCGTGAAGACGGCCCGTCTTCACGGGGCCATTTTAGGGCGCGATATGACATATCTCCCTCCTTATATATATAATATCATTGTCGAGAGCTCATTTCACAACATAATCACGGTAAATATCCCGTAAATAATAATTAGAACTATAGTGTCACGGTTGTAACCGTGATAGTTTAAAGCGATTTATGCCATATTCGTCCCAAGTCTTCGGCCCACAACATTAAAAAGTATTTTATTCGTCCCGCATAGTATTTGCCTTTGTTCGTCCCGAACACCAAAATTATAGTTTGTACAGTGTTTTAAAAAGTATTGCTGTGTGTAGTTATCTAGATTAGGTAAACGTTTATGCAAGGGTTTGTTTAAATTAATCATAATGATATATCAGGCGCAGGACACACTGAACTAGCGTCGGCCACGGGCATGGCACGGGCGGCTTACCGACCCATTCTAATTTCATACTAAATACTTTAAAATAAGGCGCAATGTAGGACTAGTATTTTCATCGGGTGAGCATCGGGCGCGCCCGATCGGACTCGGCGTGTCCTAAATTGCGCCTTATTTCAATGTGTTTAGTATGAAATTAGGATGTGGCGTCAAGCCGCCCGTGCCATGCCCTCGCCCGACGCCAAGGGCCTTATTTTTGAATCGTGCTCAAAGTTGCACATGCGAAAGGAGCCGACTTTCAAAAGATATTGAACCTTATTCCAAGCAGTATCGTTCGAAGGTCAGCTCTTTTCGCATGCGCTACGCTTGCGTACGATTCAAAAATAAGGCCCCAAATCAGTGTGTCCTGCACCTAATGATCCTCACACTAGGCTAAGCCTGTATCGTGTGGATCTGGATACGATTTAAACAGTGTGTTCGTAATTAGCTTCTTATTCATAATTATAATATAAATGCGAAAGTTTCTCCGTATGCGTGTGTGTGTAACATATAAGCAACTTTTTATCAACATCATTAACACCGTGGGAATCTTCTGTACATCAAAATAAACAACTTTTACTATGGCATACTATGGCATATTATGGGAATATTCTGTACATCAAAATAAACAACTTTTACTATGGCATAGTAAAAGTTGTTTATTTTGATGTACAGAATATTCCCATAATAACAGGATGCTAACTGATAATATTGTCTATTGTCTATTGATTAGGACTAACCCTGTATATTTTACTTCACATTCAAGTTGTGTGCCTGCCCTAAACAGTATATGTTTGTCCCTAGTCGCTGCCCGGCGAAGTCACGCAAGCCGTCAAAGACGCGATTGACATCGGTTACCGGCACATCGACTGCGCGTACCTCTACGGGAATGAAAAGGAGGTGGGAGAAGCTATCACCGCTAAGATCGCCGAGGGAGTCGTCAAAAGGTAATGTTGGGACAGCATATGGCATAATATTCTAGGTCAAGACAGCACGGCATATTCTAGGCCAAGACAGCACGGCATATTCTAGGCCGAGACAGCACGGCATATTCTAGGCCGAGACAGCACGGCATATTCTAGGCCGAGACAGCACGGCATTGGTACTATTATTACTTATTTCACATGTTCCAGGGAGGACCTCTTCATCACGTCCAAGCTGTGGAACACGTTCCACCGGCCGGACCTGGTGCGCGGCGCCCTGCTGGAGACGCTGAAGAACCTCAACGTCAAATACGTTGACCTGTACCTCATCCACTGGCCCCATGCTTACCAGGTCCGTGTCTCATCCAGGGCATTACAACTTGACTGGTTGACTTGGTTAAATGAATCAAAAAACAGTACATTTTTTTTGCTACATAAATAGTAAATATAGGGGGAAGAAAATAAAAAGTTATAACCAGAAAACTAAAAAGAATCGTAGAACATACTTGGGGTAGTTTCGCTATTATTTATTCTGTGGTTTCGTGTACCTTTAAGAGTAACAAGCCGGTCACTTCTCCATAGAAACGGGAAAGTAATATTACTCCACTATGTATTGCTATAGGTGCAAGACTAAGTATTATATCGATTTGTCTCGTCATTATCTAGGATTGTAAATTGATAAGAAAGTAAAAAGTTAATAAACATGAAAGTTATGAGCCAGGAAACATCTTGTATTTTAGCTCAATTTTAACGTCACTTTGGACGTAAATAAATAACATAAGGAGTACGAAAACTCTGAAATAATGTATCAAGTGGCATAGTTTAGTCCATCAACATTTCAAATAACTTTAGTTGGTATAAATTAGTTCAGTAGTTTATTCTTCATCACAATCGTGCTGCCAAAGGTCGACATGAAAAAATTTGCGCGCTCATTTCTCTTTCTTTCTCCCTTTCCCACACTTTGTTTGATGAAGAGAGCATGCTTTTTAGTCACGCCCACCGATGAGTTCGAGGCGTCGCGCGTCGGGCAGTTCGTCCTTAATCAAGATGTTTCGTTTTGACGTCACAGTTTGGATGTCTGTATGTAGATTAAATCTATATCTATCTAACCCTCTCTCTAAAAACTGGTTTTGACTGCCTTATAGTTCAGGTAGTAGCTCTGCTTTGGAAACTGTAGGGTGTGGGTTCGATTCTCACCCAGGACAAACATTTAGTTGACGTTTTTTTTTCTGTGTGTGGGTGTATAAATTCAAAAATACATACATCAATGTAGATCGTGGTAAAATGTATCTACATATTAACAAAAATATATGATTCAATAATGTATTCTGAGTTCTTCTTGTATCCTCCTAAAAGGAGTTGGCCTTGCACTTTGTGCAAAGCCATAATCTTTTACGCCATAAAGTTTTGCTTAGATTAGGGATAGATGGCGCTTTGTGAAATATGCACCAATTACCAACTGGTTATTAATCAAATAAATAAATTAAATAATTATAATAAGGGAATACAACTAAGACACTCTTATGGATACTCTACAGAACCAATGTTTATTATTTAATTTATAATGTTCACAGGAAGATGGTCCGTTATTACCAACAGACGAGTCTGGCAAGATCAAGTTCTCGGACGTGGACTATGTAGACACATGGAAGGCGCTGGAGCCCCTCGCCAAGGAAGGCCTGACGAGGAGCCTCGGCTTGTCCAACTTCAATTCCAAGCAGGTCGACAGGATACTGAAGGCCGCGACTATCAAGCCGGTGGTCAACCAGGTAAGAAAATCGCACAGAGTATGATCAAAGGATTTTGCCATAGAACGACGCGTATTCGTGCTGGGATGTGTAGGGTTTGCGGGAAAATTCCGCACCAATGTGATGCCATCTAGCGGTATTCAGGAAAAGTTAGAAGTGAACTAACAACTGAACTAGTTTACGCTAGATGTAAAGGCTTAGGACATTTCCCATAGGCAGGTGGCCTTAGTACAAACATCACATACTTACATATATATCGATGATATGAACTAGGCCAGAATGTCACATGCTGGTCACATGCCTTTATTCATATATACAACGTGTAACAAAAAGGTGTGACAATACTGAAGGGTATGTATGTACTCATTATTATGAACAACTTTTACTATGGAGCCAGTCCAGAAACAGAAAAAAGTTCAGCAGATCCGTAGATATCTTGGACAAAATGTATGTAACAGCTTTTAAAATCGTGGTTACTAATAAAACCACACACACTACTTGCTTACTAATGTAATCTGTATTTGTAGGTGGAATGCCACCCATACCTGAACCAGCGCCGGCTGAAGGAGTACTGCGAGGCGCGCGGCATCAAGCTCACGGCGTACTCCCCGCTCGGCTCCCCCGACAGGCCCTGGGCGAAGCCCGAGGACCCGCAGCTCATGGAGGACCCCAAGCTGAAGGCCATCGCCTCCAGGCTCGGCAAGACCGTCGCGCAAGTACTCATCCGGTGCGGAAACTTTATTTATCTAACTTTTTAATATTAGTATAGTTCGCAGCGCTCGTAGGACCTGCCGGATAATCATGTAACTGTTCGGGATCGCGATTCGGATAGCGATTTGTCTTATTGTCACTTGTCACTGTCACAGCTTCACGGTATCACGGAGGGATTTCTCTCGCTATCGTTAACGAACGAATGCATTGATTTCCTAATTAAGTTAAGCAAATCCGTCGGCCTTTTGGCGTTTCGTCCTGCCCTGCAGGGTCAAATGAGTTCTGGAGGGACAGTGACAAGTGGCATTTATGACAAATCGCAATCCCGAACAGTTACATGATTATCCTGCTGGGCATGTCTTAAAACTGCATCCAGAACTACCGGAAGACGTGCAGCAGCGTCCTCTCAGTTAACGGTGGTGAGCATTCTGCGATCCCCAAGCCGCCTGCCAAGCGTGGGGATTATGGCAATACTTCCTTATTAAGAGGAAGGCCTTTGCCCAGATGTGGACGTCTCCTGGCTGATAATGATTCAGTTAATTTCATAAATCTGAATCTGTTCCAGGTACCAGATAGACCGTGGCGTCATTGTGATCCCCAAGTCGGTGACGCGATCGCGCATACAGTCCAACTTCAGCGTGTCGGACTTCAAACTGTCGCATGAGGACATAGCGCTTATTGACTCCTTCGACTGCAACGGACGGCTCGTACCGGAGGATAAGTGAGTGACACTTATTCCACTGATGACATATGGAACTGAAACGTGGTCTTTAACTGCTGGCCTTTTGGAGAAACTTAGAGTCACGCAACGGGCAATAGCAAGAGCTATGCTCGGAGGTACTTTGCGCGGTAAAATCCGGAACGAGGATATTCGCCAAAGAACCAAAGTCACCGACATAACTCGCAAGGTTTGCAAGTTGAAGTGGCTGTGGGCAGGACACATCGCTCGAAGAACTGACAACCGATGGGGAAGAAAGGTTCTTGAGTGGCGATCGCCACTCAAGAACCTTTCTTCTCGGCGCGGCGGGCCTATATGCAGTGGACTAATTATTATTAACTAGCTGTTTATGTAGAGGGAACTACTATACTGTTTCAAATCCCCAGAGAAATTCGTCCATTGGACTTTTTATTCTTTTTTTTTATCCAATCAAGTGACGAGACGAGCAAGCCGAGCAAAGCCCAACGGACAGCAGCGACAGCCAACCTTTTTTTGATGGGTTAACTTTTATTTATTTTTAGCTCTCATTTATTAATAACCTAGTAGCTTAAGTTAGAACCAAATTACTTATTAGCCTTAGCACAATAACAAATATATACACCGGGTGTTAGTTTGAACACCGTTATCCTTCTAGGATATCATTGTACTCATCATTATGAACAATTTTTACTATGGGGCCAACTCTGAAATTACGAAAAAAAACAGCTGTTCCATACATTTTGTCCAAGATCGATGAACCTTTTTGTATGGAACAGCTGTTTTTTTTTCGTGATTTCAGGGTTGGTCCCATAGTAAAAGTTGTTCATAATGATGAGTACAATGATATCCTAGAAGGATAACGGTGTTCAAACTAACATCCTGTGTATACAAAATCGGAAGATTACTGAAGTACTTATGTCACCGCAATATACTCAACGGGTGACATTTTTATAAAGTAAGATTAATCTCACAGTAATTAACCTAATTATGAGGATTTCCAGCAGTAGTGTCTCAATGGCTCGATCGGATCATTCGCGCTATAGTTCCATTAGAAAGTTCCTTGTGGTTCCATGCTGGAACTAGCGCAAATGAGGTCTATAAGGTGGTGTCTATACAAACAAACATTAACAATAGCGAGTCCAAACCACAAAAAAAATAGAATAATAGTAATAAAAAAACTATAGGATCTCTATGGAGCATAATTAGGAGTTTTGGCGGGAACACGGAAAAATCATGTCGTTGCATTCTATTATTTTCTTAAACTGCTGTTTTTTCGCGAATTAATGATTAAAAATGATGGCGTTTTATTCATTGAGTGTTGAATTACATGCACGAGTGTGGGCAAGTGATATAATGCGGTGAAACATGTCTTTTCGTGTTGTTTTCAAAACTCCGTAGAAGCTCATAGTAATGTCGCCACAACTTTACTATGGCATGACTTGGACTCGACTATGACTGGTTTCGTGTGACTGACTGTGTTTTAATGACATATTTGACTATATTTTAATAAAATAAACCTCCATAATCATAAACTTGACACTGGCAGAATGCACAACGTGCAATGCCAATAAATAAGAAATAAAAAAAATAACATAATTATCTTTGTTTATATAGAGAGAGAGAGAGCTAGATACTCCAAGACTAGTAAATTTCTCTGCTCCAAGATAATCATTAATATTAAACATGACGTTTTGTTTCAGGACTCACGGTCACAAGGATCATCCGTTCGAAAACGACGAGTTTTAAGCCTAACTTTGTAATGATACCGTGAAAAGATATTTTAACATATATTCCAATCAATGATATTTTTTATTACATATGCGTGCTTTTACTTTACATTACATCACTAGTGCTATAATAGGTTTACAGGGTTAGTCCTAATCAGTTAGCATCCTTTTAAGGGCATATTCTGTACATCAAAACAAACAACTTTTACTATGGGGCCAACATCGAATTATAGCAAAAAAAACAGCTGTTCCATACATTTTGCCCAAGGTCGATGAACTATTTGTATGGAACAGCTGATATTTTTTTCGCGATTTCAATGTTGGCCCCATAGAAAAAGTTGTTTGTTTTGATGTACAGAATATGGTCTTAAAAGGATGCTAACTGATTAGAACTAACCCTGTATATTGTTTTGAGGGTTCCCATGTGTAGTTACAGCCAGTACTACAAGATTTATAGTTAAACAGTTACATTAAATTTTTTGTAGTGATTGGGCTCTATTGCAGAGTCCGCCTGGGGAGTACCACATCTTTGCCAGTTATTCAACCGCCAAGCAGTAGTGTGCAAGCATTACTGTGTTACAAATTACTGGGTATGAAGAGATTTGACATCTAATACCTCAGGGTAACGGCTGACGAGCGCAGTAGGTACAGTGCGGCGCAGGATTGTATTCGCAAGTTCACAATTCTAGCACTAACTGTTATGGGCAGGCGTGACACTTACCACCAGGCGAACGTCTCGCTCGTCTCGTCACTGGACTGCATAAAAATACACTAAAAACCTCATACGCCCCTTTGCTGCGATTTCAATGTTGGCCCCATAGTAAAAGTTGTTTGTTTAGATTATGTACAGAATATGCCCTTAAAAGGATGCTAACTGTTTAGAACTAACCCTGTATTTAAAAAAAAATGTTTCTAAAGGGTTACGTTTAAAGGTAAAAGAGTTAACTATAGGTACTAAGTTTTAAGGGGTCCCTCTAGGTCTCCTAGAGGGACCCCTTATGAATGAATTCCGGAATCTCGCAATACCGGAATCTCGGAACGCGAGCTCCGATATTACAATTCCGGTATTGAGTGATCCAATATCGTAGCATCGTAATCAATCAGTAGTCAGTATTTTTTTCTATTAGTATTTTTAATTAAAGGTTTTAAGCGCGCCACAATTGGCTCCGAGGCATGGTCGACTAGAAGTATAAATATTAAATGTTAGTTTCTTGTGTAGAGTGGTGCACGCTTAAGGGGGCGACTAATGCCAAAAGTAAGTAAAAGGTGTATTTTTAAACACATAGTTTAATGATAAAGAACGTAAATATTCAGATTAAAAAAATACGTAGGGGAGAAACCTAAAGAAGCCGAGTAACCGAATAGAATTTTGGAAAATAATCTGGTTCATAAAAAAAAAAAATACAAATTACCAACAAATAAAAACAGTTTTAATTCAAATAAACATGAGTCATCTAGCCTATTAGGCTAGATGACTCATGTTTAAATCGTTGAAACCAATAGCTTTGATGAAGAATTTAAGTAAATATAGTATGGTAACTGAAAACATTATTTAAATTGGTTAATAATGTTCTGATATATGAGCGTTTAAAGTTATTGTTAGAGACAACTCTGTCCCTTTCCCACAAAACAAAAAATGACGTCACGCCTTACTTGTCAGAATAGAATTTATATGGCGTACTGAGAAGTGACGTCATGATTTGCTGTTTCGCCTCTCTGTCTAGCGTGATATTAAAATGCTTATAAGTAGCTTATTTTTGATCAGATTTAAATTTTCTTTTCATTAATCAGCTATATTTATGGGCCACATTTGAATAGGACAATAAAAAAAAACCAGTCATCTAGCCTATTATCAGCGACAGCATCACATTATTTTTTACGAATTACATAGCCAAACTAATGTTTTAGCACAGTAGCCGTTTATTTTTTATTTCATGCCTACATTTTGAATAATTAAATAAAATCCCACCTAAATTGCTTAAAGCCATCATCATCATCAATTGTATCATGCGATATTCGACTCTAAACTAATGCAAGACGCGCGGGTGAAATCTGATATTTTTCTGGCATTAGTCGCACTCTTAACTGTGTGTTCCTGTTGCCTGGCCGCTCTGCCTATACCTAGAGCCTAGCACCACACCCAGCCCAATATGCGTGCGATACGACAGCTATATCAGTATGGACTGTGTCACCTTTAACTGCGAGCGTACTGCGTATGTCTTACTTGCTTATTTTCGTGTAAGTCAATCGCGCTCATGAAGTGACAAGTGACATTTATGACAAATCGCGATCCCGAACAGTTACATGATTAGCCTGCTGTATCGGAATTCAAAACCTTCCGATATTACAAGCTTTTGTCCCTACTCATTTTACAACTTTTACTAAAAGGACAACCAGGAATTGGTGAAAAAAAGCAACTGTTCTAACTTCTTTAGAAAAATGATTTTCACTCAAGACAAAATGTATGGAATAATAGATTCTTTCTTTTTCACGAATTCAGAGTAACAATAATCACCTTTCGACTTAATACCGTCCCAAGTAATCGTAAAACCGGTATAGATTATACTCGTGGCTGCATGTAAAGCGATTCAAATAATCAATTAGTATGTAAAAGACCACTTTTTTCAGAAGCTTATCGGTGAAGCAAACATAATAGTTTAATATTATGTAGGTATGAAACAGTATTTTACATTTGGCTACATCCTGCCTGACCTAAGATAGAGCTCGCTAATCTAGAAGTAACCTGTATCTTCTTAAGAAAGAAAAGTATAAAAAATATTTTTATGATAACTTGTGACGCAAACGAGTATGTGTAAAACAATACACTGAATGTATGCTACTTTACTTTACATGTCATATTAATTTCCATTAGCTACCTATATTATTTGCAAACTTGCAAAACTTTTGTAAAACTCAGCCTGTATAACCACTTGTTTACGCCAATCTTAGAACCGGTAACCGGTAAGATAGGTGTGAAGAGCGTGCGAACCATGGATTACTCTGTGGTGCGAACCAACGCCGCCGCGCCAGATCCAAACTGAAGGTAACTTCACTTTGGGCTTGTCGCGGCCGGCATTATAGTACGTTGGTGTGTTGTTGTAAGGGTAAACAATGTATTTATTTGACAGCGCGATGTGATTGGTGCCGAGACAAACCATGGTGGTTTTTCGGTACTACTTATGATGTAATAATGTATGTACAAATTGTAATGAATAAATAAATAAAAAATATTTAAAAAAAGTATCTATAGGAAGGTACTCTTTACTCTTTTCCATATCTTCTACCTTTATTTTCTTTTAATACTATAAGAATCTCTAATTAAAGAATCTCTAATCTTTTTAATCTCTGTCCTGACCTGACCTAACGACTAACTGACAGACAACGCACAACCTAGACCGCTGGTTGTAGAGACTTGAAATTTGGAGGATTTGTCTTGATGCGTAGGGGAGTACTAAGAAAGGATATTTCGAAATTCCTCTAGTTATACTATATATGAAAACAGACTCCGGCTTAAAGTTTCACATCTTATGGGATCAAACATGAAATCACGAAAAAAACATCTACGCCGTAGAAAAATATATCGGGCTCTCGAAAAAATTAATGGAACGGCTGATTTGACCAATGACCCGCTTTCAGCTTAGCACTTTCGGTGCGTGGAAATTTGCTTAAAAAACTTGGAATCGAGTCGAGCTAAGCTGAAAGCGGGTCATTGGTAAAATCAGCTGTTCCATTAATTTTTTCGAGAGCCTGTATTAATAGGCTAGATGACTGGTTTTTTTTATTGTCCTATTAAAATGTGGCCCATAAATATAGCTGATTAATGAAAAAAATATTAAAATCTGATCGAAAATAAGCAACATATAAGCATTTTAATAACATGCTAGACAGAGAGGCGAAACAGCAAAACGTGACGTCACTTCTCAGTACGCCATATAAATTCTATTCTGACAAGTAAGGCGTGACGTCATTTTTTGTTTTATGGGAAAGGGACAGAGTTGTCTCTAATAAAAACTTTAAACGCTTATAAGTATATCAGAATATTAATAACCGATTTAAATTATTTTTTCAATAAACATGCTATATTTACTTAAATTCTTCATCAAAGCTATTGGTTTCAACGATATAAACATCAGTCATCTACCCTATTAATCGACGTACATTGTGCGCGTGCGCGAAAAATATTTCACAACATATTTCAGTAATTTAACAGAATATCATAACTGACGGATGGTGCTCTGTTGTTGATTTGCATATAGGCATACTATTATACCAGATAACAAATCAAACAAATAAGTACTATTATATTTTATCTCTTACATAACACACAAAATAAATAGGTAAGTATATCAAATTAAACATGTTATTTTAATAAAATACAACAACCGATAACATTGATAACCCGTCCTCTTGAAGTTTTTACTTCTCGTTTCTTAACCACAAGAAGCGGTTGTGTTAAAATTAATATAAAAATAAAATGTCACGCGTCCCAGTCGTCACTTTTAACAATGGAAAAACTATTCCTGTGGTCGGATTAGGAACATGGAAGGTGAGTCCTTTATTATTATTGTAAATCCTATTTACATAATTAAAACTAATTAATATAGTAAATAAATTGAAAACCTCAAACGGCACAAATACGGGTACTTGGACAGAATATACATGTTTGTGCCGTTTGGGGTCGAGACTTTAGGGCCCTGGAGGCCGGCCGCACACAGCCTATATAGGGATCTGGCCAAACGTTTGGTCGATGTGTCAGGTGACCGGAATGCTAGCGTATATTATGGCCAAAAAGTCAGCATAGCCATCCAACGTGGCAATGCCGCCAGCATTCTGGCCACTTTTCCATCGACCACGGGGCTTTTATTATAGGTTTTGTGATATTGTATTTTAGGGTTTGTTTTGTTAATAATTTTGTTTTGTAATATATAGTTCTTAATTCTATCTTGTTGTTTGAAATATTTTTTTACCCCAATGTGAAATGTAAATTTATATGTAAATAAGCTAATATTAATTCTTAAAACTATATCATCTATCATATGTCCACTGCTGAACGAAGGCCTCCCCCTTAGACCGCCACACTGTACGACAACCTGCCATTTGCTTCCACCCGTTGCCCGCGACTTTCACAATTTCGTCGGTCCACCTAGTAGTGGGAGGCCTTCCTACGCTGCGTCTTCCGGTTCGCGGTCGCCACTCAAGAACCTTTCTTCCCTTTGATTATATAATCTTTGATTAAATAATACGAGAGAGAGCTAGATCCTCCAAGTTTCTTCCTCATCGGCTATAAATTTCTTTGCCCATCGGTTATCAATTCACTTAAAACTATTTATACCTACGTGCATAGAGGTAGGAACTCTACCTCTAAGCCTACGTCTATATCTTATATATTTACGTCTTCAAGTTAAATTCGATCAGTATTTATTAGGGTTTCGACCCGAGGGTGTCCAACAGGACTTATTGCTAAACTAAATTTTATGTTTGTCCGTCTGTCAGATCTATTAAGATTCGATCTTTCGAATCGTTTTATGTAGCCGGTTGAAATTTTTAAGGAATGAGTTTTACTACTGATGATTCATCATCATAATCATCATCATCAGCCCGGAGACGTCCTCTGCTGAAGGAAGGCCTCCCCCTTATAGACCGCCACACTGTACGACAACCTGCCATTTGGATCCACCGGTTGCCCGCGACTTTTATAATGTCGTCGGTCCACCTAGTGGAGGCCTTCCGGTTCGGTTGCGGTGGTACAGATGATTATATTTAATAAATAGAATGAAAAGTTAAAAAGGTCTCCATGCATGAAACATATTTTAAGAGGTTTTTCAACCGACTTCAGAAAAGGAGGTTTTTTTTGTATGTATGTTACGCGATTACTCCGCCAATTATGAACTGACTTTGATGATTCTTTTTTGTTTGGTAGGTAATACTTTAGAGGTGGTCCCATATAAATTTTATGTAAAAGTTGTTCGTTCCTCACCTCACGTCTTAATTTTTCATATTTTTTTAGTTTTTATTGTCTATGATTTAGGTAAGCATTAAAATAACCTAGACTTAAATACATAGACATAAAATAGAAACATGAGCTAGGTGATCTTTCCTACATTCCTACTGAAATCGAAATAAAACCAACTTATAGCCTACGTATTAAATATCCGAAAAACATAAGTTACATGTAAAGTTCACGCCAAAAGATTGTTAACAAAAATAGGTGCCACCGACTGGACTACCCGTTCGTTTCCCTTTCCTTTCCAAGCCGTGTTGGTAATGAACACAACTTGGTTTTGAATGATGTTCATGAAACAACAACAAGTTTTGGAAATAATTCAAAATAAATGGTAGAATACTCTAAGTTAACCACCAAAAGATTATTTTAAAAAAAACGACGTGCATAGCTATCACTGACAGTGACAGTGTTAATCAGTGTTTCCACTTTTAGGGATTTCTCCCTTTTTTAGGAAAAAAATACCAATATTATGTAGGGTTTAGGGACATTTTCATTTCGACAGGGATTTAGGGAGTTTTAGGGAAAAATCCAACTTAATGTGGTAATCCTTTTGTTTATGTTTTTTTGGTCTCTAACTGACCTATTAATTGTGCTATGGCCGTAGTTACAGGCGACCTAAGTCCTATTATACCAACAGTTGGTTTTATTTTCATTCTGCACTGAAGAACAATAGCGATAAAATATTATATTATTTGTCTGAGTGAGAGTGGTGATTACCTACCCAATGACAAGTAAATGAAATGAAATGAAATTTATTAGACATCAACAAACGTTACATAATCAGATATGTTAAACAGTATGGTCTGTTCCATTAGAGACAGTCCATGAGGAGAAACATTGTTACACACGCTAGGAATAAACCTGTGTTATGGCGTAACAATACCCTCCGCCGGTGTAGCGAAAGTGCAGCGAAAAACTGTAAAAGTAGAGCTTCGGCTTCAAATTAGGGGATTGTTTTCTTGATTATGATCATTCTCCAAGGAATATAAATATTTGTGTAGGGTATTTTAGGGATAATTTGAAAATAAACTAGGGAAAAACAAAATTGAAAGTGGAAACACTGGTGTTAATGTCAAAGTAAAAAAAAAGAAAAAAAAAGAGTTTTGGCGGGAACGCGAGAAAATCATGTCGCTGCATTAATTATTTTTTTTCTTAGTTCTTGGCATCGCACGTTGTGCATTCTGCCAGTGTCAAGTTTATGATTTTTTTCAAGTATTTATATGAAAATCAAGTCAAATATGTCATGATATCACAGTCAGTCACACGAAATTAGTCATAGTCGAGTCCAAGTCATACCCTAGTAAAGTTGTGTCGACTTTACTATGAGCTTCTATGGAGTTTTGAAAACAACACAAAAAGACATGTTTCACCACAGTATATCACTTTCCCACACTCGTGCATGTAATTCAACACTCAATGAATAAAACACCACCATTTTTAATCATTAATTCGCGAAAAAACACAAGTTTAAGAAAATAATAGAATGCAACGACATGATTTTTCCGTGTTCCCGCCAAAACTCCAATTCGCTGCATTGTGTTATTTTCCAAAACTTGTGTTTTTTCGAGTGTTAATGCATAAACATGGTGGCGTTTTATTCATTAAGTGCTGATTTACGAGAAAGAGTGTGGGCAAGTGATATAATGTAGTGAAACGTGTCTTTTCGTGTTGTTTCCAAAACTCCGAAGAAGCTTGTAAGTTGCCACGACTTTACTAGGGCATGATTGGACTTGACTGTGACTTACTGTGTGTGACTTGGACTGTGACTACGACTCATTTAACTGGTGAAAGAAGAATCGATGAAGAAAAATGTATTCGGCTGAAGGACTAGTATCCATGGCCAGGAACTATTAAAAACAATATGTCAAAGTAAAAGTTGTAGTTTTAGTTCCCCCGGCGAAGTAGTGTTTTTAAATATTTCCTTTGTTTTCTGTTTAAAACCTAAAAGAAATGGCTTCGGAAATGCCAACAGTTAAGTTTGAGAATGGCTACGAGTGTCCTATCCTCGGAATCGGCACTTGGAAGGTATGAATGTTACGAAACCACCTTATCACTACTATCTCTCGCTTATCAATGGAAAAAAATATTTTAACTCATCACCTAATGCTATAGTGGTCATGTAGCGGTGCTCTTCATCTTCATCATTCAAAGACTGCCGCGGTAATTAAAGGCATGCTCAATAGATAACAACTAAAGCGAAATTCTCTGGTACACGAACTTTTCTTTCGTCTTGGCCTTCCTGTTTTAAAGAAACTACTATTTAGCTATAATAAAGGGCAAGGGCATGCCAGCATAACTTGATGGGATGATAGAAGGCGAAGGGAAATGGGTAGAACTGGACCCTACTCGGTATTGTAAAAGGGGGGTGTGTGTATCCCGCTGTTAATATTAAACGCTTCGTCTGTAGTCATATTTTATTAGTTACGCTAATTGAACCTGCATATATAATAATTAGTAGACAATAGCACAGAATAAATAATAGTACTACGTACAGAAACTTAGCTCCGCATAGGAATTGAAATAAATGAAGACTCTATCTACTAGGCAATAAAGTAGCAATTCAACTAGCGCACTGCTGGATACCGCTTTTTATATTAACCTAGATATCCCACTCTCTTTCTATTACATAGCTCTATCTCTCCTGATGCGTCACGTGGCACGTGTAACGTTAGGGTTGTCTTGTTGATATTTACAAATAATCATCATCATCATCATCATCAGCCCGGGGACGTGCATTGCTGAACAAAGGCCTCCCCCTTAGAACGCCACACTGTACGACATGCCTTTTGACATAACATTTGACTTATTTGGCTTAGTTAGGATTGATTTAAGACAAAAAAGCCAGTAGAAAAATGTTAGTAGAATTCGCTTTCTTTATTTATTTATTTATTTATTTAATGATAGGCGAGCAGCATTATGCTGATGTGCCTATATCAAACAGTGTTGAATTTCAGTATTTGTCTGTTAAGTCTATTTATTATCCTTTTTTATCCATTTATCCAGACTGTTCTTAAATGCGTTTAAGGATTTGGATGAAATTATATCCTCAGGCAACCTGTTCCAATTATAAACGACTCTATTGCCGAGGATGTGATGTGCAGTGTTGGTCTGTGATGGAGCTGGCTGCAGAAGAATTTTATGGCGTCTACTTTCTCTAGTGTAGTCTTTAAGTGAGTAGATGCTATGAATGTCAGGAAGATTGTAGAACCCGTTCAGGATTTTAAAAGTCTCAATTAAGTCACCACGCAGCCGTCTTTCTACTTTTTTTACTTTCCAAAAGGGGCCCCAAATTCTTGTGTGCCCAAGGGTCCCAACATAGTTTAAGTCGGCCTTGACTGCTGCCCGTCCTGGTTCTAGCTGGTTCTAATTAACCTATATAACTCTTAAACTTTCAATTGTTTGTTAAATCACAAAGACTTAAAACCACTGAAGAGAGAAGTGAATAGAACGCAAATGTGACGGACCGCGCTAGCCAGCATTAAGTGCAAATGCGCTTAATGACAATTCTACCGGTATACATGTTTTTAAACTGAGAATACTCAATAAGACAATTTAAATAGACGCGCGAAACCAAATCCTTTGCCATTGCATCGTAATTAGATCAATTTTAATCTGTTGCAAAATGGCATTTCAAGCGTTTTACTTCAAATGTGCGACCAATGATTGCCATTTGCATTTTTCGTAGTAGTTTCTATACAAAAAGTGTGAAACTGGCGACAGCGGTTTTCCATGCAATTGCTTTACAGCATTGTTTTGTCAACCTGAGAAGTAGGGCTTTCGCTATTCTGTGCTTAAGGATCGACAAGTTGACGGTTCGAACTCGTCGGTGGGCGCGGCTAAAAGCATGCTCTCTTCATAAAACAAACTGTGGGAAAGGGAGAAAGAAAGATAAATGAGCGCGCAAATATTTTTTTATTAACCTTTGGCTGCAGTAATGTGATTGAATAAACTCTGAGTTAATTTATTCCAACTTAAGTTATTTGAAATGTTTATGGACTAAACTATGCCGCTTGATAAATTATTTTAGAGTTTTCGTATTCCTTATGTTATTTATTTACGTCCAATGTGGCGTTAAAATTGAGCTAAAATACAAGATGTTTCCTGGCTCATAACTTTCATGTTTATTAACTTTTTACTTTCGTAATAATTTACAATCCTAGATAATGAAGAGATTAATCGATATAATACTTAGTCTTGGACCTACAAAATTACATAGTGGAGTAGTAATACTACCGCGTTTCTATGGTGAAGTGACCAACTTGTCTACTCTTAAAACCCAAGTATCACCGGTATGTTAACTAGTGAATCAAGAATGAGCCGCTTCACTATCTTCAGTGATAAACAGGTCCCATGACACTTATGGCTTGGATATTTGATAAGTATTGACATTGGCAACTTTGATAACAGTTATATCATATTTTTATTAGCTACTTATGGAAAAATACCAAAATATATCTTGCTAATGTCATGGCGATTTGAAATAGATAAACATATTTATTAATAATTATTAAATTAATAGTCAATATTAATAAAAGTCATTCCAATATTAGTTAATTAATTCATAATAATAAAACCACTAATTTCTCTGTTAAAAATAAACTTATAAATCATCATCATCAGCCCGGAGACGTCCACTGCTGAACGAAGGCCTCCCCATTAGACCGCCACACTACGACAACCTGCCATTTGCATCCACCGGTTGCCCGCGACTTTTACAATGTCGTCGGTCCAACTAGTGGGAGGCCGCGCCTACGCTGCGTCTTCCGGTTCGCGGTCGCCACTCAAGAACCTTTCTTCCCCATCAGTTGTCAGTTCTTCGAGCGATGTGTCCTGCCCACAGCCACTTCAATTTATAAACATAGTATATTTACTTAAATTCTTCATCAGAGCTATTGGTTTCAACGATATAAACATCAGTCGTCTACCCTATTGACAGAAAAATCCCTGAACATATATTTAAAAAATAAACATACATACCGTCGAACATAGAATCTCTGAGGAGGTTCTATGTTCGACGGTATGTATGTTTTTTTAAGTTGGTTAATCAATACGTTTGTTTTAGCATTACCCTTAACAAGGTTACGTCGACAGTTGACATAACTTTGTAAAGACAACGCTAGCTGCTAATGCTAATCAAACGAATTTATTTGTAAAGGATGTAATTTGCTAGACGCTTTACAAAGTTATATCGTGAACTTTGCGTGAGCTGTCAAAAAGCGATGAACATAATCGACAGAGCATAAATATTACTAAATGCCTTTCCAGCAACTTGTACTTGCAAAGTACAATTTTATCTGCCTTATAGCTCAGTTGGCAGCATGTCTGCCTTCAGAGCTGTAGGGCGTGGGTTCGATTCCCACCCAGGACAAGCATTTTTGTGATGAACATAGATGTTTTTTCTTTTTGAATATTTTTTCTTGGGTAAATATTTGTGTTACATTAATTTACAGATGGCGTCACCAACGCTTTAGTTGGTAGCTTATAATAGGTTGAGAAATTTGGCATCTAAGGCTGAGATTTCTGTAGCTTAATTGGCAAAGCAGTTGGGACGGATACTCATAGAGACGGCTCGTATGCAGGTTCGAGTCCTGCCGGAGGTCATAGTTTTTCTTCATGTTTAAGCTTTAAAAACACGATGTTTTTTCTGTGTCAGGGTGTAGTATTATAAGTTAAAAAAAAGTATACTAGTATTCTATCAGCTATCTGGTTCCCATAGTACAAGCTTTACTTAGTTTGGGGCTAGATGGCGCTGTGTTAAATGTCCGCGCAATATTTATTCACAATATTTTTTTCGCACAATATAACTTATCTTGAATATTGCCATTGGTATCTCCAATGATATAACGTGTGTGCCTGCCCTAAACAGTATATGTTTGTCCCCAGTCGAAGCCCGGCGAAGTGACGCAAGCCGTCAAAGACGCGATTGACATCGGTTACCGTCACATCGACTGCGCGTACGTCTACGGTAATGAAAAGGAGGTGGGAGAAGCTATCACCGCCAAGATCGCCGAGGGAGTCGTCAAAAGGTAATGCTAACCAGGGAAGGCTTTTCACTCTTGGTTAGACCACACCTCATCTGATTTTACGTGGGCAGTTTAATCCAGAGGACCCCAAACTTTTACGAGTTTCAGACGGTTCTTACGTCACCCGCGGGAAGGTAAGGAGATGTCCTATTCTAGACCGTGACAACACGGCTTATTCTAGGCCGTGACATCAAGGCGTATTCTAGACCGTGCCAGTACGGCTTATTCTAGGCCGTGACAGAAAGGCGTGTTCTAGACCGTGACAGCACGGCTTTTTCTAGGCCAGGACAGCATATCATGTCCGGTAGGAGTAAAACACTGCATTATTAAAACTTATTTCACTTGTTCCAGGGAGGACCTCTTCATCACGTCCAAGCTGTGGAACACGTTCCACCGGCCGGACCTGGTGCGCGGCGCCCTGCTGGAGACGCTGAAGAACCTCAACGTCAAATACGTTGACCTGTACCTCATCCACTGGCCCCAGGCTTACCAGGTCAGTATCATCTTCTATGGCGTCACAACTTGACTGGTTCACTTTGTTCAATTAATCCAATATAAAGTTAGAATTTTTTAGCCACTTAGAAAATAGTAGACGAGAGTGTAATGATCAATAGCACACGCGTTCCATACGACGATTTTCATCACATTTGCGAGGTTGATATTTCAAGTTTTTGATGAATTTTAATTAAATGAGTATTGTCACGGTCTTAAGTCAAACACAGTAAATGTTTATACTTTAACACTCGAAAAAACATAAGTTTTGGAAAATTATACAATACGGCGACATAATCATCATCATCATCAGCCCGGAGACGTCCAATTGTGTTTATGTAATTTATTAATGTGACTGCTACTGTTATAAATTTAATTTAATGATGGATATGAGTCTATGATACTTGATGAATATTATTATTATTAAAGGCCCCCTTAGACCGCCACACTGTACGACAACCGGCCATTTGCACCCACCGGTTGTCCGCAACGTGCACAATGGTGCGGCAACATGTTTTTTTTAATAGGCTAGATGACTGGTTTTTTTTATTGTCCTTTTAAAATGCCTATAAATAAAGCTGATTAATGAAAAAATCATTTAAATCTGATCAAAAATAAGCAACTTATAAGCATTTTAATATCATGCTAGACAGAGAGGCCAAACAGCAAATCGTGACGTCACATCTCTGTACGCCATATAAATTCTATTCTGACAAGTAAGGCGTGACGTCATTTTTTGTTTTGTGGGAAAGGGACAGAGTTGTCTATAACAAAAACTTTAAACGCTTGTATATCAGAACATTATTAACCGATTTAAATAATGTTTTCAATTACCATACTATATACACTTAAATTCTTCATCAAAGCTATTGGTTTCAACGATATAAACATCAGTCATCTACCCTCTACATATATAGTTCCCATAGTACAAGTTTTGCTGGATAGATGGCGCAGTGTGAAATCCAATATTTATTATTTTATAATAATATGATCTCAGGAAGATGGTCCGTTGTTCCCAACGGACGAGTCTGGCAAGATCAAGTTCTCGGACGTGGACTATGTAGACACGTGGAAGGCGCTGGAGCCCCTCGCCAAGGAAGGCCTGACGAGGAGCCTCGGCTTGTCCAACTTCAACGTCAAGCAGGTCGACAGGATACTGAAGGCCGCGACTGTCAAGCCGGTGGTCAACCAGGTGAGGACATCCAGAGGAAATTAAACAGCATTGGTAGGAATCTATTTCAGAGTCCCCAGTTATTCAACCGCCAAGAAGTAGTGTGCAAGCATTACTGTGTTCGGCAGGGGGGTGTCACTCCGCAGTTTAGGTGTGTTCGGCCGGCGCTCCGTCCGGGTGGACAATGCAAGGCAGAAGTCAGTGGCCGCCCGCACGTAATTAAGCACAAGTTAATATCTAGGTGAATATAGCGAGCGGTATCCAGCGCTGTGCGAGTTGAATTGCTACTTTATTGCCTAGTAGATAGAGTCCTTGTTTATTTCAATTCCTTTGCGGAGTGAACTTTCTGTACGTAGTACTATTATTTATTCTGCGCCACCCCGGCCGGGCCTGCTCCTAAAAGTGCCCACAGACCAGCGGCACTTCCCCGCTGTCCCCGCGTCCTGCCCGCCGGTCCCCTTCTCTTTCAGCCGACGCCCTAACTCAGGCACAAAATTCCTGGCAACCGACCCCCATGAGCCCGCAGTTTTTTTGCAGTGGTAGGACTCTACTGCAGAGTCCGGCTGGGGAAGTACCACACCTTTGCCAGTTATTCAACCGCCAAGCAGTAGTGTGCAAGCATTACTGTGTTCCGGTTTGAAGGGCAATGTTACCAGAGACATTACTGGGTATGAAGAGATTTGACATCTAATATATCAGGGTGACGAGCGCAGTGCAGTGCGGCGCAGGATTGTGTTAGCAAGTTCACTCTGGCACTGCTACTGTTAGTGGCAGGCGTGACGCTTACCATCAGGTGAAAGTCTTGCTCATCTCGTCACTTGACAGTACCAAAAAAAAATACTTTCGACGGCAAACGGGCCTTATTATTTAATTTATTATTATTATATATATAAATATATATATACAGGGTTAAATCTAATCAGTTAGCATCCTTTTAATGGCATATTCTGTACATCAAGACAAGCAACTTTTACTATAGGGCTAACATTGAAATCTAAAAAAAAACCGGCTGTTCCATACATTTTGCCCAAGGCCGATGAACTTTTTGTATGGAACAGCTGATAATTTTTTCGCGATTTCGATGTTGGCCCCATAGTAAAAGTTGTTTGTTTTGATGTACAGAATATGCCATTAAAAGGATGCTAACTGATTAGAACTAACCCTTTATATATCTTTTTTGGCTTTGGTAAAATAACTATTAATGTGGAAACAAACCAATCAATCTGTATTTGTAGGTGGAATGCCACCCATACCTGAACCAGCGCCGGCTGAAGGAGTACTGCGAGGCGCGCGGCATCAAGCTCACGGCGTACTCCCCGCTCGGCTCCCCCGACAGGCCCTGGGCGAAGCCCGAGGACCCGCAGCTCATGGAGGACCCCAAGCTGAAGGCCATCGCCTCCAGGCTCGGCAAGACCGTCGCGCAAGTACTCATCCGGTGAGGATACTTTATACAACTAACATTGTTCGCAGGATTGTAGGACCAGGCCCCCTAAGCACGCGCTGAGCACTAATTGGTCTTTCCCCGCGCGGGAAAGTGATAAAGCTAGAATATGGATACGTCTGTCTCTTTTTCGCGGGGAAAAAAGAGTGGATAAACATTTTCCTCTCGGTTAACGGTGGCGGGCATTCTGCGATCCCCAAGCCGCCTGCCGAGCGTGGGGATTATGGCAACCCCTCCTATTTAGTTCGCAGCAAACTGACCTCGCGCTCGCGACCCGGTGATTTATTTTACCCTCAGAAAAAAAAGTTTATTATTATTACAGTAGTGAAATAGAAACTATGGTTTGACACAAGCACATGTCGAGCCTTTGAGTACTTGTAAGAGCGTTAAACTTAAGAGTAGACAAGTTGGTCACTTCTCCATAGGAACGCGGTAGTATTACTACTCCACTATGTAATTTTGTAGGTCCAAGACTAAGTATTATATCGATTAATCTCTTCATTATCTAGGATTGTAAATTATTACGAAAGTAGAAAGTTAATAAACGTGAAAGTTATGAGCCAGGAAACATCTTGTATTTTAGCTCAATTTTAACGCCACATTGGACGTAAATAAATAACATAAGGAATACGAAAACTCTAAAATAATTTATCAAGCGGCATTGTTTAGTCCATAAACATTTCAAATAACTTAAGTTGGAATAAATTAACTCAGAGTTTATTCAACCACATTACTGCAGCCAAAGGTCGACAAAAAAAATTTGCGCGCTCATTTATCTTTCTTTCTCCCTTTCCCACAGTTTGTTTAATTCAATTCTTCAATTCAATTCTTTATTTAATTTAAACACGTAATTTACAGACAGGTCCAAATCATTACATGTTGTAACTAAGATGAGCGAGGAGTATAGCACTGAATCTGCCCAGCTTATCGAAGAAGATATCAAGTTCGGGTCGTTGAGAGAGTATGGAATTCATAAGTTGTATGAACCGCGGTGTGGGTGCGTTGTACGCGTGGACAGAGTAATGAAGAGAGCAAGCTTTTTAGCCGCGCCCACCGATGAGTTCGAGCCGTCAACTTGTCGATCCTTAACAGCGCGACTCAATTACTTTCGTATATCACATATACACTATACTATTTTTTTTATAAGTTAAATATCCGGTATATTCCAAGCCCCTTCTAAGACCAATTTAGCTCATATTCTAACTACATAATAGGGATATTGCAAGTTTTTTTATATTGACTCACAAAAAAGCTGGCTGGCAACATAACAAATCATCGAAAGTAACATTTTAATATGTGCACAAATAACGAAGTTATAAACATTTTAGTTTCATGTTAGACAGGGAGGGCACTATAGGTTTATGACGTCAAAGTTCACGATTCCAAACAAATTCTATACTAGCACGTGTTTTGCTAGAAAGGGACAGATGACGCCCACTCAAATACTTTGAACGCTTATATTTCAGAACATTACCAGCCGATTTCAATTGTTTTTTCGATGTAAGCATCCGATTCAGTTGAACTCTCCATTTATCCTATTATTTTTAATAATTGAAACATGCATATTCCCTATTGTATTTGCTTATAAAATTTCATAAAGATTGCCCAACAACGGCAACGGGGCCCAAGGTATCGTCGAACAAATTAATACACGTACAAAAGCAGACTATCCCTTTAGTTAATTTTAGACTGTATCCAAACAGCGTTAAGGCAGGTAACACTTGTTGCAGGTACCAGATCGACCGCGGCAACATCGTGATCCCCAAGTCGGTGACGCGGTCCCGCATACAGTCCAACTTCAGCGTGCTGGACTTCAAGCTGTCGCACGAAGACGTCGCGCTCATTGACTCCTTCGACTGCAACGGACGTCTCGTGCCCATGACTGCGTGAGTGATGTTTATTTAACTAGGAGATGATGATGGTGACGGTGATGACTTCAAGCTGTCGCAAGAAGACGTCGCGCTCATTGACTCCTTCGACTGCAACGGACGTCTCGTGCCCATGACTGCGTGAGTGATGTTTATTTAACTAGGAGATGATGATGGTGACGGTGATGACTTCAAGCTGTCGCACGAAGACGTCGCGCTCATTGACTCCTTCGACTGCAACGGACGTCTCGTGCCCATGACTGCGTGAGTGATGTTTATTTAACTAGGAGATGATGATGGTGACGGTGATGACTTCAAGCTGTCGCACGAAGACGTCGCGCTTAATGACCCCTTCGACTGCAACGGACGTCTCGTGCCCATGACTGCGTGAGTGATGTTTATTTAACTAGGAGATGATGATGGTGACGGTGATGACTTCAAGCTGTCGCACGAAGACGTCGCGCTCATTGACTCCTTCGACTGCAACGGACGTCTCGTGCCCATGACTGCGTGAGTGATGTTTATTTAACTAGGAGATGATGATGGTGACGGTGATGACTTCAAGCTGTCGCACGAAGACGTCGCGCTCATTGACTCCTTCGACTGCAACGGACGTCTCGTGCCCATGACTGCGTGAGTGATGTTTATTTAACTAGGAGATGATGATGGTGACGGTGATGACTTCAAGCTGTCGCACGAAGACGTCGCGCTCATTGACTCCTTCGACTGCAACGGACGTCTCGTGCCCATGACTGCGTGAGTGATGTTTATTTAACTAGGAGATGATGATGGTGACGGTGATGACTTCAAGCTGTCGCAAGAAGACGTCGCGCTTATTGACTCCTTCGACTGCAACGGACGTCTCGTGCCCATGACTGCGTGAGTGATGTTTATTTAACTAGGAGATGATGATGGTGACGGTGATGACTTCAAGCTGTCGCAAGAAGACGTCGCGCTTATTGACTCCTTCGACTGCAACGGACGTCTCGTGCCCATGACTGCGTGAGTGATGTTTATTTAACCAGGAGATGATGATGGTGACGGTGATGACTTCAAGCTGTCGCACGAAGACGTCGCGCTTAATGACCCCTTCGACTGCAACGGACGTCTCGTGCCCATGACTGCGTGAGTGATGTTTATTTAACTAGGAGATGATGATGATGGTGACGGTGATGACTTCAAGCTGTCGCACGAAGACGTCGCGCTCATTGACTCCTTCGACTGCAACGGACGTCTCGTGCCCATGACTGCGTGAGTGATGTTTATTTAACTAGGAGATGATGATGGTGACGGTGATGACTTCAAGCTGTCGCAAGAAGACGTCGCGCTCATTGACTCCTTCGACTGCAACGGACGTCTCGTGCCCATGACTGCGTGAGTGATGTTTATTTAACTAGGAGATGATGATGGTGACGGTGATGACTTCAAGCTGTCGCAAAAACACGTCGCGCTCATTGACTCCTTGAAAAGATTGAATGGGATATCCCAGGCTTGCAAGAGCGGATCCAGGGGGGGGGGGTCATGGGGGTCATGACCCCTCCCTGGGATGAGTGTAGGTCGACTACTGATAGCTTTTCTAGTTGTAATGTTGTTGGAGCCTGACTGCTAACTAGACTTCGACTCGACTATATGACCCCCCTGACTTAAAGGCTGGCAGAGCGAAATGTCAGTTTAGTCCGTCTAATTATGAATTCGACTGTCGAGTATTTTATTAGTAAACACAATGTTTTGTTTCAGGTCTCTCGGTCACAAGGATCATCCGTTTGAAAACGACGAATTTTAAGCCTAGCTTTATGATTTTACCGTGAAATACAGATAATTTAACGTAATTATGTTCCAATAAAGACACTATTGTAACATGATTTGTTTTATTTTATAGCTTCAGTGATTTATTATGATTAATTTATTTCGTGTATCGCTACAGCTAGCTGTCGACTAGATACATTTTACGGTCACAGGTGCGGTAAGTAAAACAAATGAAATCAAATTCATAGGCCTCCGTTTTATTTTGAAATCATTATAACAATGTCGCTTATTCATAAACAAAGATCTTAAAAAAAAATGCCCATCACAGACGATGTACTCAATATATTTTATAAGAAAGTTCTATTATTATTAACGGGATATTTACCGTGATTATGTTGTGAAATGAGCTCCCGATATTTCGGCGCAGTTGCATGCACCATGTTCACGAGTGGTCAACTCGTGAACATGGTGCATGCAACTGCGTAAACGACCTTTACGAACTTTAGTAAACAACCGTGATAGTTTAAAACAGTGTTATATTTTATAAGGTTTACTTGGAACAGTAGTATTTAGCTAAAAGAAGGTCATTAAACACATCATTTTGAACATTAAGGCCTCTATAGGGGAATGTTGTTCCACACATTTCGTCGAGAGTGAATGACTTTTTTCGCGCCTTTAGTAAAATTTGTTCACGACTTACCTTAAGGATTTATCTTTGCAAAAGTATCCAGCTTTAAGCAGTATTAACAGTTCCAAAACCCTCCAAAACGGAGCTAGCATAGCTATAGGGTATGCATTAATATGTGGTGTGCATTAATAGTACATTATGATACGAGTGTGCTATGTTGGTCATTACACTAGAGGCGGTATTATGCGCGCGAGCCGCAGGCGAGCGCGATAAGGAAGCCGAGAGCGTAATGACTAATAGCACAAGAGTTCCATACGACTGTTTTCGTCACACTTGCGAGGAAAAAACATTTTTTTTTTGATAATAATCAACCACACAGCGAAAACGTCAACAAACATTTGCGGAAAATGGCGCCCAAATCAGTAATGCGCGCGCAGGTTGACATTTACTTCAGCGGCATAAGAACTCTTTGTTGGTATTACAAAAAAACTGTAAGTATTACCCGGCTATATTAAGAGTGCTTCGTACACGTACGTCTAATTGCAGTCACGTACAAACTTGACTTTACCGGGTTATACCTATTATAGTACAAGTGCCGTAATGTAAAGTAAAAAGCACGCGTGTATAATAGCTTGGATTATGAGCCTAAAAGCGATGTAATAAGATCTACTTTACGAGCAAGTGTGATGAAAAATATAGTAAGATATTATTTAAATCAATTTCCCAATTGTAGTCAAATACCCTATTAACGTGCAATAAATGAGGCATTAAACAATGCGCTACACGGGCGGCCACACTATCATTTGACTTTGAATATCACCTAACGTCAAACGACGTTTATAATGCCACTAGTCTATTAGCGCGCTAACACCCGGCTATATCTGCGTACTGAATCTAATACCGAGCTAAACAATGGCATCACACGCAGGTGAAGCCCTAGCATTAGGTAGGCTTGACGAATACGCATTATTGACGAGTGTGACGTAAATCCATCTCAGTTCAATATTTAATTACTATCAAATTTCGTCGTAATAAGATTTTCTAACCTATAAAAGTCATATTCAGTCCGTCGTCTGTGATAGCCATTAAAGACAAGATGATGATTATGTTTTTTTCAATTTCAATAAGAACTCATACATTGATAAACTATTGTTTTCATTAATTTGGAGTTCAATATTCAAATACCAATGGGTTATTGTCTAACCGTCACCATAAAACGCTAAAACGTATTTCAACCTTATTTTAGCTAAAAAGCGTTTTGTCTAATTTCTTTCGAATTAAGATTTGAGTTTGAAAAAAGAAGACAAAACACTTTTTTTTAACTATAATGCTATAATACGTTTTTTTTAATACAACCGACTTCAACTTCGAATACCTGGATGACAACTTCATGTTTTCTAGTAATTTTGATATAGAAACCTACTTTAAAAAAAACGATAAAATTTACATGGAACCACCTCTGTAGTATCACCTACCAAACAAAAAAAAGGTCCATCAAAATCAGTTCATAATTGGCGGAGTAATCGCGTAACATGACATTAAAAAAAACATACAGTCGTATTGAGAACCTCCTTTTTTGAAGTCGGTTGAAAATAGGTTAGAAACACATTTTATGCTTATGACGGTAAGAATACATAAACACGTAACAGGGCAACTGATTTATACCCGTTCATTTGTAATTTCTAAAAAAACATGGCGGATTCGAACCAATGACTGCTCTTAGGTTTCTGACAAATGGCTGTGATTGGTCGTAAATCCGCCATTGTTTACAAATTTATTCAAGTAATAATACAAACTTTAGCGTTACGTAAGCGTTATTCATAGGGAATAATACCCTAATTCAAAAACAGTGGCTATATTTGGTATTTACAAAATTATATGTACATAAATAAAAATACAAAAAAAAACACAATTTTTTGCTCAAGGCGGATGGTCCAGCCCAGTGTTGCCAATAAATGGCGCCAGAATAGTTTTTTGAAAAAAAAAACATTTTTAACTTACGATTGCAATTCAATTTAAAGTAGATCGTTAATCATGTACCAGTATAATTATTGATGATCGTCCATAGTTATGATTGTAAAACGAACATGTTGTGCTCAAATGTAGTGGAGGTAGGTAATTTTAATTATAATTTTAATTTTATTAATATGTTTATTGCGTTGACATCATACAATTGAATTGTCATTTTGATTAATTTGATTATTTTAAGTTCATAATTTTAATTTCAAATTCAATTTTAATTCCAAATTCAATTTTTGAATTTCAAAATTAATTGCAAATTTAATTTCAATTTCAATTGTGTGTATGGTACTTATTAATGTGACTGCTAAATTGATCATTTATAATATGAGTCTATGATACTTGAAATAAATGATTATTTATTTATTTAGCTATATTCGAGCTATATGGCGATTTACAATCTACTTAAAATTTTATTGCAATCTACGTGTAAAAGTATATTTTGAATAAGAATATACTGTCGCTCTTGGCTGGAGCATCCGCCTAAAGCGAATATTTTTGAATATTATAGTCAACGCGTTACCAACCGAGTCGTGCGGCCTTAAATTATTTCACTATGTCTATCTCGCTCGCACTTGTGGGTCTTATGGAGCCGCATAGTGATGTGCGTAAGATGGTTATAGGCGCATATCGATAAGAATAAAATCATATAGAAACATAGTATATAGTATTGTGGCCCTGAAAAGGGCCGTTTGTCATGAATGTTAAATAAATAACGCTTATTCTTCCTCTAAGCTAGCGATAAGCGAGCGCTAACGAGGGTCGAATGCAGGTAGCTGTTTTTTTTTTTTTTTTTTTATCGATAACATGTTAGGACGCGTTGCACATTCCTATCCCTATTGACGTTTATGGCCCTACGACTCGGTTGGTAACACGGTGACTATAGTAAGGCCTATCTCACACTGATCTACTCAAACCAAACTAATTCCAAACAGAATCTAATAAATCACAGCATAGAGTATAGGCCTAAGTATAGACAATAACTAGGTACCTACTACCGGAACGAGAGTTGCCAGGTGTTATTTTCAGAAACTCGGGACATGTAATTTTAGCGAGGGGAGGGATACAAAAAATCAATGCCAAACACAAAACAAAAAAATGCCTCGCTAATATATCGTCTATTAGTATGAGTATATTGTAAAAACAATAGATAACATTATAACTACATTTTTACTAATACAATGTGTAACAAAAAGGTTCAACAATACTGAAGAGTATGTATGTACTCATCATTATGAACAACTTTTACTATGGGGCCAACACTGAAATCACGAAAAAATAATCAGCTGTTCCATACATTTTGTCCAAGGTCAATGAACTTTTTGTATGGAACAGCTGGTTTTTTTCTCGCGATTTCAGGTTTAGCCTCATAGTAAAAGTTGTTCATAATGATGAGTACATTCATACCCTTAAGTATCGTTGAACCTTTTTGTTACACATTGTATATTAGATACTAAGTTTATTTTTACTAAAAACCTGGACCCTTGTAGTCTGAAATAAAGAAATTTGAATTTGAAAAAAGGTAAAAAAAAAGTATGTTTTAGTTTTATTATTTTTCGTATTTCACGAGCTCTAAGCGGATATTTACTTTTTAACGTTTCTCGTTTTAGTAACTTTTATTCGAAACTTGTTTAAATTGAGTTTCTTCCTGTGAGATAGGCCTTATCCTTTCATTTAATAATGTATACTAAATGAATAACAAATAAAAAATAAAAAAATTACATGCAATCAAATAATTATAATTTTGAATCTTCGAGTAAATATTAACTAGTATATTTGATCGAAGATGGTAACAATTAAAATTGATTATACAATAGCCAGATTTTCATTTGGCACATCGGGACCTTATCCCCTCGATTGAAACCCTTTGGCGCTTCCGGGGCTATTTCCGGTGACCGCTGTTGATTGATTAATAGGCTAGATGACTGGTTTTTTTATTGTCCTATTAAAATGTGGCCCATAAATATAGCTGATTAATGAAAATAAAATAAAAAACCTAATCAAAAATAAGCAACTTATAAGCATTTTAATATCATGCTAGACAGAGAGAAGAAACAGCTAATCGTGACGTCACTTCTCTGTACGCCATATAAATTATATTCTGACAAGTAAGGCGTGACGTCATTTTTTGTTTTGTGGGAAAGGGACAGAGTTGTCTCTAACAAAAACTTTAAACGCTCATATATCAGAACATTAATAACCGATTTAAATTATTTTTTCAATAAACATACTATATTTACTTAAATTCTTAAATCCTTAATTTTTCTTTATTTACTCATATACTATTGGTCATCAAAGATATAAACATCAGTCATCTACCCTATTGTGACGTCACTAGAGTGTCTCGTGTTGCGCTTGCGCACCATGTGGCGCCACTAGCGTTTAATTTTGCGTCTAGTACATTTTTTTTTAAATTTAATTAGTGAGCCCTTCTGCGTGATTGGGTTGGATTATTGTGACATCACCGGATTAACCAACTGGTTATACAATGTGTAACAAAAAGGTTCAACAATACTTAAGGGTAAGTATTTGTGGGGGTGTGTGTTTTTGGTCGCGAATAAACTATTGTCTATTGTCTGTGTACTCATCATTATGAACAACTTTTACTATGGAGCCAAATTTTAAATCGCGTAGAAAATCATCAGCTGTTCCATAGACTTGGTCCAAGGATGAACTTTGTGTACGGAACAGCTGAAATTATTTTCCGATTTCGAGGTTGGCCCCATAGTAAAAGTTGTTCATAATGATGAGTACATACATACCCTTCGTTGTTGAACTCTTTTGTTACACATTGTATAAAGTATTAATTACAGAGATATAATTCGTACAGAACATGGATACAACCTCATTGGAGATATTTCTTTAGAACTCTCTCTCTGTAGCCTGATATTATTGTTATTGTATTTTTTTTAATTAGGTGTCTTGTTTCTATATCTTATTTTAGGCTGAGATACATAGAATGACATTATATATTGTATAATAAGTATTGGTCCCGACGTGCCAAATAAACTGCTCGGCACTGTACAAATATATTGACAGCATTTCTAAACAATGTAAGATGACAGACACTGACAAAAGTATATCCATCCTTGTCTAATAGACCGTAACGAAAAGAGACAGCCTCAATTTAGTTAGCTTACGAACAAGATATTTCGTAAAAACAAAAATTGCTATAATTAAACTAATTAGTTACTTATACAATAAAATAAATTAGCTATTGTGATTGTGAAAAAGAAATACGTTACTGGACCGTTTCACATCTTTTAAAATATATCATCATCGCCAGCATCATTTTTTTTCTTATTTTTTTATGTTTTGGTAAAATTGTGAAATGCATTTTTTTATTTTGTTACAAATAATTATATAAAAAAGATTGGTAAAGCAATTTCTTGCGCCTTCCGGCTAAAAAGACTAGGAATTAATAGTGGCGCCACTATCGGAAATAGTCCTACATATTTTTTCTACATTGTATTTACAAAAAAAAATAGTACATAAGTATTCTGTCAGCTACCTGGTTTCCATATTACAAGCTTTGCTTAGTTTGGGGCTAGATGAAGAAATAGCTAAATAACTAAGGCGACATGATTCATCCGCGTTCCCGCCAAAACTCCAACTGACACTGACGTTTTTTTGTTTTTTAATAGTTCCTGGCCATGGATACTAGTCCTTCAGCCGAATACATATTTCTTCATCTGTCCTTCTTTCATCTTTCTCCATTTAATGTAAGTAAATGAGTCGCAGTCACAGTCCAAGTCACACACAGTAAGTCATGGTCATGTCCAATCATGCCCTAGTAAAGTCGTGGCAACTTTACTACAAGCTTCTTCGGAGTTTTGGAAACAACACAAAAAGACACGTTTCACCACATTATATCACTTGGCCACACTCTTGCTCGTAAATCAGCATTTAATGAATAAAACGCCACCATTTTTATGCATTAACAGTCGAAAAAAAAAACACAAGTTATTGAAAATAATACAATGCGGCGACATGATTTTCTCGCGTTCCCGCCAAAACTCCTGACACTGACGTTTATCCACAGTATTGCCAGGAGAGAAAAGTTATCGTTTCAAGACTCTTTTGACTTAGCTGTACCACTAAGGCATCTGATTATAAGGATTTAAGGGATTTAAAGGGAGTCAAATCCAAAGCATTAACAAAACTCGTAAATTATTGTTGAAAAAAATAACACAAATGTGAAACAATCCATTGAAACGTAAAAATAAAAAATATCCCATATAATAATAATCCATTACACATTCCTAACAATTTATGAATTAGGAAACATTTACAAAAGGTATAGCAATTATTATGAAGAATTATTCTAATCTGTTTTACAAATTCCTAATAAACCATAGTTTTTTTAAATAAAACTTTCGACTCATAGAGCGAATTGAAAAAAAAACAGTTGTTTTTTAATTAGAAGTTTCGCGCCATGTGTCCAGGGTAGCCTGTATTGCTAGACTATGTTATTCTGAAAATATTTTTTTACGACGTCTGGACGATTTTCTGACAGCAAATAAAAAAATATATAGTTCATAAAAATCTGTGCGATGGCAATGAAGAGACATGACCTTGAACAGTTTCACTATCTTGTCTGTGGTTCTGAAGATTTTGAACGAATGAAGCAAAGTAAAAAGGTCAAAATATAAAAAGTAACTTTATTTCATTTATATCACATCTGTCGTGCGTTTTTTGTATGTATAACAAAGTACTTGCCCATAGTATTTCTTAAGCTTTCGTTATTCCACGCATATTCGTGAGTGCGCGTTGCCAATTAATTAATTAATGACTATCAATGAAAATAACAATTACTATCAACAAAAAATAATAACAATAACGTAACGTAACAATAACAATTTATCAGTATTTCAACAAAATGATACAAGAAAACTTGGAAAAGTACTTCACCAACGAACACGAACTGTCAAGTGAAGCAAGGAATTGCTTTTTCACAAGAAAAAGGCGAAAAAAGTGAGCCATATCTCGCCAGCGCCGTCTATCCTTTGGCTGTAGAACTACGTATTGACAGCTGTCAGAAAACTTCCCATTCAATTTGAAGTAGATCACAAATTGATCAAAAAAACAATATAAATTATATTAGCCCTGGATTGGACCATCCGCGCTAGCGAGTTTTCTTCCACATTTTAAGTAATAGAAAAGACCAAGAGATGTCGCTCTTCTAAACTGTTGTTTTCATGCTCACTTTCTTTTCTTTTCGAGCTAAGACTTAGCTAGGCGTCTAGCTAAGTTTAGCTAAGCTTAGGTAAGCGTCTAGCTAAGATTAGCTAAGCTTAGCTAAGCGTCGAGTTAAGCTTAGTTAAGCGTCTAACTCAACCTTAGCTAAGCGTCGAACTAAGCTAAGCTAAACGTTGAGCTAAGCTTAGGTAAGCGTCGAGCTAACCTTAGCTAAGCGTTGAGCAAAGCTTAGCTAAGCGTCTAGCTAAGATTAGCTAAGCTTAGCTAAGCGTCGAGTTAAGATTATTTAAGCGCCTAACTAACATTAGCTAAGCGTCTAGCTAACCTTAGCTAAGCTTCGACCTAAGCTAAGCTAAACGTCGAGCTAAGCTTAGCTAAGCGCCGAGCTAACCTTAGCTAAGCGTCTAGCTAAGTTTAGCTAAGCTTAGCTAAGCGTCTAGCTAAGATTAGCTAAGCATAGCTAAGCGTCTAGCTAAGATTAGCTAAGCTTAGCTATGCGTCTAGCTAAGCTTAGCTTAACTAAGAGATTGTTTATTAGAAGTTTGTAAAACTGATCATAAGTTGCGAATGCTTTGATTATTATTGTCTTGAGAAAAAACGTACCAAATACAATTTTTATTTGAAACATACATATTAATGTACGAAAAATATTATGTACAAAAATGTATAGATAACATAAGGGTTAAAGCGAAGTATAAAAACTTTGGATAGTATATTTGCAATGTAACTGACGTAACTCAAGTTTTGGCGCTCAACGTATAAAAAATGTTAACATGAATACTTTTAATCTTCCGTATACAAGCTATGACTTTGCGTTGACTTGAAGCTGGTGACACCTTGGACAATATGTATGGAACAGCTGATTTCGGGGGGCCTTCGTTCGGCAGTGGACGTCTCCAGGCTGATGATGATATGCCCCAATCCCTCCGAGGGTAGACCTACGTCCAGTTAACAGATTAATTACCCTATTATGCGTTAATAAATACACATTCTAAAGTCTTCTTACCTCGCTTTCCAGAAATCTAAAGACAGTATTGAATCCGTGAGTACTTAAAAAATTGTCTAAGTATATTCGTTTATTACAATAATAATAACAACTATTAACAATTATTAAAAGTGACTACAAGAATAATAATACCTACATTACATACCCTTTTATTAATAAAATTAAATGTTCCATAAACCTTTTAAAGTTAAAATGTATTTTGTGATATAATTACCCAAAAGAGAAGTAAATTAGCTTAGTTTAGAGACTGAGATCTCACCATCGCAACATCATTTTTTAAATTTTTTTTTTTTTTTTTATTTCACCAAGTATGCTGAAAGTATGACTGAATAGTGGGCCTAAAAAGAGGCCTATGTCCACCAGTGGACTAAGGCGGGCTGATGATGATAATGACTAATTATAATGATGACCGACTAAATACATTTTAACTTAAGTATGATTGCGGAACGATTTAGTTTTCCATGACAATGGTGTTCAAAACTGTAGATTCAACTTTACCATATTAGTACCTTCCATTTTGGTACACATTTTGGTGGACAGTAATAAGATAAATTTATTTATCAACCCATAAAGCTAAAATAAAGTTGTGACAAAACTATTTTTTAACAGGATGATAGATTTTTTAAAATCGCAATGATGTGAATTATTCGTAGAGTTGAATTTTAAATAGTAGATTACTCACCTAGGGAGCAAAAGTAAAGCATGTGATCTGATGTATATTGTCTCCCGGTGACAAACATGGAGCGGAGGCTTCTTTACTTGCTCCCGTGGTGTATATGATTTTACGCGCCGCTGCGGGGAGGAAGTGGTTCCTTTCGCTCCGCGTAGCGGGGCTAAAGTAGCCACTTTACAGGAAAAGTATTTCATCAGTATTCATATTATATTACTTGTGCAGGATATTGAATTCGTTAGCAATATCTTATAGTCATTTAATAGTAAACAAGCCGGTCACATCTCCATAAAAACGGGGAAGTAATATCACTCCACTATGTAATGTCGTAGGTCCAAGACTAAGTATTATATCGATTTGTCTCTTCATTATCTAGGATTGTAAGTTGATAAGAAAGTAAAAAGTTAATAAACATGAAAGTTATGAGCCAGGAAATATCTTGTATTTTAGCTCAATGTTAACGCCACTTTGGACGTAAATAAATAACATAAGGAGTACGAAAACTCTAAAATAATGTATCAAGTGGCATAGTTTAGTCCATCAATATTTCAAATAACTTTAGTTGGAATAAATTAGTTCAGTAGTTTATCCATCACAACCCTGCTACCAAAGGTCGACATGAATAAATTTGCGCGCTCATTTCTCTTTCTTTCTCCCTTTCCCACAGTTTGTTTGATGAAGAGAGCATGCTTTTTAGCCGCGCCCACCGATGAGTTCGAGCCGGCGTTTTTCGCTTTTTCAGAGTTGGTTTCATGTTAAAAGTTGTCCATTATGTGAACCAGGCCTGGCTTCAATGTAAATGCATGCGCTTCTGTAAATAACGTGAGTCTTGTATGAGCACTGTATATTGAAGTTGTTTTGGCGCGTACAAGTCAACTCTACAGTTTTGAATATCATTGCATAAATGGGTTGAATTTTCAAATTAATCACTGAACCGATCTGAATGTAAACAAGTCTTTTTAGAAACTAGACATTTATAATAGCTCCATGATTACTTATGGAATATTTACCGTGACTATGTTGTGAAACAAACTACCGAATATATATAATCTCCTACGACTTCACGTCTTAAACTATGCTGGGGCCCTTGGGCACACAAGAATTTGGGGCCCTTTTGGAAAGTAAAGAAAGGGAACTATACTTACATTTTCAACTGGCTTTTTTCGTCTTAAATCGATCCTAGCTAAGCCAAATAAGTCAAAATCAAGTCAAATGTTATGGAAATTTTATACTTCTAAAATTAAGTTTCGACTTGATTTTGTCTTAATTTGGTTAAATAAAATCGACATAATTTTGTTTTTAAGTTTTATTTTCGACCCCTCACTGTTACTGAGTCCGACAAAAATGTTTTTAGTGAAATAGTTGTTCCTTCGGGGCCCTTGAAGATGGGGGCCCTGGACACGGGCCCCGTGTGCCCTTATAGTAAAGACGGTACTGACCACGGCTTAACGGTTTTTTTTTTACTTTTGTGTAAATGCAGTTGTCGTTGATCATCTTACAGCGAACAGACTATATTTCTGTTCAGATCAGCTCAGTTCTCTATTTAATATTATTCCATTCGTAAAAGTTCCATCACAATTTGAGCATTCCAAAAATATATTGCTTAAATTTTATAATTCATTAAAAAACTCCACCTTTGTGTTGAGATTTAGAAAAATATCATATCAAGAATGCATGTTTATAAAAGTACAATTAAGGGGCAGAATCTAGAATGAATTCAGGCTAGGCTATGGTTAAACGATTAGCTTGCAAAACACTTCAATGGACTTAAAATATTACAATTGTTAAAAAAAAATGTATTTCATTTGTATGCGTCTTAAATACTTACGTCGAAATTGCTGAATAAATTCTGATTAAACTCAAGAAATAAATGCGACTTTAAATATTTAACACCATTTCAGTGACTTTTTTTTAAATCCCAACATTTTTATCACAACACTTATTTTTTTAACTCTAACATTCCCTTTATAACGTATACTTCCGCACTAATATCGCGTACCTGTTATTTTTCACTGTTATTCAGTATTAGCATCCACATAACAATAAATATCATGCTATTTTTTCGTTACATGCTAATTGTAACATAGTCGTGCTTCCTTTTCCGCACTATCGTTATTTAATTTTCACTGTTATTTATTAGCAGCTATTTCATAACTTAGCACATTGCCAATGGTATCACCGTTATTCGTTATATTTCACTGTTATTTATAACTTAGCACGTTAAACGTTAAATTCGCTGTTGCTATCACTGTAGCTATTTTCACTTTTAACGTTATTCGTTATTTAACACTATTTATTCGCCTTTTAACCGCTTGCTGAATTCTTCTTGCTGCAGCTCCCGCCATTCTTTCTTCGCCTTGACACGTTTTAATTGGCCATCCCTGAAAAATATTATTACATTTTGTTAGGATAGTAGTAGTAAGACTCTATGGTGGTGGTAGGGCTCTATATTATAGTGGTAGGGCTCTATATATTATTATTATTATTTTTTTTTTATTTGGACAACCAACAGCCTTCTTACGGGGAAAGAAAAAACATTATAATGAGCACATATAGGCCAATAAAGGTTATCACTAATAGACAGTAATATAGTGTAGGACTGTAATATTATAGTGGTAGGACTCTATGGCAGTAGTAGGACTCTATAATATAATAATCATTTATTCACCAAGTATCAAAGACAAATATACATAATTAAATTAAATTATCTTTGTAGCAGTAGCAGTCACATTAATAACGTACATAAACACAATTAAAATTGAATTTGAAATTAAAATTGTAATCAAAATAATGAAATTATAAATAAATGTCAATGTGTGTGTATGTCTATAGTAGTGGTAGTACTCTTTAGTAGTGGTAGGACTCTACAGTAGTGGTAGTACTCTTTAGTAGTGGTAGGACTCTATAGTATTGGTAGGACTCTTTAGTAGCGGTAGGACACTCTATTGTAGTGGTAGGACTCTATGGTAGCTGGATAGGCGCAGGATTTAGTTCGTAAGTTCACAACTCTGGCACTGCTACTGTTATGCGCAGGCGTGACGCTTACCACCAGGCGAACGTGTCATTCGTCTCGTCACTCCAATAAATAATTATATTTCACCAGCAAAAAAATGGCTCCTAAGAGCGGCCGCACATTATAAGAAAAACCGGACGGTCGCGCCCGCAGGCGCTCCGTGCCAACATTTTGTACTAGGTCCCGCACATCGTAAGAAATTTCTCGTGACGGCCGTCTTGCTCGCACCTGTTAAGGGGGCGTCCATAAATAAGAGTTAGTGAAAATGTTTATATTATAGAATTAAGTATATAATTTACTTAATAATTAATAATAATATATATTTAGTGTAGCATCGATTTGGGCGAACTGTTAAGGTGTTACAACTGTTTTTAGTAAATAAATAATAATAAATAAATTACGTGAGGTGTTTTTTTTTAATTTTCTGTCTCTCCCTCCCCCCCCCCTTGGTGAGATGTCGTGAGATTTTAATCAACCCCCTCCCCCATCCCCCAATCTCACGTGAGATTTTTCAAAATGTGGGTTTCTTACGTAAACGCGTTGGATTGTAATAGGAAAAAGAAAAAAAGAATTGCCAAAATAGTATATTTTATTTTGTTTTAATCAGAAATTAATTTGTGTGATATTTGCTGAGACCCCCCTCTCTCCACCATAAGATAAGATTTGGCTTGACCCCCTCCCCCCCTTAAACATCTCACGTATTTTATGAACCCCCTAATAGACTTGATGACTGGTTTTTTTTTATTGTCCTATTAGAATGATGCCCATAAATATAGGTGATTAATGAAAAGAAAATGAAAATCTGATCAAAAATAAGCAACTTATTAAGTATTTTAATTTATTTTAATATTATGCTAGCCAGAGAAGCGAAACAGCAAATCGTGACGTCACTTCTCTGTACGCGATATAAATTATATTCTGACAAGTAAGGCGTGACGTAATTTTTTGTTTTGTGGGAAAGGGACAGAGTTCTCGCTAACAAAAACTTTAAGCGCTCATATATCAGAACATTATTAACGGATTTAAATATTTTTTTCAATAAACTTACTATATTTACTTAAACTCTTCATCAAAGCTATTGGTTTCAACGATATAAACATCAGTCATCTACCTTATTGTGTGCAGTGTTACGGTCGGTCCGGCGGCGCCTGTCAGGCGCCGGACCGGAACAGTGTGCGGCCGCTCTAAAACCGCCAAACAACTCACCACTGCAAGTCCACAAGGCCTCCCCTCCTGGCGATGACCGCCTTCACTCTGTTCGCGAAGTCGACCGCGGTCTCGTCCGCCGCGCGCGTCATGGGCGGCAGGTACCACACGTCGCACACGATGGCCCACGAGGTCATCATGTTCAGGAGATAGTGCAGCATCCCGTACCGGGAGCTGTTCCAGAACGCGTCGCCGAACCGGGCGTCGTATCTAAAAACAAGGGCATTTCATCTTAGTTACATACAGGACATATCAGTTCTAAAACTGCATACAGACCCTCCGGAGGACGGGCAGCAGCGTCCTCTCGGTTAACGTTGTTGAACATTCTGCGATCCCCAAGCCGCCTGCCAAGCGTGGAGATTAGGGTTTGGGTCCCGAGACGTCTCGTGTCTCGAAGTCATACCCTTCAGTATTATTGAACGTTTTTTATACATCGTACATAATTATGTATTTGTGTGTGCACACAAATGTCATAAATACAAATTAAAACACATTTTTTTGAATATTTTTGTATGAAGTGTTTCCACACGTATTTCTATGTTTTTAAAACTTAAACCCAGAACCACCGCTGTATCCAGAACCACCGGAGGACGGGCAGCAGCGTCCTCTCAGTTAACGGTGGTAACCATTCTGCGATCCCCAAGCCGCCTGCCAAGCGTGGGGATTATGGCAACACCTCCCTTTAAGGGTGAGGCCTTCGTCCAGCAGTGAACGTCTACCGGCTGTTGATGTAAAGCTTAAACAGGAAGAAAAAAAAACATAATCATAATCATGGTCATAATTTTTCATCCTGTTTAGCTTTAAAAACATAGAAATACCTTTATCTTTATTCAGTCAACTTGAAAGCGTGTACGTACTTGATAGCAACGGGATATATGGTGCCGCCGACTTCAAAGCTGCCTTTTTTGAACTGCATTACCGACGTGTTGTTGATACACGTGCCCTCCGGAAAGATCAGAATGGGAGGGTTGTCCGCCACCGAGATGTGTTCCTTTAACCTAAAACAAAGGTTAGCAATGGCAACATTTTTACGTATATCTCTTTACGAATCACAGGTTACCTAAACTGCTACTCGGTAGCAGTCAAATAATATAATATTAATAATAATCGTTTATTTCAGGCAGATTACAACAATTACAATTTCTTGCAATTAACAATTTATTTTTTAAAACATTCAACTACAATAAAATACTTTTTAAAAAACGGGTTAAATGACAGAGACAGTTATACAAAAAATTGCTCTAGCGACATTATCTAGGAAGAAAATATGGAAACAACAAAATAAAAAAAAATTGAAAATAAAACATTGAAAAAAAAATATATATAGAAATATAATATGGAGAATAGCTCACCGGATTCCCTCTTAAGGAATATTGAAAACCGACCCTAATACATGATTCTACATATAAGCTAGTTAAAAAGGGATAAATATAGTTTATTACACGGCTACAATAGGGTACATGACTGATGTTTATATCGTTGAAACCAATAGCTTTGATAGAGAATTTAAGTAAATATAGCATGTTTATTGAAAAAATAATTTTAATCAGTTAATAATGTTCTGATATATGAGCGTTTAAAGTTTTTGTTAGAGACAACTCTGTCCCTTTCCAACAAAACAAAAAATTACGTCACGCCTTACTTGTCAGAATAGAATTTATATGGCGTACTGAGAAGTGACGTCACGATTTGCTGTTTCGCCTCTCTGTCTAGCATGATATTAAAATGCTTACAAGTTGCTTATTTTTGATCAGATTTTAATAATTTTTTTTCATTAATCAGCTATATTTTAATAGGACAATAAAAAAACCAGCCATCTAGCCTATTGCATTATAAACATAAAAAATATTACGGAACACGGACGAGATAGTGGCTGGTGCCTAGGATATGCAATGATTTGCCAGATCATTTCGAGAAACAATTTATAAACAAATCTACATTTAAATTAGCCTTGAAAAAACTACTGTTAAATAGAATATCTATGTAAATAACCTGTGTACCTATACGTTAACATATATTGAGTTATAAGCTTACTTATCGCTAAAATGTCAATACCTACTCCTACATACTCGTAGTAAATAGTAATGAATATGAGAGCCGATATCTGCCTACAAACTGCTATGCAGTTTGGCAGAGTTAGAAATTGAGATGTGTAATTAATGAACTAAGACAATATATATATATATATATATATAAAGGGTAGGTACAGTCAGCGACATTGATAATGGAATGGACGGGCCCAGCGCTTGCAAATCGTTCAAAATTAACAAGACAACACAATCAAGCATACCTAGCTAAAAGTATGCATATTACATTTGCCAGAAAATAGATATAGCGAATCTAATTACTGCATGACTAAAAGAGAACACATGTACATGTGTTAGAAGTTTGTATTGTCGTATCGTACGGCTCGCATGTCGCAAAGGCAGAGTATGACTGACGCGAGTGGAGAGCCGGCGCTCAACATATAGTCTTCAAAATCCGTGCGCTTATTTCCCGTCCATTCATTTTATCATTGTCGCTGGGTACAGTACCCAGCAGTAGTAGTTGATAACACCAAAGTTACACGCCAAATTACAAAGTATGTCACAAAAATAATCACTTAATAAAATGAAATAATTATTTTTTAAAAATACGTTAATAATATCTTATTTTAAAATAAGCTTCAATGTCATAAAACATTTATAAAGTATTCTCACCTCCTAGCGACAGCATGCCTGTCTTTAACCTCGGACCTCTCAAACCAGATGTGGGGCGAAGCCCGAGCGAGTGCTCGCTGTAGCAGCCCTAGAAAACCATTGTGCCTTTGACCAATCTGAAATATGATCCCATTGTTAGCATTAACTGACTAAAGACTAAACATTAACTAATTTCGTAAAAGCTATGTTTTTTTATTATTTGTTTCTTGGCTCGCGCCTGACGCGTAAATTCGTTCGCGACTTGAAGACACCCAAATAGTAGAAAGACTCACTCGGGAAGGTTATTTCAATGATTAGCGGTTCGTAAAATAAAAGTGGAATAAAAATCTAATTCAAAAATTCGTGTCGATGATAAATCAAATTGTTCGGAAGATTCCTTGACTGTTCCTATACAAATACAATTTTCATCACACTTGCTCGTAAAGTGGATCTTATTGCATCGGGTTTAGGCTCATAATACAAGCTATTACGCAAGCGTGTTTTTTACTTTACATTACGGCATAATAGGTATAACCCGGTAAAGTCAAGTTTGTACGTGACTGCAATTAGACGTATGTATACGAAGCACTCTTAATATAGCCGGGTAATACTTACAGTTTTTTTGCAATACCAACATGAGTTCTTCTGCTGAAGTAAATGTCAACCTGCGCGCGCATTGCTGGTTTGGGCGCCATTTTTCGCAAATGTTTGTTGAGTTTTTCTCTGTGTGGTTGATTATTATCAAAAAAAAATGTTTTTTTCCACGCAAGTGTGATGAAAACAGTCGTATGAAACTCTTGTGCTATGTTTCAATACACTCTCGGCTTCCTTATTGCGCTCGCCTGCGGCTCGCGCGCTTAATACCGCCTCTAGTGTAATGACCAACATAGCACACTCGTATCATAATGTATCATTAAGTGTCTTTAAAAACTGTTTTTTTTTGTTATGTTGACCTCAGATGGCCTCTACAGCGTCACCGGACTTTAGGCAAGCGCAAATGGCGCTCGGCCTAGTTTAGGTTAAAGGCGACTAGCTCAAGGTAAAAAACTGAATAAACAGATTCCTTTTATACAAGCGTGCTCCTTCCTGCATCGTAGCGTACATAATGTAACTTGTAACTATTGAATAAATATTTTGGTTTGATTTGATTTATCAGACAGAGAGTAGTAATTAATTACAAACAATTGCATGAATTAATAAGTAATAAAAAAAACAAGATAATTAAATCAATCAATTAGATAAGAATTTTAATTACGATAATTACATTGAAATTTCTTTTTAACGATAATAAATCGTTTCTAACCTTTGTGTGTCGTTGAGGTCGAATATATTAATCACACTTAAAACCTATTAATCACCTGAAAATCCAGTTAATAACCAGGCAGTAGTGTGCAAGCATTACTGTGTTTCAGTTTGAAGGGCAACGTTACCAGAGAAATTACTGGGTATGAAGAGATTTGACATCTAATATCTCAGGGTGACGAGCGCAGTGCAGTGCGGCGCAGGATTGTGTTCGCTAGGCGTGTGGCCTAATGTTTAATTTATGACAAATAATAGGCTTAGTGATGAATATAACTAAATACATTACACATACTGGAAAAATAAATTGTATTGGCTGATAAATCTCTGAGATATGAGCGTTTAAAGTTTTAGGTGGGGATAGAGAGGGGATGCTCTATCCCTTTCTCGCAACGCACGCGTTAGTATAGCATTTGTATGCCGCGCCTGGGGCTTGACGTCATAGCTCAGTATAGCGCGCTCTCTGTCTAGCTTGAAACTAAATTACTTATAATTTATAAATTTTTGAATTATTTTAATTTTTGTTTTCGTTGATAGGCTCTATTGATGATCAGCTTTTTTATGAGGTAATAAAAAAAAATTAGTCATCATGCCTATTCTGGCACTGCTACTGTTAGTGGCAGGCGTGACGCTTACCACCATCTGAATGTCTAGCTCGTCTCATAACTTGAATGTAAAAAAAAAAACTGAAAAATGCTTAAAATAACTTATAGTAACATAGTTGTCCCACATAAGCAATGCCTTTAATACATATGCCCAAAGGACTATCATGCTGTCCCAACACGTACTCAGATCAAGCGGACGGACAAACACACCCTCATTATAAGATACTGATAAGTTTTATTATTGCCCAATATAGTATAAACTTACGGCAGCTTGCAGAACAGAACTGGTATTATTTCTGTAAATAAGTCAAATTACAGACTACCCACCCCTCTATTCAAAGGAATTTAAAGCTTATTAGCATTAATAATTGAGCGTTTTTAAAAAAAAACAAGTACTTATAAAAAATAGTTTTGGTAAAAAATATTATGAATAAAGGGGTATATTATAATACACGTTAATTTAAATCTGATAAACTATGTCCGTATGTCCTGAAAAAGAAGACCATTCTACACTTTCGCGCATAAACAATAATAGGGTAGATGACTGATGTTTATATCGTTGAAACCAATAGCTTTGATGAAGAATTTAAGTAAATATATATGATGTTCTGATATATGAGCGTTTAAAGTTTTTGTTAGAGACAACTCTGTCCCTTTCCCACAAAACAAAAAATGACGTCACGCCTTACTTGTCAGAATATAATTTATATGGCGTACAGAGAAGTGAAGTCACGATTTGCTGTTTCGCCTCTCTGTCTAGCATGATATTAAAATGCTTATAAGTTGCTTATTTTTGATCAGATTTTAATTTTCTTTTCATTAATCAGCTATATTTATGGGCCACATTTTAAAAGGACAATAAAAAAAACCAGTCATCTAGCCTATTAAAACTAAGACTAAGACTAAGGTTCATAGTTATTTTGTTTACATATAAAACACGAAAAGTTGTGATCAGATCTTGATTCGAATAAATCCCTTATCTTATTTCTGCAAACACGTATCATATAAAATTTTTTTTACAGAATAATAACCAATTACAAAAAAAAAGCGACTATTTAAAGTTTTTTCAATCTCAAACTAAAAAAAAAAAATCTAACTTAATAAATTTTATTTCAAAATTCTTTTACAAATTGACAATCTTTTTACAAAAATAAATGAGGCATTTCTTTTCACAAATAAAAGATTTTATTTTTAAATGCTACTAACAACATTTTTGTTTTATTTATACGGGAATACTCACGTTTAATTAAATCGGATACTCCGACTATAGTTTCGATCACATCCGGTGACCTTTTTCAAAGAGTGAAAACAGAGCCCGACGCGCGTGCAGCTGCGTCCTGCTTAGCCTTTGCTTAGTCGGAGTATCCGATTTAATTAAACGTGAGTATTCCCGTATAAATAAAACAAAAATGTGTCAAAACCACGTCAGTTTTCATACTACTAAAAAATAAAAAAATAAAAATTGATTAAAAAAAGATGGTGCTCATAAAAAAAAACTACGTACTTACCAAAGAGTAGCAATTGTCGCACATGAGTACCAACACGTCTATAGGACTAGTATGGTTCGCCACACATATACCGTTCCCTGGCTTGTTGTGGTCGTCGTGGTACGTGATCACCATGGATATACACCTCGATAGGAAGTTGAAGCACGCGTGAGCTACCGACGAGTTGATACGCTGCTTATAAGCAGCCTCTGGGAGTAGGCCGACGCACCAAGTCGATACTACCAGCCACCATACCTAGCAATGATGGGCCATGATCAAAACCAATTATATGTGGTGGGCTTAAACTATGATGAACAGGCATTTCTTTTTAGTCATTCAGTCATTATTCGTTTCATCGCACCCTTCTATAGTTATCTCCGTAATTATAAATAACATTTTTAAAATAACAGTTAAATAATTTTAATAGGTTAGTTAAGTCGTTAAATGTAACAGTTATTTTAGTAATTCTATTATAATTGTTAAAAGTCACAGTATTTTAGGTCTGTCACTATTTTGACACAATTATTTTATAGTTATGTCCGTAAATATAACAAGTTTGAAATACTAAGCTAACTAATTTTATCCAATCAGTTAAACAGTTATTTAATTAATTATAACAGTTAAATCTTAATTGTTACAATATTTAGCAGATAAATATAAACTGTTAAGTCACAGTCTTTAGGTCTGCTAAAACTATAATGAACAGGTGGAGTTTTAATATTTTTTATAGTTTAAATTATTATTTATCATACCTTTGTTTAGTTAAGTCCGTATGTTTATAATAGGACATTTTTAATAACAGCTAATTAATTAAAGCAGATCATTTAGCAGCTTTTAAAATAACTGTTACCAATTATATCAGTTATAAATTTTAAATTTTAGTCATTTAGCAGTCGTAAATTATGACAGTTATTTTTTCATTACAATTTTAACTATTAACAGTCAATCATTTAGTCTCTGTCTGTCCCTTTTACCTTACGTCTACAGTCAATTTATAAGAGTTTTCACCTTTTAAATACTGTAGTTAAATTATTATAAAATAGCCACACAATCATGCAAAGTACAAAAATAAGTATAAAACCTAAACACAAAATATAAAAGAGGACGAACACGAAAAGCATAGACAACACTTCCCGCGCATAATGTCAACACCTAAACGTCATTATATACATATATGACATGTCAAAATTACCCGCCAAATGAATGAGACAGTTTCCAGGCGATAAAAAAATATAACTGTTTTTATAGCTGTCAAAACTTCGCACACCGCTAAAGCCCGCAAGCAACGGCCATGCGAAATTTCGACAGTTCCGGAAACTTTAAAAATGTAATTACACCATAGATGAGCGAACATCACCGAAAAATTCTCGCCATAGACAATAATATCTACCCAGTATCACAAAAGAAACCCGATAAAAAATAATACTACCAAAGAGAAGCACTGGTTGACGCTCAAAGTGCCGATGTCGATCGGGCTGGTGTGGTTGGCAACACAAAAACCGTTACTCTTCGGCATGTATTGGAGGTCATGGAACGTAGTCGTGCAGGAAAGCCCACGCATTATCGTGCGTATAGAAATAACGTATGAAAACGCGCCGAGGCAACGCCGAATCCTACCGGACGGCAGGAGACTGACAAAAGAGGTTGTCACTATCATGGTCGCGACCTTTTTGGGGTAGTTAAGTAGAGGGGTTTGTTGGTAGATTTCATTAGTAGAATTTTTAATCATGGTAGATTTTGTAAAATGTTACGGTCATTTTAGTATACAATTTTTATATTAATTTTGGAGAGAGTTTTGACCATTTTGGGAAGATTTTACAGGATATTGGTAGTTTTCAACAGATATATCGGCCATTTTGGTAGTTTTTTTTTAATAGGCATTCGAATAGAGTTTTTTAGGTAACGCCAGATTTAGAAAAGGACAAAAAGATCAGTCGCATATTTGCGTCCAGTTTTGTAGTTTTGTAGCCATTAGTTGGTTTGGTGTTGCCATGTACATACACGAAGGAAGGGAAAAAACAGAAAAATAAAATTAGTAAAAAATATTCTAGTACTTAACGACTAAAATCAAACATTATTAAAAACATAATAACAAAACAAAATGAATAAATTTTGTTGCTGGATTCATACAAAATACAATGGAATTATTTCGCCGGATTAGATCATAATTATATATTATCACTAAGTTTTCCTTTACCGAAAAGCCAATAGTATCAACAACCTTTACAACACATTTGCTCAAGCGCATTTACGAAGCCTGTGTACATCGTTCGAAAGTTAAACATTACGCACCATACAACGGAGCGTGCGGTAAAGTTTTTATTGGTATTTTACTGCGCGCTCAGTTGTATAGCGCCGTGCGTAAACTTTACGGTATTTTTTAATTTCCATTTAAATATTTAAAAATTCCACTAAGGAGTATCACATTACGAGAATAAATAAGCTTGATGAATAAACCTCCTTGGAAGCGCTTTTGCTTTTAATACTAAAGAGAAAATTAAACAAAAATGTTCTCATTTTCACCTCGCGCATGTGGCGCCATTTGCATATTCGCGCCAATTTCATATTAGAAACATCAAAGATATTTTTTCTTCTTTCCTCCTAATGGCATTGCACTTTGTGCATTAGCCAGTGTCAACAAGTATTTAGTTGCGACTTTCTGACTGAGATTTATTAACAAAATAATCAAGTTGCTTAATTATTACTGTTTTCTCGCGAATGTGTTGCAAAACTTTGTATGACACTCGTGCGGAATTGGTTTTTACAAACTCATGACTACCATCAATAAGTAAGCAGTATTTTAGTAAAATGTTGATCATCTAATAGTGACTGTATTGTTATTCAGATAATTGTCTAGGTGATTCTAAACGATCACCGATGTTAAGCAACGGACGGTCCGGTCAGTATTCGGATGGGTGACCGTGAGTGGCATTAATTACTGAGCGGTACCGTGGGTCAGATGACACGTTAAAGTGTTGGTCCCGGTTGTTTGTTCTAGTTTCTATAACAACAACCGTCAGCCATGTCAGAGGCCTCCGGGCGGCACATTAACTCTGACACCAGGGCTGGCCATTCAGCCTATACGAACTTACTTACTTATTTTTCATAATTTCTAAACAATAGTGTTATATTTTAAGGTTACTTACCCCGATAAAGAAAATAAATATTCTGAGAGGGAGCAAGAATAAATATCTGACGACGAAGCCCATCATCCAGATAATGGTAAGTCGCCATGTTAGGAACTCGTATTGTCTGAAAAATAAACATTATTTGCTTATCAACAATGATTTCTATGTCTAGATACGCCCGAGTTAAGAAATCGTAAGTCTAATTTCTCTTTGACAAAAGGACAACGCCATCTCTCGGATTTCGCCGTCACTACGTGCAGCGCCAGTAAGGCGCGGTAGAAGAAGCGCAAACTGTACGAAACTAGAAACGACTTACCTATTACGTAAATATAAAAGTTTTTTCATCACACTTGCTCGTAAAGTGGATCTTATTGCATCGGTTTTAGGCTCATAATCCAAGCTATTACGCACGCGTGCTTTTTACTTTACATTACGGCACATGGTGCTATAATAGGTATAACCCGGTAAAGTCAAGTTTGTACGTGACTGCAATTAGACGTACGTATACGAAGCACTCTTAATATAGCCGGGTAATACTTACAGTTTTTTTGTAATACCAACAAAAAGTTCTAATACTGCTGAAGTAAATGTCAACCTGCGCGCGCATTACTGATTTGGGCGCCATTTTCCGCAAATGTTTGTTGACGTTTTCGCTGTGTGGTTGTTATTATCAAAAAAAAAAATTTTTTTCCTCGCAAGTGTGACGAAAACAGTCGTATGAAACTCTTGTGCTATGTTTCAATACACTCTCGGCTTCCTTATCGCCTCTAGTGTAATGACCAACATAGCACACTTGTATCATAATGTACTATTGTGTAAAAGCATGTTCAGTTTAGCTTTAAATGTTGACTTACTGGTCATAAGAAACGCCACCTTTTCTTTACTGCACTTTGAAATGTAATTCGTACAGCCCTTCACCACACAGTTTGGCATTTTGCTCTCAAGTAATCACGTCGGACGTGCGTCGCAGACTGTGCCGGCATCGGTGTCAATACGTTTCTTTGACACCGACGAATGAGCGACATTTCAAAATGGCGTCCAACCCGTCCCTACTATGTACATCTATGCTTATCAATCACTCTTTTATTTTAGTCGTCGGAATTATACAGGGTTAGTTATAATCAGTTAGCATCCTTTTAAGGGCATGTTCTGTACATCAAACCAACCAACTTTTACTATGGGGCCAACATTGATATCGCGAAAAAAAATTCAGTTGTTCCATACAAAAACTTCATTGACCTTGGACAAAATGTATGGAACAGCTGATTTTAAATTCTCGATTTCAATGTTGGCCCCATAGTAAAAGTTGTTTGATTGATGTACAGAATATGCCATTAAAAGGATGCTAACTGATTAGAACTAACCCTGTGTATACAATGTGTAACAAAAAGGTTCAACAATACTGAAGGGCATGTATGTACTCATCATTATGAACAAATTTTACTATGGGGTCAACAATGAAATCGAGAATTTAAAATCAGCTGTTCCATACATTTTGTCCAAGGTCAATGAAGTTTTTGTATGGAACAGCCGATTTTATTTTTGTTACACGTTGTATAGTCTCGATCACATCCGGTCACCTTCATCAAGGAGTAAAAAGCAAGACATTGGTAATTTTAAGGAGTCTTCTTTTCTGGCATTTAGTAGACAGATTTTTTGTAGTGGCAGGATTCTACTGCAGAGTCCGCCTGGGGAAGTACCACACCTTTGCCAGTTATTCAATCGCCAAGCAGTAGTGTGCAAGTTGCTGTTTCGGTTTGAAGGGCAATTTAACCAGTGAAATTACTGGGTATGAAGAGATTTAACATCTAATATTTCAGGGTGACGAGTGCAGTGCAGTGCGGCGCGAGATTGTGTTCGCAAGTTCACAATTCTCGCACTGCTACTGTTATGGGCAGGCGTGACGCTTACCACCAAGCGAACGTCCCGATAGCATAAATAATAGTACTACGTACAGAAAGTTCACTCCGCAAAGGAATTGAAATAAATAAGGACTCTATCTACTAGGCAATAAAGTAGCAATTCAACTCGCGCAGCGCTGGATACCGCTCGCTATATTCACCTAGATATACCGCTCTCTTTCTATCACGTAGCTCTATCCCTCCTGACCTCCTCGTGTAACGTAAGGGTTGTCTTCTTGATATTTACACATAATCATCATCAGCCCGGAGACGTCCACTGCGGAACGAAGGCCTCCCCCTTAGACCGCCACACTGTACGACAACCTGCCATATGAATCCAGTTGCACGCGACTAGGTGGTCCGACGACATTGTCAATATACACAGAATACTTATTAGTGATAGTTAACATTTATGAAGCCTATGTAGTATGTAGTACCTACTACTACGTAGTACTATTATGTATTCTGTGTTACTACCTACCTATTACTATTGGAATAACATATAACTTAAACAAAAAAAAACTACCGCTTATTCTGAATTTGTTTCAAATAACAATCACGCAAAAGTTTACGAGGCCTATTACAAAAAAAACGCGAAGATGCAGTTTCCTTGTTGAAATTGACGCGGCGCGGGCGGCCTCTGCAATGTCCCCTCGGGGCGGAGCGCCGCCCTAACATACCCAAAACTGCGGCACGCCCCCCTGCCTTTCTGATTTTTGTTCAAATTGAAATTTAAAAAAATACTACTGACTAAGTGCTATTACACTGTAAAATAATTTATTAATGATAAGGGATTTAATTGGATTACTAACATTGACTAACTAATTATGACATTATAACATTGTGGACATTGTATTTAACTTGACACATCACATCAACAGCCGGAAGACGTCCACTGCTAGACGAAGGCCTCTCCCTTAAAGGGAGGTGTTGCCATAATCCCCACGCTTGGTGCATGGCTTGGGGATCGCAGGATGCTCACCACCGTTAACCGAGAGGACGCTGCTGCCCGTCCTCCGGTGGGTCTGGATGCAGTTTTAGGACATACCCAGGGTCCATACCTTGACTTTAACTTGACATAACTACTATATTATGACATTATCTTTGTACACTTACGATACTAATAACTTATAATTAGCAAGTAATTAATATGCCAGGGCTAATATTGCATGTTATTAGAGACAAGTTAGTTTTCGGAGCTCTTTAAAAACAGATTATACTCTGTATGTAACATCTAGTTTTACCAACAAACTGCAATAAATATATTTTGATTTTGATTTTTGATAGTCTCTTCACTTTTTTTTTTTTTTTTTTTTATCTCTGACACTAGAGCAGCAGGGCTATCATGTAACTTTTCGGGATCGCGATTCGGATACGAGTTGTCAAAAATGGACATTTGTCACTGCCAGAACTCATTTGACCCTGCAGGGCAGGACGAAACGCCAAAAGACCGACGGATTTGTTTAACTTAATTAAGGATGAACTGCCCGACGCCTCGAACTCATCGGTGGGCGTGACTAAAAAGCATGCTCTCTTCATCAAACAAAGTGTGGGAAAGGGAGAAAGAAAGAGAAATGAGCGCGCAATTTTTTCCTGGCTCATAACTTTCATGTTTATTAACTTTTTACTTTCTTATCAATATACAATCCTAGATAATGACGAGACAAATCGATATAATACTTAGTCTTGCACCTATGGCAATACATAGTGGAGTAATATTACTTTCCCGTTTCTATGGAGAAGTGACCGGCTTGTTTACTCTTAAGGAAATCAATGCATTCGTTCGATAACGATAGCGAGAGAAATCCCTCCGTGATACTGTGAAGCCGTGACAGTGACAAGTGACAATTATGACAAATCGCGATCCCGAACAGTTACATGATTAGCCTGCTGGCCACCCAGCCCATACGAACTGACCAACCTGTTGGTCCTGGTGAGCAGGTTCCAGCTGCGCAGCTCCTCGGCCTCGAACACGGAGGTGACCTGGTCCTCGATGATGGACTCCATGCCGGCCTTCACCAGGTCCATGCAGTGCGAGATGTGGAACAGCAAGTTCGTCTGGAACGTAGGCAAGCGATCATGGGGTGATGTCTTTTGGCATTTATTTATTTCTTTCTTGGAAAACAAACAGCTATCACAAACTCATTTGCTAGGACACAGAATAATATAAACAAATAAGCCAAAAAAGTTTTCACTAATAGCAACATTGGATACAATCCAGTTGAATAGTAATTAAGTATTAGGTATATAAAATATAATTTACAACGAATCAAGTATATAGGTAATCAATTAATCTCAAAACTCCACAAAATCTTATAGCAGTCTCTACGACTTTACTAGGGAACGACTGGGCTTACAATGTGTGACTTTGACTGTGACTGAGATTTGACTTGATGATTAGGTTCATCAAAAACTTCATCATCATCATCATCAGCCCGGAGACGTCCACTGCTGAACGAAGGCTACACCCTTAGACCGCCACACTGTACGACAACCTGCCATTTGCATCCACGGGTTGCCCGCGACTTTTACAATGTCGTCGGTCCACCTAGTGGACCTAGGGTCTTCCGGTTCGCGGTCGCCACTCAAGAACAAAAAAAACTTAATAGTAGATAAGTCACCTAGAGAGGCAAAAGTAAAGACTGTCTCAGATCCCATGTCTCCCCAGGCGAAGCCGAGGCTGACACACATGAGATCTGGGACTTCTTTACTTGCTCCCGTGGTGTGTATACGATGTTATGTGCCGCTGCGGGGAGGAAGTGGTTCCATTCGCTCCGCGTAGCCCCGCAGGCACGTAAAATATTTTTCATCACACTTGCTCGTAAAGTGGATCTTATAGCATCGGTTTTAGGCTCATAATCCAAGCAATTACGCACGCGTGCTTTTTACTTTACATTACGGCACATGGTGCTATAATAGGTATAACCCGGTAAAGTCAAGTTTGTACGTGGCTGCAATTAGACGTACGTATACGAAGCACTCTAAATATAGCCGGGTAATACTTACAGTTTTATTGCTATAATACTAACAAAGAGTTCTTATGCCGCTGAAGTAAATGTCAACCTGCGCGCGCATTACTGATTTGGGCGCCATTTTCCGCAAATGTTTGTTGACGTTTTCGCTGTGTGGTTGATTATTATCAAAAAAAATATTGTTTTTTCCTCGCAAGTGTGACGAAAACAGGCGTATGGAACTCTTGTGCGATTAGTCATTACGCTCTCGGCTTCCTTATCGCGCTCGCCTGCGGCTCGTGCGCATAATACCGCCTCTAGTGTAATGACCAACATAGCACACTCGTATCATAATGTACTAAAAACAATAAACATAACTATATTTACTTAAATTCTTCATCAAAGCAATTGGTTTCAACGATATGAACATCAGTCATCTACCCTATTGTATAGTCACTACGACGAAAAAATGCCAATCATTGGTCGAGCATATGAAGTAAAACGCACGAAATGCCATTTTGCAACAAATTAAAATTGATCTAATTACGATACAATGTGGTTTGGTTTCCTACGCGTCTATTTAAATTGTCTTTTTGAGAATTCTCAGTCTAAAATTTACACTTAATACCGGCGCCCGTCACATTTCCGTTCTATTCACTTCTCTCTTCAGTGAGTATAACCCAGTATAAGCGTGTTAATTAAAACATCTACGATTCCATAATCCGTACCTCTCCTTTAGTGTCGTTAAGGGCTCGATGTCCGTTCGCGACTCTTTCTTGGCTGGAACTCCGCTTGTAATTCAGCTCTGGGGAAGGTCCGAGTATCTCCGCGCGTTCTATCACCGTCATCTTTGTACCTGCAATCAAATAGCACAGCCTGTTAACAGCCCACTGCTGGACAATGGACAGAGGCCTTCTCTCAAAGAGCGATTGGGCTATATCCACCAGGCTGGCCCAGTTGCGGGTGGCTTTTTTATTTCTGTTTTTTCATTCGTTGTTATTTTAGACGAGCAAGACTTTCACGTGGTGGTAAGCGTCACATCTGCCCCTAACAGTAGCAGTGCCAGAATTGTGAACTTGCGAACACAATCCTGCGCCGCACTGCGCTGCGCTCGTTACCCTGAGATATTAGATGTCTATTAGATCTATTGCAGAGTCCACCTGGGGAAGTACCTTTGCCAGTTATTCAACCGCCAAGCAGTAGTGTGCAAGCATTACTCTGTTTCTGTTTGAGCAACGTTACCAGATAAATTTACTGGGTATGAAAGATTTGACATCTAATATCTCAGGGTGACGAGCGCAGTACAGTACTGTGGTACAGTGCGGCGCAGCATTGTATTCGCAATTCACAATTCTGGCACTGCTACTATTAGTGGCAGGCGTGACGCTTACCACCAAGTGAAAGTTTTTCTCGTCTCGTCACATGACGGTAAAAAAAAAATGAATTTTGTATAAGCTTACCATTCCCGACTCCGTTTTCCTTGATGACGGCGGAAGGTGGTTTATCATCAGGTATGGGAGGGTCGTCGTCTTCGTCATCAGATGAGCTGTCGCTTCTCTGCACCTTCTTGGCGACTTCGATGTGCTGTCTGCCATACTGGAAAGAGACAAGTTTCGACTTGAAGGTAGATAAGTCTTCCAGCCCGCGTAGATAAGCGTCTATCCACACTTTTTTCCCCGCGAAATCGAGACAGACGTATCCATATTCTAGCTTTATCACTTTCCCGCGCGGGGAAAGACCAATTAGTGCTCGGCGCGTGCTAGGGGGGCCAGGAGATGATCTAGGTAGGTACCACGGCAGTATAAAATGTTGTGCAGCCAATCATAATCAGCCTTTTAATGGCACTGGTGTCAAATTAGTTATTTCATAGCTAGACCTAGCAATTATTCTTATAGTTTCATTCAATGTAATGCTTGACAGGAGGGTAGAGGAGTACTCAAAATATTACTTTAAAAGTACGTTCTTATATCTCCTCTGCCTGGGGGGAGACATCGGGGGAGATACGAGACCGTCACCCAATTTATGCAGCTCGGGGGTCGGCTACAATTTCAAAAAAGTTTTAGGTAAAAGATTTAGCTATTTTTTCTAGCAACTTTTCTACAGAGCGCCATTAGCGACTTTATTTGAACATACGTGTATTTCATAGAATCCCGAATTTATAGGTTGTGTCTGATTTTGAGTTTTCTTTTTGTGGCAGTCCAGTTTGTCAATCTTAGCGTGTGATGGTGTAGAGGCTGCATTTTTTACATAGTCGTGGAGGACAAAAATTTAATGACATGGGGCCAGACCCCTCTTTCCCAGTGGGCACTTTGGGCAAGTGTCCAGGGCCCCGCGATCCCCCCATGATCAAATACAAAGTTCCTAGTTCCTGTCAGATCATCAAACGATAACCAATATTTATTACCAAAAAACTTATTTAATTCGTAGAAATCGAACCTAAAAACCCAAGTTTGAATTAACCAATTAATTTAATAGAGAAATTACATAGAAAATTGAAACAAAATGTATTTGACTTTATATTTAAGGAGATGGTGGAATGGAATCCCATACAAGTACGGCCCTGGTTTGAATATCGATGTCCAAGAATAATTTATGCCACATTAGTTAGGTATATAAATGCTAATAATAGGTACATATTTTATTTATTTACAATGAGTTTTAATAAAACAATTGAATTTGTGATCTGATAGATTTGTTTTTTTGAGAACTTCGGTTCATCATATTTTACTACTACTACTGGAGAAACTTCTGTAAGTAGCAACCAAACCAAAAATCTTCCACATGATGAGCCGTGTCGTTCACAAATTGCGGGAATTTCTGAATCCTCATTTTCTTCAACAATTTCCACCAACTTTGGAAAAGACATTGAATCAGAAAGCGACCGTCCCTATGACGAAAAAGCCATTGCGAAAAAGCAACAAATTCGGTGATTTCACAAATAGCAACAACAACAGTTTTTCAATCCGGAAGAAATATCACACGATCTCGCCGATTATTTTCATGAAAATTTTACAGAAAAAAATCGCGAAATATCGATTCGTAAGGGATCTGCATATTTTCAAAATAATGATTCTGACTTTTCCAATACATCCAGAACCTACAAAGATGGTAATAAATCAGTAACTAGGTATTTCAACAAAGCATTATTTATCCGCAAATTGAAGAACAATGAAAGCGTTGAAAGAAAATGGTTGTTGAACTCGCCATCCAAAAAGTCTGTATTTTGTTTTTCATGCTCTTTGTTTAACCCTTCTGATGTAAATCTATGCTCTTCGAGTGGATGTAATGATTGGAAGTTTCACTTCAGTTTGTCCATAGAATCTGATGTGCTAAAAAGCATAGATTTTGACGAAGTCATTAACGATTTTGCCCATCTGAAATCTAGAAAGGTTCCTCTTCAAATAACATAGATTTTATAGCACTAATCTGTAAATGTTAAAAGAGTTACTTTTGTGGACTATATTACATTTATCTATTCGTTTCATGTGATTGTTAATAAAAATAAATATTTAACCTTGTTTATCTAGTTTCTTTGTCTATTCTAACAAAATAGTGTTCTGTCAAAGTCATAGGGGCCCCATTATCCTAACATGCCCAGGGCCTCCAATAGGTTAAAGACGGCCCTGCATGGGGCGCGGTCGTATTCGTTAGAACACATTGTAGTTTAATTAGGGAAAGATTTTTAACTAGCAATATTTAGTTTTTAACATTGGCTACATCTAGCTACTTTTTGGGGTAGGTAATCATAATGTGATCTGGCTGCTTTCTGCAAAACATCTAGCTACAAAGCTGATGGTACAATTGGCAACATTGGTTGTTAATAGGCGATTGGGTCACGCCAGTTGAGGATTGGATTCTCATACGACAACGAATTTCGTCATCGGACGTTTACAGGTTTCCACACGATGTTTTCCTTTGAAAAGTCGGCGGTATTAAAATCAGTAAGTACATAAAACTGTTTACCAAGAATTTTCATATTGCCGTTCTAAAGGTTAATAAGCGGGTTAATTGACCTAACAAGTGAAGTCTCTGCAACGTCTGGAAAGATTTGCTTTCATCTGTCTGACTGTTTGTTTGTCTGGATGTTAGTACTTGCGTACAGGTCGTGTATTTGGTATACAGATTGAAAAATATCTTCATATAATTGCGTAATATCTTCTCGTTCAAAGCCCCTCAAGTTCCTAAAGATAAGAGTCTTCAACCAGTGTGTTGCCAGTGATGACATCAAGAAGATGGGCAGCGTTCGGGAAATTGCGTAATTTCCCGAACGCTGCCCATCCGAGTTGTATGAACTAGGCCAAAATGTCACATGGCTTTATCTGAATGATTGCCTTATCCAAACTCAACACGCCTTTACTTAGCAATTACCTGTTATAAATACTTCTTTATCGAAACATCGAAACAAAGGTCTTTGTCCTCGCTTCAAGTCAATTCCACTTGGTATCAACGTCCGATCACGATGGTACACAAATACATGTTTATCTACCTAGGTAGATAAATAATCTTTCCACACTGATAAGCCAACTGAAGGGATTAGGTATCAAGAGCTAATGACCAAAAGAATTACCCGTTAACACAATTAAAGATAGCTGGATTGATATCAAAGACAGTACAAGCGAACGCTCATGGTGGAATTTCAAACTGTTTTTGCCCTCGTACCTATCCTTGTAACTATTTTAAATGATCGCATGTACATGGGCGTATATAAGGGGGTGGAGGGTTAGCGGTCCGGACACCCCCAATTAGCATACAGGTTTCATACTATTGCTGCGTTCCGTAATGCGCTAAAAGTGATATCATAATATCGCGAATCCGACCAAATTCACAATTATTACTCAAATCAATGCCCTTATATTTTGTGACTATTAAATTTGGTCGGTTTCGCGATATTATCACTTTAAGCGCATTACGGAACGCAGCAAATGAATCTCGGTATGAATGAAGTGCCATAAGTTATTCGCCTAAAATATCAAAATGTTAATTTTGGACCACCCTATTGCTACGCCCATAGTCAGGACGAATATGGCAAAAATCATGGCTATGAATGCGACGATCGATGATTACCCTTTACATTATCAATAGAAGCCTGTGGAAGTTTTCACACTGCCACGACCCACGACACTTTACCGACACGATATCGTCGGACTTGTCTCCTAAACAAAGACGCACGACTACAAAGGTTGAATAACGTATTTTAAACAATTCATTTTTATCTGACTTTGGCTTGGTATTTGAATTTTTGCCAGCTCTTTGTTTTTGTTCATGTCCTTATATATTTAAGTACAAAGCTATTTTTAAATTTACTGACTAAAATACAATCTGAGGAACAAATTAAATCTTGTAGCAATAGGTGTGTGGCCTGGTGGCTGATAAATCTCTGAGATATGAGCGTTTAAAGTTTAAGGTGGGGATAGAGAGGGGATGCTCTATCCCTTTCTCGCAAAGCACGTGTTAGTATAGCATTTGTATGCCGCGCCTGAGGCTTGACGTCATAGCTCAGTATAGCGCGTTCTCTGTCTAGCTTGAAATTAAAATGCTTAGAACTTATTTATTTTTGAATTATTTTAAATTTTGTTTTCGTTGATAGGCTCTATTGATGATCAGCTTTTTTATGAGGTAATAAAAGAATTGTAGTCATCATGCCTATTATAACATGGACATTTCAAACAGCTCCATCTAGTTTGTCAATGCGTGTGTATGTTCGTAAACACTTCACGCCAAAACGACTGGACAGTTTTGGAATGGGGATAGATCTAGCATATGTCCCGGAATTACATTTTTTACAGGCTTATTTTTATCATCATCATCATCAGCCAGAAAACTTCCACAGCTGGACGGATGCCTGTCCCTTAATAGGGGGAGTTGCCATAATTTCCACACTTGGCAGGCTTGGCTCTGGGTGCAGTTTTAGGACATAGCCAGGCCCAGGATTTTCATCATTTTGCCATTACCTTGCATGTATATTAAGCAAATTTGTATATTTGTCCAAGAACATCCCGAATGTTTCGATTATCAGTCAGATAAGGTACCAAAAAATACTGTAAGTAGAAAAGTACACTATAAAAACCTTCATTTTCCAATATGTAGACTTGAACTGTATAAGAGAAATGCTTACTTGATGGCAATCATAATTTAACTGCCGACCGAAATAATTATAGCAAATTTAAACGCAAATTGACTACTTGGTTATTAGGAAAATGCTATTATACTGTCTCAGAATATTTGACCGATAAAAATACTAATTTATAATAATCGACGACGAAATTATTGGATATATTTACTGAATTATAATAATATTACATTATGTTAATTACCTACATTATTGCACTCCTCTTATAGAGGAAGTCTGTATGGCACTGTATTATTGTATAAGAAGACCTGTCCTACCTACATTCAGCAATAAATATTCTTGATTCTTGATTCTTGATCAACCCGCGGGTGAAGCCGCGAACAGGCGCTAGTTGTATGTTTATTGTATACTCTATTATGTATGTATTAGCCGTGTGTCGTTCTTGAATGAATCCTTCAATTGAAGTACTTCAGCTGTGTTCGTCCTTCATTCACTACTTCAGATAAAATGTAGCTACTTCTTAGTTCAGCTGTCTAGTTCACTCGACGTCGCGAAGTAGCGAACGATGAGACACGAACGAGCCCAGTGAGGAAGGATAGATAATGCTGTCCCGCTCTGTTTTAGGTACTGAAGTAATTGTCTATTTCACTCAATCTTTGGCTCGTTGCGTTCGGTCCTCTGGTTACCTATTACGATAGTTCGAGAACGATTTTAGGAGTCCTCTAACTTTTATCGTACATTGCTTGTTATACAAAATAGCTAATATTGAACTAGGAAGGAAAAGGGCAATGTACAATTTACAAACACGTTTGTACGGGCTTGGATATAAAATGAAGCAACCATAGTAAGCGCACTGTTTTCGTTCGTATACGTATCTTCTTAGTAGTTAGGTATCGAATGGCGAAATCATTTCAAATGAGCAACTGGACTAGTGAACTAGATGAGTGAAGTACTTCTTTTAATGAAAAGTTACGTTATATATCTTTTCATTTTAGTGACACATTCTGCGCAAGCCTAGCTATGTGTATTCTATTTATGTAAGTAAGATCACAAGTTCAACGAGTTAACGTCTAACCTTCCGCATGTTTCAAGGTGACAACACTTACAGATGCAGTAATATTCGCTTCACGTGTACGTCTGTGCGCACTAAGATGTTTTTACCTGTAGATGAGTTGTCCCCTCCGCCATATTTACTAGACGAAATCAAGGTAATTGCCGTGATCGCTACCAGTCTTTCACTTCCGAATGTCCGGTAATACGCTGCCGCTAATCGTATGTTTTCTAGCAAAAAGATTGTGATATAATGCCTTTCTGTGTATTTAGACACTGCACAATCTACACAGGCACTGTGAGAGACAAAAAAATATTCATTACACGCGCAATTACTGTATTTTTATTGCAATGGGAAAAAATGAAATTTATTTTATCTAAGGCGACTGTTGTCACTTTGAAATGGATGGCCGAGATAGATAGATCGTCTTATGTGAGAGAGTGAAAGAGAGCCACATCGGCGCGGTGAGGGCGCTCGCTCTGGCCAATCAACTTGATTCAGATTCAGATTATTTATTCACCTTATAACAATGTTGCGTTATATTAGGTAGGTCAAATGGATACAATAATAAAGATTTGAATGGAATAATACAGTTAAGGTAAAATATTAAAATTAAGTAAAAATTTAAAAGTCAATTAAAATATCATTAAAATTATAAAATGTTAAACAGTCCAATAGTAAATTTAAAAAAAAGAGTATTATTCATTATCACAGTCAGAGTATGTAAAGGAATGTTCGCTTAAGATAATTTTCATAAAGTCATTAAGCTTATAAAATGCGTTTTGAATAAAGAAGGGTTTAATTTTTCGTTTGAAATCAAGAATAGGTAAGTTTCTTAATGCAACTGGCAACTTGTTGTACATTATTAATTTATTAAAAACTCCTTGCTTTTGTACTTTACATAATCTTACCCTAGGTAGCACTAATTTTTCTTTATTTCTTAAGCTAAAGTTATGGCTATGCGTGTCTTTTGTAGCTTATTACGCCGTAAGAGAAATTAGATATTTGTCTCTTTCTAACAACAGGTGTGGCGTATAAAGTAGGTCATATTCTTTCCTTTTCTTCACAAAGTGCATAGTAATATGCGTAAGTATATTTATATAGGCAACGTCTAGTCAGTTTTTAAAGCAGTTTTGTTCGACTATAACTACTCCATCATAGCTAGTTTAGCCCCTGTTGGATGTATTATGGCTAACCTCGAAGGGCGATTGGGCCAAATACAAATACAAACACCCTACCAATAATATTACGAACGCGAAAGTTTGTATGTCTATGTACGGATGTATGGATGTTTGTTACTCTTTCACGCTGAAACGGCTGAACGGATTTGGATAAAATTTGATATAGAGGTAGCTTATACCTTGGAATAAAACCTAGGCTACTTTTTATCCCAAGAATCGCGGGTGAAACCGCGGGGCGCAGCCAGTATACTATAATGAAAACCTTTCCTTAAACTTAAGAAGCTTTATACGGTTTTTGTTGTGTACACATATTTTGAATTGCGATCCAGGTCATAACTCTTTATGTTGTTATCGTGTTTATTAATGATCGTAGTTTGTATTGTAGGCCAAGAAAAAAGTTAATAATATATGTATTTGTAATAGAATGTAGGCATGATTCGTGTTCCTTCTTAAGATCACAGCCCGTCCTGTATACATTTTTTTTTAAATTCATGTTCAATGTATGCTTGAGCGCTTATGTCTTATCGCAGTTCAAGTCGTTCAAAGTCGGTCGTTCATTTTTTTTGCATGTTTGTGACTCTATAGATATAATCTCAATGCTTTTATTTAAAAAAAACAACCGACTTCATTAATTTTTACTACCTGGATGACATCTTAATATTTTCCAGTTATTTTGATTTAAAAAACAAGCTTGAACCGATTTCGAAAATATATATGGGACCACTGAAGTATCACCTACCAAACAAATAAAAAATCATCAAAATCAATTCATAATTGGCGGAGTAATCGCGTAACATACATACTTACAAAAATAAAAGTCGAATAGAAAACCCCCTTTTTTGAAGACGGTTAAAAAAGGCCCTTTCCGCCTATCACAGCGTTTCCGAATAACCCTGTTGTTTTGTTTGTACCGAGTGCGTGAGTTTCATATCTAGTGCTCCTGCGCGGTTTGCACTCTGTTCAGTGGTTGAACTTTAACACCAAAACATACTGCGCGTAGTAACTGTTGTTATAAGCTGTGGCACTCACGCGCACGCGAATATTTTAAGTATATTAGTATGGTAAAAAATAAGTACGTCAAATGACATAATAGGACTCTATAGCAAAGTCCGCCTGGGGAAGTATCACACCTTTACCAAGCAATAGTGTTACTGTGTTTCGGTTTGAAGGGCAATGTTACCAGATAAATTACTGGGCATAAAAAAAATCACATCTAATATCTCAGGGTGACGAGCGCAGTGCGGCGCTGGATTTTGTTTGCAAGTTTACAATCCTCGCATTGCTACTGTTACCGGCAGGCGTGATGCATACCACCAGGCGAACGTCTTGCTCGTCTCGTCACTCAAAGACGTGAAATTAGAAAGTGAAATAATAAAATCTATTTTATAAAATTGCGTGCTTCGTCTTCGACCGCACAATCTCTTACCAACAGGCTTGCTGGTGGCCAAACATGGATTTATCCGCGATTTAAAAAAAACATACATTAAAATAAAGCCGTAAGTGCGAGGCGGAGTCGCGCAACGAGGGTTCCGTACTACGACAAGTACTTCTATAAGCAGAGCAGGTTCACTGTCTTATACAACGCGCCAATATACCTACACCAACATCATATTCAATGCAAGCTAATTCGTACTTTACATGAATGAAATAGTGTACATTTTCCACTGTAACGCTCGTTGACGACATTCGGCTCCCGCCGGCTGTCTACGCGCCTCTACATTACAGTGATACACGACTCTGTTACTTGCGAATAGAGTACAAATCAACTTGCTCTGTATATGACAAATGATTGTAGTTTCTGATATAATATTGTGGTTGAACTGATGTTTAGATGCGTTTTCCATTTTTTTTAATGGTATTGAATGACAAGACGAGCTAGACATTCGCCTGGTGGTAAGCGTCACGCCTGCCACTAACAGTAGCAGTGCCAGACTTGTGAACTTGCGAACAAAACCCTGCGCCGCACTTTACTGCGCTCGTGAGATATTAGATGTGAAATCTTTTTATGCCCAGTAATTTATCTGGTAACAATGCCCTTCAAACTGAAACACAGTAACGCTTGCACACTACTGCTTGGCGTTTCTATGGGTGTTATCTGTGCTATAAGTAAATAATAATAAACATCGCGGCTTGGTAATAAAGTCCCGTTGGACACCATTCAGGTACGAAACCCTAATAAGATACATTTCGTTATTTCGATTCTATTCGATAATACTTTACTTAGATTAGATATTATTAATGCACCGAAAATTGCATTTTTATCGTGTAAGGCCGTAAGAGATGGATTATGATAATTACATAATTGTGATAGGTAATTCAACATAATATATAATCACGATAAATCATTCAGAATTTAGCTCATGCAATACCAGCTTTTTTGATCCTGGGTACGTCCTTAAACTGCATCCAGAACCACCGGAGGACGGGCAGCAGCGTCCTCTCAGTTAACGGTGGTAACCATTCTGCCAAGTCGCCTGCCAAGCGTGGGGATTTTGGCAACACCTCCCTATTAAGGGGAGCCCTTCGTCCAGCAGTACACTGGCTTTTCTGGCTGATGGGGATTACCAGCTTTTTAAAATTACTGCTGGCCTTTTGGAGAAACTCAGGGTCACACAACGGCAATGGGAGAGCTGTGATCGGAGTTACTTTGCGCGATAAAATCCGGAACGAGGATATTCGCCAAAGAAACAAAGCAAACATAGCTCGCAGGGTTTGCAAGTTGAAGTGGCAATGGGCGCCACATCGCTCGAAGAACTGACAACCGATGGGGAAGAAAGGTTCTTAAGAGTAAACAAGCCGGTCACTTCTCCATAGAAACGGGGAAGTAATATTACTCCACTATGTATTGCTATAGGTGCAAGACTAAGTATTATATCGATTTGACTCGTCATTATCTAGGATTGTAAATTGATAAGATAGTAAAAAGTTAATAAACATGAAAGTTATGAGCCAGGAAACATCTTGTATTTTAGCTCAATTTTAACGTCACTTTGGACGTAAATAAATAACATAAGGAGTACGAAAACTCTAAAATAATGTATCAAGTGGCATAGTTTAGTCCAGGGGTCGGCAACTTTTTGCTATAGCAGGGCCACATATGTTGCCAGAGTATCAGTGCGGGCCGCGCTTCGGATATGTATTTTTAATATTTGAAATAAAACGCATATATATTCATACCATCATGTCTATTTCAATTGAATTACTATACTAACATAGAAGTAAGAAGTAGTGCGATTTTTGCGGCTGCATTTGACTTGCAAGTTTTTTAACGTACAATAATTTGTATGATCGCTGATCTGGTACGTACCTACCTCCCTGCTGCATACGGCTATAGGTACTAGGTAGGTAATAGGTACTTAGGTAAGTATCAAGGGAACTCTTTTACTTGGATAGAGCTAGGTAGGTAGGTAGTTAGATACCTACCTACCTATCTATTTACCTACCTATGTCCATGTCAGCCTGTCAGCCAGCCATTGAAGTATTTGCAATATTGCTCGAAACTTTCCAATTATTACGAAGTATTCATAAGGAATATTTCAAAAGTTTTCCCACAAGCAACTGTAGTCTTGATAAACAGTTCTTAAGAAATGAAATAGGTACATTTTTTATCACCCCGCATGGGAGCGAGCTTACAAGTGAGAGTTCATGGCCCAGCAGCATGGCCGTATAAATTGTAGTGAACTTATATGGCCTTTTGCTTTGGTATTTTTTTCTTACGGACCTCAGGCTTGCGGGCCGCACCAAGCTAGTCCGCGGGCCGCCGGTTGCCGACCTCTGGTTTAGTCCATCAACATTTCAAATAACTTTAGTTGGAATAAATTAGTTCAGTAGTTTATTCATCACAATCCTGCAGCCAAAGGTCGACATGAAAAAATTTGCGCGCTCATTTCTCTTTCTTTCTCCCTTTCCCACACTTTGTTTGATGAAGAGTGCATGCTTTTTAGTCACGCCCACCGATGAGTTCGAGGCGTCGAGCAGTTCATCCTTAAGTGGCGACCGCGAACTGGAAGACGCAGGTTAGGTAGGCCTCCCACTAGGTGGACCTACGACATTGTGAAAATCGCGGGCAGCCGGTAGATGAAAATGGCAGATTGTAGAACAGTGTGGCGGTCTAAAGGGGGAGGCCTTCGTTCAGCAGTGGACGTCTCCGGACTGATGATAACCAGCCTTTTATTACTCAGGAGATAGCGGTTCCCTCAAAGGGTGATTGGGCCATATAAAAATGCAAGTTAAGCTCAGATCAGATGGATTTGTGTTATTTGTCAATTTGTTTTAATAGGGTAGATGACTGATGTTTATATGGTTGAAACCAATAGCTTTGATGAAGAATTTAAGTAAATATAGTATGTTTATTGAAAAAATAATTTAAATCCGTCAATAATGTTCAGATATACGAGCGTTTAAAGTTTTTGTTAGAGACAACTCTGTCCCTTTCCCACAAAACAAAACATTACGTCACGCCTCACTAGTCAGAATAGAATTTATATGGCGTACAGAGAAGTGACGTCACGATTTGCTGCTTCTCTCTGTCTAGCATGATATTAAAATGCTTATAAGTTATTTATTTTTGATCAGATTTTCATTTTCTTTTCATTAATCAGCTATATTTATGGGCCACATTTTAATAGGACATTAAAAAAAAAACAGTCATCTAGCCTATTGTACCTACATTAATTTATTACTTTGATTTGCATTGTATACCTATTATATGTTATAAATGTATATAAGCTGCATCTTGCGACAATGAACTTTATAAAAATATTATAGCAGTGTTCTCATGGAAGTGATGTAATGTCTTATATGAGAATAAATAGGTGGATATAGGTTTAAAGATTTAAACCTATATCCACCAAACAGCAGGCTAATCATGTAACTGTTCGGGATCGCGATTTGACATTAATGTCACTTGTCACTGTCCCGCCAAAACTCAATTGACCCTGCAGGGCAGGACGAAACGCCAAAAGACCGACGGATTTGCTTAACTTACAGTCTTACCTAAAATAATCTCGATTCTCTTAGTCACTGCTTAAACTTATCCGTCCTTTTCTAGCACGTGCAACTTCACGTCAGAGAGAAGATGGCAGAGCACCTTAAGCAGTGACTAACTGTTGAAAAGTTTTTTTAAGTAAGGCCGTTAATTAGGAAATCAATGCATTCGTTCGTTAACGATAGGAAGAGAAATCCCTCCGTGATAACGTGATGCTGTGACAGTGACAAGGGACAATTATGACGAATCGCAATCCGAATCGCGATTCCGAACAGTTACATGATTAGGTGCTGGTCCAGTTGCGGGGCGGTTTCACAAACGCAATTGAATTTCTTCTCCGGACGTATGCAGGTATCCTAACATGTTTTCCTTCCCTACCTTATCTTTTCCTATCCTGAGCTGGTGAAAATCTGTACCAAAAAACGAATAAAAAAAAAATAAAAATAAAAACTCCAGTGAGCTCATTGGTACGCTACGCTCGCGGTATTCGAACTAAGGATATATTTTAGATCAACAAAACACCGTGACATGTTAAATTCATAACCAAATATATTTATTGCAGTTTGTTGGTAAACCTAGATTTTACATAGGGAAGTATTATCGATTCTTAAACAGCTCGTAAAACAAACTTGTCTCTCAAGAGACAAGAGTTATCAACCGACATCTAAAAGGAGATTCTACATTAGACTCATAGAGGTATTTTGTTTTATTTGTACGGGAATACTCACGTTTAATTAAATCGGATACTCCGACTATAGTTTCGATCACACCCGGTGACCTTTTTCAAAGAGTGAAAACAGAGCCCGACGCGCGTGCAGCTGCGTCCTGCTTAGCACAAAAACAAACTAAAACTATAGTCTATATTAAGACTATAGTTGAAACTATAGTCGGAGTATCCGATTTAATTAAAAGTGAGTATTCCGTGGACCTGGGTATGTCTTAAAACTGCAGCCAGTACCACCGGAGGACGGGCAGCAGCGTCCTCTCGGTTAACGGTGGTGAACATTCTGCGATCCCCAAGCCGCCTGCCAAGCGTGGGGATTATGGCAACCCCTCCCTATTAAGGGGAAGGCCTTCGTCCAGCAGTGGACGTCTCCTGGGTGATAATGATGAAAGATGATTCCCGTATAAATAAAACAAAAATTACTCATAGAGGTAGTTAGACTGTACTTTTTTTTGTGTATTTGTTACGCGATTACTCCGCCAATTATGAATTGATTCTGATTCTTTTGTTGTTTGGTAGGTCATACTTCAGAGATGGTCAATATAAATTTTATCGAAATCGGTTCAGTAGTTTGGTTTTTATATCAAAATAACTGGAAAAAAAGATGTCGTCCAGGTTATCGAACTTGAAGTCGGTTTTTTTAATGCATTAATAAGGGATAACAATGGATGGATAGATCCTTTTGATGTTTTTTTCTAATGGATATAATCCATTAGAAAAAACTAAGTAAGTTCGTATAGACTGACGGCCTTACCTAAAATAATCTCGATTCTCTTAGTCACTGCTTAAACTTTTTTTTTCCAGTTATTCTGTCCTTTTCTAGCACGTGCAACTTCACGTCAGAGAGAAGATGGCAGAGCATCTTAAGCAGTGACTAACAGTTGAGAAGTTTTTTTAAGTAAGGCCGTGAGTGGCTAGCCGAGTATCAGAGTTAATGTGCCGCCCGAAGGCCTCTGACATGTTTCTATAACAACAACCGTCAGCCATGCCAGAATCCTTCGGGCGGCACATTAACTCTGACACTAGGACCACTCAGCCTATACGAACTTACTTACTTTTATTGGAAAAAATCCTTTTAAAAAATAATCTATCTCCGATGAGAATTTCATTAAAATCCGTTGAGACGTTACAGATTAAAAAGTCACATACATGCATAGTGCATTGCATACTCAAGCACGTACTCTCAACTTTCGCATTATTTGACCGAGCGGAGCAACGACTGGCAAAATTTTATTTCATCTAAAAAATAGTAAAATAATATATAAGTATTCTATCAGCTATCTGGTTTCTATAATACAAGCTTTGCTTAGTATGGGGCTAGATGGCGCTGTGTGTAATAAATGTCCCCCCAAAAAATTTATATTATCTATTCAGGTGTATCGATGTTGGTACTAGCGTACTAGTCGTATCTTTTAACTAATCTTGACGAAACTTGGTATACAGTATACAAGTTCTATAGATTTTTTGTCGTCGGCGAGTTTTGATGGGATTCACCCATTGAGCTAATATCTAAAGAGTCACAATCTCTAAGTGAAAACTGTCAATAAATATCCGAGTGGCGTTGTAAATACCTATACGTGCATTATATAGTTCACAATTGTTTGAATTTAGACATTGTGGTCGATTCTGGCGGTTTTAGTTGACATTTCTATACTAAAGTATTGCTGTCACTTTTTTACTTGGCATGTTAGCTAAGGATAGCAGTACTTTAGTTAGTTTAGAACTGTCAACTAAAACCGCCAGAATCGACCACATTATCGGCCTTACTTAAAAAAACTTCTCAACCGTTAGTCACTGCTTAAGATGCTCTGCCATCTTCTCTCTGACGTGAAGTGTAACATGCAAGGACAAGACAGAGAAGTTTAAGCTGTGACTAAGAGAATCGAGATTATTTTAGGTAAGGCTGTATGTCGCTTGTATAGTGTTCAATGTATGCTTGAGCGCTTGTGTCTTATCGTAGTTCAAGTCGATCAAAAAGTTTGGGCTCGGACATTTCTTTTGCACGTTTGTGACTCTATAGATATTAGCTCAATGGATTCACCGGGTAATTCCCCCAAAAAGAGCTACTGAGGCACCATATAACGCCCGATTTTGATATTTCGGAGAAACCGGTAAACAATTCTTCATAAGAAAAAAGTAGCCGCGACGTCTACTGTTCGCAGATTAAAGTAATAGTGTGCAGTTATTTTTATGTTACGTTATTCCGCCACTACCGTGCCGTAGCGCGTCGTGTAGACAAGCCTTTACTTGTACTGCGTTCCGTAATGCGCTAAATGTGATAATAACGCGAATCCGACCAAATTTAATAGTCACAAAATAGGGGCTTAGATTTAATTGAGTAATAATAGGCTAGATGACTTGTTTTTTTTAATTGTCCTTGTAAAATGTGGTCCATAAATATAGCTGATTAATGAAAAGAAAATGAAAATCTGATCAAAAATAAGCAACTTATAAGCATTTTAATATCATGCTAGACAGAGAGGCGTAACAGCAAATCGTGACGTCACTTCTCTGTACGCCATATAAATTCTATTCTGACAAGTAAGGCGTGACGTCTTTTTTTGTTTTGTGGGAAAGGGACAGAGTTGTCTCCAACAAAAACTTTAAACGCTCATATATCAGAACATTATTAACCGATTTAAATTATTTTTTCAATAAACATACTATATTTACTTAAATTCTTCATCAAAGCTATTGGTTTCAACGATATAAACATCAGTCATCTACCCTATTGTGACTGGTCGGATTCGCGATATTGTCACTTTTAGCGCATTACGGAACGCTGCATTGGTAAACAGATGGCGCTTATCAGTTAGACTTAGAACTGAGGTTAGGGCTTTAGGTCATGTCATATCTTCTACCTACTTTACTGGAATATCCAAAGGTCGTATGGAAAAGGAAACATATATAATAGTTTACTTTTACATTTGCGCATTTTACTCTACTACAGTCTGCCTGGGGAAGTACCACACCTTTGCCAGTCATTCAACCACCAAGCAGTAGTGTGCAAGCATTACTGTGTTCCGGTTTGAAGGGCAATGCTACCAGATAAATTACTGGGCATAAAAAAAACACATCTAATATCTCAGGGTGACGAGCGCAGTGCGGCGCTGGATTATGTTCGAAAGTTCACAATTCTGGCACTGCTACTGTTACCGGCAGGCGTGATGCATACCACCAGGCGAACGTCTTGCTCGTCTCGTCACTCAAAGACGTGAAATTAGAAAGTGAAATAATAAAATCTATTTTATAAAATTGCGTGCTTCGTCTTCGACCGCACTATCTCTTACCAACAGGCTTGTTGGTGGCCAAACATGGGTTTATACATGAAGAGATTTGACATCTAATATTTCAAGATGACGAGAGAAGTGCAGTGTGGCGCAGGATTGTGTTCGCAAGTCCACAATAGGCTAGATGACTGGTTTTATTTTTTCTGCGTTCCGTAATGCGCTAAAAGTGATAATATCGCGAATCCGACTAAAGTCAGAAGTATTACTCAATTACATCAAAGCCCTTATATTTTGTGACTATTACATTTAGTCGGATTCGCGATATTATCACATTTGGCGCATTACGGAACGCAGCATTAATTATCCTATTAAAATGTGGCCCATAAATATAGCTTATTAATGAAAACGAAATGAAAATCTGATCAAAAATTAGCAACTTATAAGCATTTTAATATCATGCTAGACAGAGAGGCGAAACAGCAAATCGTGACGTCACTTCTCTGTACGCCATATAAAATCTATTCTGACAAGTAAGGCGTGACGTCATTTTTTGTTTTGTGGGAAAGGGACAGAGTTGTCTCTAACAAAAACTTTAAACGCTCATTTATCAGAACATTATTAACCGATTTAAATTGTTTTTTCTATAAACATATTTACTTAAATTCTTCATCAAATCTATTGGGTTAAACGATATAAACATCAGTCATCTACCCTATTCTGGCACTGCTACTGTTAGTGGCAGACGTGACGCTTACCACAAGGCGGACGTCTTGCTCGTCAAGTCAATTAAAAGGTTCAAAAAAAAAAACAGCCGCTCAACCCGGCACACCTGAAACTCTCCGTTGCACCAGTTTGCATACAATTCAGTGACGTTTACCTGTCGTTCGAATCGTGACAACCAGTCGCTTACATTGCATTTTAGCCTCATCTTCTTAGATTAGAGTTGCTATTTGTTTGAGAAGCTAAAATGAGCCACTATTTTCGCATTTCAATTACGACATGCAATATCCTCTGTTTCTTAAATATGTGTTACGTACATCGAAATGACCCATTGTTCAAAAACACAAGATAATGGTAATGATCTTCGCTGACTCACCTATTTGTGAGGCATTCACAAATAGGAAGATGATTGGTTTTCTAATAGGCATGATGACTACTAATTTTTTTATTACCTCACATAAAGCGGATCATCAATAGAGCCTATCAACGAAAACAAAATTTAAAATAATAAGTAGTCATAAATAAATAAGTTCTAAGTATTTTAATTTCAAGCTAGACAGAGAGCGCGCTATACTGAGCTATGACGTCAAGCCTCAGGCGCGGCATACAAATGCTATACTAACACGTGCTTTGCGAGAAAGGGATAGAGCATCCCTTCTCTATCCCCACCTAAAACTTTAAACGCTCATATCTCAGAGATTTATCAGCCAATACAATTATTTTTTTCAGTATGTGTAATTTATTTAGTTATATTCATCACTAAGCCTATTATTTGTCACAAATTAAACATTAGGCCACACGCCTATTACGAAGTCATGATACAATCCTAATATAAAAAAAACTTGAAGAAATCTTGTTAAATCTTGATGTGTAGAAAAGTATAGTGCTATACATGAATGCACGAAAATTTAAAAAGAAATAAAGTTAATACACTCTCGTTAAATAATTATAAATACAGCAGGCTAATCATGTAACTGTTCGGGATCGCGATTTGTCATAAATGTCACTTGTCACTGTCACAGCTTCACAGTATCTCTCGCTATCGTTATCGAACGAATGCATTGATTTCCTTAATTAAGTTAAGCAAATCCGTCGGTCTTTTGGCGTTTCATCCTGCCCTGCAGGGTCAAATGAGTTTTGGCAGTGACAGTGAGAAGCCCCGCTGGTTACAACAAAACCACGAAATCAAGCACAATTCTTTATTGAGTGATCCTAGAAATTGTTATTATTTAACTGATAGAATAGTAATAAATTTAATATGTATCAGGGTTACACAGAAAAAGTTTAAAGGTGTGTGAAACAACATTCTTTCAGTGATTTAATAAACTGAGTAAAAATATTTAACTGTTTTCCTATCGAGGCATGCTAGATCATAGAGTCAAAAATTATAGAATTTAATACTTAATTAGACGAATATAAACTGTGAGCTGATTTTCAATGTATTGTGTTATAGACGCCGCTGCCCTCTAGTGCATAAGACGAGAGTATGGTACCCATTGAGCTAATATCTAAAGAGTCACAATCTCCAAGTGAAAACAGTCAAAAAACGTCCGACTGCCGTTGTACATACCTATACATGCATTATATAGTTCACAATTTTTCCAATTTAAACGTTATGTCGCTTATACAGTGTTCAATGTATGTTGTGTCTTATCGTAGTTCAAGTTGGTGTCAAAAAGTCGGCGCACGCTATGCAGTGCGCCAAGTTTTGGCGCATTTTTGGCGTTTTTTGCACTTTTGTGACTCTATAGATTAGCTCAATGTCTACAATTGTTATTTGACCTGGCCACACGTTGGTCTAAATCCGGATTTAGGATTCGGAAAACGAGGATATTCGCCAAAGAACCAAAGTCACCGACGTAGCTCGCAAGGTTTGCAAGTTGAAGTGGCTATGGGCAGGACACATCGCTCGAAGAACTGACAACCGATGGGTTTGAAAGGTTCTCTCGTAGCGACCGCGAACCGCCGAGTTTTGGCTTGGGCATTTTTTAGTCCACGATTGTGACTCTATAGATATTAGCTCAATGATGGTCCCACTTCTTTTATAAAAAACTATGGCACGGATTCAAAGCATATGCAGTATGCTTGCATAAAGCAAAATTATGCTGCTCGAAGATTTTCGAAATAATAATGTTAGGTTAGTCATTATCAGCCAGAAGACATCCACTACTGGACGAAGGCCTTTCCCTTAATAGGGGGGTTGCCATAATCCCCACACTTGGCAGGCGGCTTGGGGATTGCACAGTGTTACCACCGTTAACTAACAGGATGCTGCTGCCCGCCCTCCGGTGGTTCTGGATGCAGTTTTTAGTAGTATATAATACATAGCCCAAAATACGATTATTTGTATAAATAATGTATACTATCTAGTGTGTAATCCTTATGCTAGGGCTTCACCTGCGTGTAATGCCATTATTTAGCGCGGTATTTTATACAGTACGCAGATATGGCCGGGTGTTAGCACACTAATGGGCTAGTGGCATTATGAATGTCGTTAGACGTTAGGCGATATTCAAAGTCAAATGATAGTGTGGCCGCCCATGTAGCACGTTGCTTAATGCATCTTTTATTGCATGTCAATTATTTCAATAACTGGACGTAAAGCATCATGCAGGTGCAGCCCTAGCATTATTGTACATTACTGACAACACTTGGCCATATATTTCATTATTGTAGATTCAGTATTCATATCACATACTTTCAGCTAATACAATACCTAAAGGTAGACAAAAGGCATTCCTTGGTTTTTGCAATCAGCTCTCTTAGCTATAATCAGATTTTTGAGATTATCATAAGACTGTGAGTTTTCAGCACCCCCCCATGCATCAACTATTTTAACTATAGCATTTTAGATTTTAGAGTATTCCGGAATCAAATCAAGGCTATTCTTTTTCTTTTTAGTCGATATATGGACTCTGTAGGATCCAACAAGGGAGCAGCAAGTTGGTTCTTGTGTCTTTCAAGTCTTTGCTTGTATGTTCTGCAGAATCTTTCCACTTCCTCCTTAATGAGAGGGATCTGTAGATATTCATGGACTTCACTGTTTTTTGTGAACCAGGGTGCACCACTCAATGTCTTCAGTGCTTTATTTTGAAAGCGTTGTAATATTTCGATGTTTGACTGACTCGCCGATCCCCAGAGTTCTATACCATATGTCCATACAGGTTTCAGGATGCATTTGAAGATCAGGAGTTTATTTTCAAGACTGAGCTGACTGACTGTTTTTTTCACTGACTGACTGACTGACTTTTTCTTTTTTCTGACTGATTGACTGCCTGCCTATGAGCCAGTACATGTCTGCAATTTTTTTATTTGCCTGATTTCTTTTTGCCTTTATATGTTCAATATATGTTATATGTTCATATGTTCCTTGGTTTTTAATAATATTATTTGTATTTTTCAGTAATATTGGTTTATACTTTTGTAATAGAGAAGAAAGTAAGGACATTATTGACTATTTTAATGATTTACATATTGAGAAAAGTCAGGTGAGGAAAAGTAATACTCTAAGGAAGGTAATGAAAAATATAATGATACGTGCGTTGCGTGATTATTTTCAAGACAATGTAGGTATTATGATAAGTTCTGTTGAGACCTTATAACCTAACCTTGCATAACAAAACAAACATCATGTATATGTAACTTCATTAGAGTAATTACAGTAATTTGTATTTACATTTAGCTCGTTGCACTAGTTTTTATAGGCTGTAATATGTAAACAATTGTCTAAATCGATTAAAAAACTAAGACGAAGTTCTTTTAATTTACGCAATATTGTGGCGTGACTTACCTCAAATAGTTTGAGCAATATGTTCACGTATAGCCGTCGTACACCCAAGGATTTACCGATAGACGCCAGGAAGATAACGCACAGAATTAGTAGAAGAAACGGTGTGTACAATATTGATACCGCGACCGACACAAACGACATGACTAACGCCATTTTGACGACTGATTGATTGATTGACCATTGGCATTGAATGAATCAGCCGTGCAGCCATTCATTCGTCGATCAGCTGTCAGTAATGTCAAACGATTTTTTTTCTTGCCAGATGTAAAATTATTCGTTTCATTTCACGCAGTTTTCATAAGTTTTATAGTCGAGTTTGTTTACTTTAATTTATAGTTTTTATTCCATTTATCCAATTACACCGTTGCAAATAAGTTTTGTGCTATAATTTATTTTTGTCTAGTTTTAAGGAAACAACTACTGGAGTATTGATCGTTAGATTATTATAATAATTATTATTGATCGGCGACATTTTTTTATCTGGCAGTACTAAATGAGAATTTTCTAACCTCTTTACCTGACGACAAAAAATAGTTTTGGGATTTTTTAGTAAATCCTATTTGGATTTGTAAGTCCTGATAATATTTTATCATCATGTCTGACCTTCCCTACGGACCCCCTGTGCGAGTGTCGCCTTTGATCAGGGTAAATATTTTAGGTATTTCATGAACTTGGGAATCGTAATATTATGTAACAAGTGTTATTCGCTACAAACTCCTTTACAAATGATATTTATTTCTTCAACACGTAACTTTTGTTTCAAGCCAGTTATTACTAAAAAAATTCATAATTAACAGCCAGTGCCTTTGCTATTTTTGTATGAAAACCTTTACACATAACCTAGGTTATTTTATTCTTCCAATTCCAACATTGTATGCTACCTAGTACCTTACCCTAAGCCCTGTTCTATTATGAACAGATTATAGAATATATTGTTACCAAAGAAGAGAGTTACTATGTTATAGAATCACTTAAATGTAACAGACTCGATTAACAAATTAATGTTACTAATACATACAATTTCAAATAGAAAATAGCTAAGGTTATTGTTTCAGGATGTAAAAACTTAACCTGTTCGCTCTAAACTGAGACCTTGTGATACCATTGTATCTTCAAAACTTAAATAATTCAAACTTAGAACTTGTATTTGTTTTAAAAACTTCAAGATTGTATAACGATCAGTTGAATACCTCTAAATTATCAAACAACTATGCATACGCTATTACGCATCCATAAATGTATGGATGGTGATTTCTTTGCATAAACTGAAACCTTTATGTATTTATTATTTATTAGCTTTTCATTCAACCACCATCTCACATTAAGCAAAGATGTCATTTATGGAACATGATTGCTTAACTAAATGGCATTATTTTGTAAAGTGATATTTTAATTTGTTAGTGTAGTCCATCTAATTAACCTTTTGACAGGCACGGCATAATTGCATCCTTGTGCGCTGTATGCCAAGGCACCAAAAAATTACCTATGACAGTAGACAAGATTTTATTCATAGGAAAAAAACACTACAAAATGTGTTTGTTTCTATTAATAAAATCTCACAAAGTAAAACAATAGAAAAGCATAACAAATTTGAACAATAGGTACAAAATAGCGAATCTAATTACTGCATGACAAAAAAAGAGAACACATGTACATGTATTAGAAGTTTGTATTGTCGTATCGTACGGCTCGCATGTCGCAAAGGCAGAGTATGACTGAAGCGAGTGTAGAGCCGGCGCTCAAAATATAGTCTTCAAAATCCGTGCTCTTATTTCCCGTCCATTCATCTTATCATTGTCGCTGCTATAACCTACATTGTTTTCTATATCCAGTTTGGCCGTTGGTCATTCCTGACTGCTGGAGTGCTATACGGAGTGTTCCACCAGGGCCGACTGTCAAGGAAGGAAACCAAGTTCCGTGAGGTGGAGGCCAAGGAAAAGGTCGTCAGGGATGCGAAGCTCGCTGAGGAAAAGAAGATTGCTGTTGCTGGTAATATATTTTTTCTAACCAAATACTATTCTATCTGGGTAAACATCTTCCCTATGTCCCCAACGGCAATCACCCACCATTTTCGTCCAGTCCGCTTGTAAGGCATCTAGGTTATAGCACCAGCTTTTACTTATTCTAAAAATTTTTAGAAACATGACTAAGACAGTTTCTGCTAGTTTAAAGTATGGTGCCTAATTTAGGACTAAATTTAAGTTTTTTAAAGTATAAATTATATTTATTTGAACACCAAATACTCGAGTGTCCATACTAAATATTTTTCTGAATATAATTGCACATCAAAACAAATAAAATATCGGTAGTGATGAGTGATAGACATACTTTAAATTAAAAAAACCTTATTTACTTTCATAAGCTCTGAGTCTCCTTGACAAATTAATTGGTATACAAACGCAATTAATTGCCAAACAAAAAAGCTTATTTACTTGCCAGCAAGCTTGTTTTTTTAAGGCTTATTGACCAATCCTCAGTAAAGTTTAACTAAAAAAATAAAACATTTCCCATTTATGTTTATGCAATTGGACTGGAAGTGAAAATTTCACAAACTTTTGTAAAGGCAAAATGTTCTAAGTCCTTGTTGATTTCTCTAATATTTAAAATATTAACACGTATAAATTCGCGTTTGACGGTTTTCGTGGTCAAAGATGAAGTATGCAGACTTAAAAGACTCTTTTCATATTTTTAGTAGGCAAATATCTTAGCTCTGTTATTATGTTAGCTGTTTCTATATCTAGATGATTATTACGATATCTCTACTATTTTGATAAGCAAAAATAGTTTGCCTTGTGAGTTTCCTTCTTAGTTTTGATGCCCATACTTGTATTTTTGATATGCATTAAAATGTTATCCTTTTAGCGAATATTTTGTTTTTTATGTGGTTTTATTTAGCTTGTCGTTGTTTTTTGTGTAAAGTTTTTTTTTCTTAGTTATTGGCATCGCACGTTGTGCATTCTACCAGTCTCAAGTTTTTGAATTTTCAAGTTTTTATAGTTAGTCAAATGAAATTAGTCATGGTCGAGTCCAAGTCATGCCCTAGTAAAGTTGTGGCGACTTTACTATGAGCTTCTACGGAGTTTTGAAAACAACACGAAAAGACACGTTTCACCACATTATATCACTTGCCCACGCTCGTGCATGTAATTCAACACTCAATGAATAAAACGCCACCATTTTGTTAATCAATAATTCGCGAAAAAACACTAGTTTAAGGAAATAATAGAATGCAGCGACATGATTTTTCCGAGTTCCCGCCAAAAACTCAGTTCACACCTTTTTAGTTCGAATGACAAAACCGTTTATAAAACCTTATTTTATTTATATAAGTGTTACCATTTCATTTTCAGCTGAACTCAAGAACTTAGAAGATATGGTCGCAGGCAAGAAATGAATACAAAACCTAACATATTAGTTGTAAGTAAATAGTGTTCACCGCCATCTTCTGCAATGTTGCCATTACCAAAAATCCAGTGTTGCAACTATTCCAACATTATTACGTTATTTATGAATTATAGGCGATTTAATAAATAAGTACAAGTGTTTTCTTTTCAATTCATTGCTATCCAATCTTTTATAATAAGAAAAATAGTTATGTCATACTCGCTTTCATTTGGTGTATGTACATAAAATGTTTCTAAAATATTTTTGTAGTGGTAGGACTACTACGGAGTCCGCCTTGGGAAGTACCACACCTTTGCCAGTTATTCAACCGCCAAGCAGTAGTGTGCATGCATTACTGTGTTCCGGTTTGATGGGCAATGTTACCAGAGAAATTACTGGGTATGAAGAGATTTAACATGCGACGCAGGATTTTGTACGCAAGTTCACAATTCTGGCACTGCTACTGTTAGTGGCAGGCGTGACGCTTACCACCAGGCGAATGTCTTGCTCGTCGCGTCACTTGAAAGAACAAAAAAAAAAGGAAGAAGACATTACAAGTTATAATACAAAACGCAATATTGTTATGGAAAAAATAATTTATTTAAATAAAAAAACGTCTTTAAGCAGTTAAATTCATCTTATTATCTAACTGATTTCAATAACATTGTTTATTGAAAAGATAAAAAGTCATGCATAAGGCCCAAAACTATCTAGACCAGTGTTTTTCAAACTGAGAGGTCGAGCCATTGAGCTAATATCTAAAGAGTCACAATCTCTAAGTGAAAACAGTCAAAAAACGTCCGAGTGCCATTGTACATTATATAGTTCACAATTGCTTGAATTCAGACGTTATGTCGCTTGTATAGTGTTCAATGTATGCTTGAGCGCTTGTGTCTTATCGTAGTTCAAGTCGTTCAAAAAGTTGGCGCAATGCGGTTCGTGCGCCGAGTTTTTATTTGCACGTTTGTGACTCTAGTTCTTAGCTCAATGGTCGCGACCCACAGATTTACTGTTTTACATACAGAAGCCTTACTCGGGACCGCGAAATAGAAAAAAAGGCGTTTCTCTAGGTCCTATACACTACAATAAAAAATACAATTTCAATTCATGTTTTTTTTTCAAAAAACAGTCAATACTATTGGATGATAATAATCAAATAATTTTCTAGTCAAAGATTTTCTATATTTTCAACCGACTTCAAAAAAGGAGGTTCTCAATTCGACGGTGTTTTTTTTTTTGTATGTATGTTACGCGATCACTCTGCCAATTATGAACTGATTTTGATTATTATTATTTTGTTTGGTAGGTAATACATGATTTTAAATCAAGCCTTGGACTGATTCTTACTGAAACATGACATCCTTACATTCTTTACATCTTACATTAAATGTGTTTGATTATTTTGTTATAAGTATCTAACAAACGAATAACTAACTAAATATTTATATTCTATATTTTAATTGCATAATTATATTGTCGAATAACTGTTAATTAATTTAGGGTTAATATTTTATCTAATAAGTTTGCTGTTGTCTATCTAGCATGAGGTTTATACCTATAATTGAAGCGGCACTTATCATGTCAATTGTGTGCTTATCTAAGTTGATGAAGTTGTATTGGTGGTTGCTTTGTTGGTGTAACATTTAAATAAATAAAATAAATAAATACTTCAGAGGTGGTCCCATGTAAATTTTAACGAAATCGGTTCAGTAGTTTGGTTTTAAATCAAAATTACTAGAAAATATGGAGATGTCATCCAGGTATTCAAAGTTGAAGTCGGTTGTATTTTTTCTTAAAGCGCTGATTATTATTTTCAATGTCCAGCGTTAAAAACAAAGTTCAATCAGTTGGCTTCTTTGCAGAGTGTGGGTCCATGGTTGATTGTTTAATCAACATAGATCCCAAAAGAGAGAATATACTAATCACTGACAGTTTGTTTGTTTATGCCCTAGGGGGCGGCGTATTCAGATAGTTTGAAAAACACTGATCTAGACAATGTGAAGAGATAGATTAAGCTATACTATAGGCACCAGCATAAAATGGTTCGGCTTGGTACAATACGATATACAATGTGTAACAAAAATGTTCAACAATACCGAAGGTCGTGTATGTACTCATCTTTAAGAACAACTTTTAATTTGGAGCCAACTCCGAAATCGCGAAAAAAAACAGCAGTTCCATACAAAAAGTTAATTGACCTTGGACAAAATGTATGGAACAGCAGATTTTTTCGCCATTTCGGGGTTGGCACCTTAGTAAAAGTTGTTCATAATGATGAGTACATACACACCCTTCAGTATTGTTGAATCTTTTTGCTACACATTGTATATTAAAGGTAACTGAGTCGGGAAAAAGACAATCATAGCCTACAATAAATCATCATCGCCACGCGGGTGAACCCTCTCTCTGCTGATATACCCAGGGGGGCATTGTGGGGCAATGCCCTACCTTAAAATAAGCAAAGTACTGGAAATCACCGTACCTTAAATTCAGGTCCCTGGCCCTGGATTATCCAGGGCCGTAGCTAGATATATACCGGGTGTTAGATTGAACACCGTTATCTTTCTAGGATATCATTGTACTCATCATTATGAACAACTTTTACTATGGGGCCAACCCTGACATCACGAAAAAATACAGCTGCTCCATACATTTTGTCCAAGATCGATGAACTTTTTTGTATGGAACAGCTGTTTTGTGATTTCAGGGTTGGCCCATAGTAAAAGTTGTTCATAATGATGAGTACAATGATATCCTAGAAGGATAACGGTGTTCAAACTAACAACCTGTATATACCCCACAGAAAAAAAGCGTGCAGTGAGTCCGTGCGTTCATAAAAAGGCCATATAAGCTTATAGTAATCGTTTTTAAGTTAGTTATTAAATACGAAGCATGTTTACATATAACCGATGTCCGAGAAGATATTGTTCTATGATTGCATTAGTATACAATTTTTACTTATTTATGCTTTTTTATTGAATAAATGGCGGTCAACGCCAACACTCCTTATGCTAAGCACAGATGCAGTCTAGGATGGAGCACGCTTGCCTAGAAGAAACCGATTCACTCGTGACTTAAACACCCAGATTATATCTATCGCCGCCCGCCCAGGAAGCGAATCGGCTAGATGACTGGTATTTTTTTTAATGTCCTATTAAAATGTGGCCCATAAATATAGCTGATTAATGAAATGAAAATGAAAATCTGATCAAAAATAAGCAACTTATAAGCATTTTAATATCATGCTAGACAGAGGCGAAACAGCAAATCGTGACGTCACTTCTCTGTACGCCATATAAATTCTATTCTGAAAAGTAAGGCGTGACGTAATTTTTTGTTTTGTGGGAAAGGGACAGAGTTGTCTCTAACAAAAACTTTAAACGCTTATATATCAGAACATTATTAACCGATTTAAATTATTTTTTCAATAAACATACTATATTTACTTAAATTCTTCATCAAAGCTATTGGTTTCAACGATTTAAACATCAGTCATCTAACCTATTCCACTGTATTCCTGGTTCAAGTTTCTTAAGGGTGCACCGCCTACAGGATGCGACGGCTCGAACATCAGTGGGCGTAGCTAAAAAGCACGCTATCTTCATCAAACAAACTGTGGGAAAGGGAGAAAGAAAGAGAAATGAGCGCGCAAATTTTTTCATGTCGACCTTTGGCTGCAGGATTGTGATGAATAAACTACTGAACTAATTTATACCAACTAATATTTTTTTTAAATGTTGATGGAGTAAACTATGCCGCTTGATACATTATTTTAGAGTTTTCGTACTCCTTATGTTATTAATTTACGTCCAAAGTGGCGTTAAAATTGAGCTAAAATACAAGATGTTTCCTGGCTCATAACTTTCATGTTTATTAACTTTTAACTTTCTTATCTGTTTACAATCCTAGATAATGAAGAGATAAATCGATATAATACTTAGTCTTGGACCAACAACATTACATAATGGAGTAATATTACTTCCCCGTTTCTATGGAGAAGTGACCGGCTTGTTTACTCTTAAGCTCAGTGGCTAGCCCTATCGTCAGTGTTAATAGATCGAGAATTAGATATAAGATATCAGTAGCGTCGCGGCGTCTCTTTCTAAAAACCAGATTACAACGTATGTACAAGCGAGAAAGAAATAACTGCCATTGATTAACTAATATATTAATAATTAAGCTAAACTTACAAAATAATAAATACACTGACTTTAATATAAATCTCCATGTACTCATCAAATTCTAGATTTTTTTAATGGATTATTTAATTGCACAACAGAAATATTAAACGCATATTAAACGCATATCAAACATATAAGATCGAATATTAAATGAAAAAAATTAATGAGCAATTAATATTTTTGATATGCAATTAAATAGTAACTACCCATCCATTAAACGTAACTGGAATCTTTTAGAAGACTGTTAATCTCTTTTAAACCATCTAACACTGGTAAGACACTAGAATGTTCAAGAACATTCTAGAATCTTTTAAAACACTAGAATCCGGAGCATACATTCAAGACGTTCAAGAATAGTCTAGAACCATCCAAAGGCTCTGGGAGCCCCCAAAATAGTGAACTGCAGAACGCTTTAGAAACTCGCAAGATTCGTCTAGAATCTATCAGAACACTCTAGATCTTCCAGAATGATTTAGAAGCTTCCCGAACACACTTGAAGCTCTCTGAACAATCAAGATAGTCATAGATTGCTAATAAAGCTTTTAGAATAATCTGGAACCGCCCAGAATATTCTAGAAGCTACCAGAACAGTCTACAGCTATCCAAAACGGTCTAGAAGTGCCCAGAAGAGACTAGTCTCCCAGTTCATTCTACAAGCTCCCAGTACGCTCTGGAAGCTCCTAGAATACTCTAGGACCGTTCAGAACGTTCTGGAAGCTCCGAGACCGCTCTAGAAGCTCTCAGAATAGTCTAGGACCTCCCAGAACGATCTAGAAGCTCTCAGAACAGTTTAGAAGCAGCCAGAATGTTTTAGAAGGTTTTCCTGTGCACGGCGCGGTGGCCTTCTTCATCGTATTCCCGTTTGGAGACCCACATTTTGCGGAATGTATCGAGTGACGCCAGAATCGACCCTCCTATCCATGTCGAGTATAGACGCTCTTGGGGCGCTGAGATCTGGAAAGAAAGAGAAATATGTTGTAATTGAGGTTATAATAGTACACATTACGATACAAGTGTGCTATTTTGGTCATTACACTTGGATGCGGTAAAACGGAGCCGAGAGTGTAATTACTAAAGCACACGGTTTTCATACGACGTTTTTCATCAAGAACAAACTAGTATTTTTTATGAACTTTTTGATAATAATCAACCACACAGCGAAAACGTTAACAAATATTTGGCGAGCAAGCCAGTGATGCGCGCGCTGGTGACATTTTCTTTATCCGTATCCCCATAATCCCCACGCTTGGCAGGCGGCTTGGGGATCGCAGAATGCTCACCACCGTTAACCGAGAGGACGCTGCTGCCCGTCCTCCGGTGGGTCTGGTTGCAGTTGTAGAACATACCCAGGCTGGGTACAGCTGGTTATGTATATCCTTACCCTGATCTTCATATCCTTGGGCGCGAGGCGTCGTATCTCGGCGAGCAGGCGGTCCCCGAAGCCCCGGAACAGCGTGGAGCCCCCGCTGAGCACGATGTTCTGGTAGAGCACCTTGCGGAGGTCCATGTCGGACTTCTGGATCGCGAACATGAGCACCTCGTGGAGACCTGGCGGTTGGAATATGCACTTTGCACGGGAACCACATTCTCGAGAGTTTTGATGGGAACACGGAAAAATCATGTCGTAGTGGTGTTTTATTCATTGAGTGTTGAATTACATGCACGAGTGTGGGCAAGTGATATAATGTGGTGAAACGTGTCTTTTCGTGTTGTTTTCAAAACTCCGAAGAAGCTCATAGTGAAGTCGTCACAACTTTACTAGGGCATGACTTGGACTCGACTATGACTAACTGTGATTTCATGACATATTTGACTCGATTTTAATATAAAAACTTGAAGATTCATAAACTTGACACTGGCAGAATGCACAACGTGCGATGCCAATAACTAAGAACAAAAAACACATTCTCCGTCTGTGTCATCCTGAAAGTAGATGACTGGGACAGATAATGTGAATCCGAACGGAAAACTTTCCGATTGAGTTGTGAATACCCCTGCTGGTAGAACAATGTAGTGGTAGGCTCTATGGGGTTCAACACGCAAAGCTCAGCGCAGAGGGCAGCGGTGAGATGGCAGCTGTCAAATCGTTGTCGCTTTTTTGATTTTTTTTATACGTTTTTGTCATCGCATTTTCTGCATTCTGCCAGTGTCAAGTATAAATGTACGTTTCCAGTTTTTAAAGTATCAAGTCATAAAATCATAGTCGGTCACACAAAATCAGTCATATTCAAGTCCAAGTGCTTTCATGGAGTTTTGTAAACAACACGTAAAGATATGTTTCACGACATTATATCACTTGCCCACATTCGACGCTTAATGGATAAAAACACCACTTTGGGCCAGTTACATCTTAATTGTTTTAGAATATTATCTGCAAATACATGTATAAAGTATTTAATCTAATTTTATTCTGAATTTAAGGACCCTGACACGCCGCTTTACGATTTAGAAAAATCTCGCGTTTGGCGAAAAACTAAATACACGTGATATCTTAATTACACCCCCCTCCCATCCTTGTGATATTTCGTGATTTTTGCCAAACACAATCCCCCCTCCCTTTCGAGTATCACGTGATTAATGGACGTCCCCTTGCTGGCATCTTCGACTAGCATACCTTCGCACTCCTCGCCGATAAGGTCAGGTCTGAACAGCAGCTCTGGCGCCCGGAACCTCGCTGGACCGATCTAGAAACATACTACACTTTTACACATCACACTAAAAGCATGGCATTATGTAAAAAAAAAAAATTAATTGGAACCGATTTGTGGCGGAAAACTATTTTGTACCTATTGTTTAAATTTGATATGAACCCATTGTATTGTCTTGTGTACAAAATGTGTTTATTTTCCATAAATAAAATCTTGTCTATTGTCTATAAGGGGCCATCCATAAAGTACGTCACACGAATTTCATGATTTTTAGACCCCTCCCCCCTTGTCACAGGTGGTCACATTTGTGAGACCCCCCCCCCCCGCCCCTGGTGTGACGTCAAAAATTTGCAATTTTACATCTATAAAAATTAATTAAAACAGCAGTTCCACAATCAGTTTCATTTCCATTCAAATTACTTTTTTTTTGTGAAATCAACATCAAATATTTGAAAAAATAACAAATTAATAAACTATTAATTGAAGAAAAAGAAAGGAACTTAGTTGTCTTCAGTCCATGGACTCTGAATCCATTCCTTTAAATTATTTATAATTTGCATAGAAGTCAGTTCGTTCTCATTGGAGTTGTTAACGTCAGCAACATTTGTGGTGTCTACATCTTCTTCATCCAACCATAACCATAATTTAATAATAATTTAAATAATTTAATATTTCAAATTTCGCGATTCAATTTATTACATTTGAAATGTGATGTCACAAAACTAGGACCCCCCCCCCCCCCCCCCCCCCACCCCTTGTCACACCATGTCACGTTTCGTCGACCCCCTCCCCCCCCCTTTACATGTGACGTACTTTATGGATGGCCCCTAATAAACAACAACAAAAAGTGATAAGTTTGTTCATTACTGATTAATAACTGGTTATGGGACAGTAAATAAAAGCCTTTTCATTACTCATACTCGGAAAGTAGGTCTGAAGTTGCCTGAGGAGCGGGTTGAAAGTAATACATTTCAGCCCTAGGGAGAATCACTTTCAACTGACAGTGACAGTTGACAAATGACAGACACTCAAATTATTTAAAAAAAACTAGTTCTATTTTCACATAAATTTGTATTGAACCATGTTACAACTTTTTTTTTCTCAGTGGATTATGGTCCCGCACTTCTCGTACATTTCCCAGTGTCAGTTTATTTTTAGTTTCCTTGTATTCGTAATGAAAAGCAAAGTGTTTACCTCGGGGTTAAAGACTTAATATCCCTCGAACCCCCGTCTCGGACTAAATAAGTTACTTTCGCCCCTAGGATAACAATGTACTATTGTTCGTAGCCGGTCAGGGTGATGAAAATAGAAGGATCCGTAATTATGAAAACGGAAAAAAGAGAGAGAGAGAGAGAAAGCGAGAGAGAGAGAGAGAGTTGTTTTATAACTAGGTTATGAAACAGCAAAGAAAATTTCTGTTTTCGTAGCTAGATATGAACTTTTAGTTACGAATGTAGATGAAGGGATTACATTCATGTTATTTCTGAAATAATAATAATAAAATAAGTTAAAAAAAATGTTGTATAATTGTTTAGTATTTTAATGAGTGTAAAATAATATAACAGACAATAATAATTAAATAATTTCTAATATGGATCAACGTGTCTGAAAATAAATGGTTTTTTTTTCTATTATTATAGATAGAGGTAAATGCCGGTAAATGGGTATGTATGTTTATGACCTCTTCACACTATAACGGCTGAACGGATTTGGATGAAACTCGGAATGGAGATAGCTCATTTCCCGAAGTAACATATTTAAACGGTTTTATTTAGCTTTTTTTTTCGGGAAATTTTTCCAACCAGTGGGATTTTTTCCCCACCAGTAGAAAAGGATAACATAACTCACCTCCAACTGCGTGCCGTCGGGTAACGTGTACTGCGCCCTCTCAGTGTCCAAGTTCTCCTCTTTGAGCGGGTTAGGGGACAGATAGCAAGCGCGCTCCTTTATAGACTTCACTATCTCTAGCTCGGCAGACGTGCGGAGATTCACACCTTCCTTGCGCAGGAGTAGCCTGGAAAATAATTGTACAGGTTAGTACAGGCACGCGCAGCGTGGGTAGGCCTCCCACTCAGGGCCCGATCTAGGCGGCAAAATTAAGGGGGCCGTTACACGGAGTCCACAATTTTTTTCTCTAGGACAGAGAAGCCTATAAAGATAAAAAAAACTTACTGACCATAAAATTACAATTGAAATTAAGTGGGAATTATTAAAAAAAAAGAAAATTGCGTGGACATTTCACACAGCGCCATCTAGCCCCAAACTAAGCAAAGCTTGCACTATGGAAACCAGTTAGCTAATAGATTACTTATATAAGTACTTTTTTAACCGACTTCAAAAAAGGAGGAGGTTCTATGTTCGACGGTATTTATGTTTTTTTTTAATGTATGATCACCGATTTCTCCTCTGTTATGGAGCGATTTTGAAATTTTAATTTTTATTTGTAATGATATACTCCCGACGTGGTCCCATATTAACTTGAAGTCAGTTGTTTTTTTTTGAAAAAGTTACCTGTTGTAATACTTATAACACATACAACACCCAGATACAGATAAAACATCTATGTTAGTTTAAAAAATATATATATATATTAGTGTCTAGTCTAGAAGATTACCTGAGGTATCTGGTGACGTCCCTGCCCGCGACGTCGACCCTCATGATGCTGTGCGGCATCGCGAACCCCTCGTAGATCGGCACCGCGTGCGTCACCCCATCACCGGAGTCCAGCACCACGCCGGTCGTGCGACCCGTCGCGTATCTACAATAGGGTAGATGACAGATGTTTATATCGTTGAAACCAATAGCTTTGATGAAGAATTTAAGTAAATATAGTATGTTTATTGAAAAAAAAAATTATATCGATTAATAATGTTCTGATATCTGAGCGTTTAAAGTTTTTGTTAGAGACAACTCTGTCCCTTTCCCACAAAACAAAAAATGACGTCACGCCTTTCTTGTCAGAATATAATTTATATGGCGTACTGAGAAGTGATGTCACGATTTGCTTTTTCGCCTCTCTGTCTAGCATGATATTAAAATGCTTATAGGTTGCTTATTTTTGATCAGATTTTCATTATCTTTTCATTAATCAGCTATATTTATGGGCCACATTTTAATAGGACAATTAAAAAAAACCAGTCATCTAGCCAATTACGTAATAATAATAACAACTACGGGAAATATATCATGAAGGACGGTACGGTCGACATTTGTCGGGCATGCCACCGTCCCGGGGAATCTCTCCGACATATCATTTCTGGTTGTTCGCATCTTGCTAATGGCGAGTATTTGTACAGAGCCAGGATCATCCACCAGCAACTTGCTCTTCAATACGGCCTTGTCGAGCCGGAGGTGCCGTACTATAAGTACGCACCAGCTCCAGTTCTCAATAATGGTCGTGCTTTGCTCTACTGGGAACGATCCACCATCACGGTATCAGGCTTATTGGCAACAATAGTCCTGTCCGTCGCCGGGCAGTGCTCGTCGACGTCACCATCCCACATGACGAGAATCTCGTAAAGGCCGAGGACAAACTCGGCAAGTACCTTGACTTGGCCTTCGAGATAACCGCCTGTGGGATGTTGACTCGACGATCATTGTCCCGATAGTCGTTTCGGCGAACGGTCTCATAGCGAAGAGCCTCGACCAATACCTCAAGAGGCTCTCGCTAGACGGTTGGGTCAAGGGTCAAATACAAAAGGCTGTGGTACTTGGCACGGCACGCATTGTCAGGAGGATCCTCACTCGGCAGCTTGAGCCCTGCCCCGCTGCCGGCGGCACTCTAGGTTTAGGTTTTTTATAATATTTGTATCTGTTTTTGTATATTTATTTATTTATTTATTGGGTACCAACATACCATACATCAACACATTATCAATAACACATGAAAGTAAAAAGAAACTAGATGCTGATACAATTATAGGCACCGACAACATGCAATAATGACACGAGCGGTATCTATAAATTAATCTTAAGTTATATTATATAAGACAAGTACATTTAACATTACCTACTATAATTATATTGACAAAAAGAAAATATATATATATTATATATATATATATTATGTGTTGTAAAAAACTTAAATTTAAGAAAGTAAATAAATAAGTGGATAATAATAAATACGCAGGGGCGGCTTTGTGGCGAGCCGTCGGTGAGTGGCGACACCGCGTATCCTGATTCCTTGGGGCTAAATGAGACCCCAGACCTCCGGCTTGCCTTAACTGGCTGTCCGGGGGTGGAAACCGCAAGAGCTAAGAACCTAAGCTCCAGGGTGGAAGTGTTAAAGGGCATAACGCCGCGAGTAGCGTTTAGTGAAAGCGCAGCACACCTCTCGACGCCCTAAGCCATCCACGTCAATGTTGCTCCTCTGGCACCAATATACGGTAGCCTTTATGGGGGGCCCATTTAGTGGATGGCGAGTCATCACTTGCCTTAATATTTTGATGTAATGAGACAAAATAGGCAGGTGCCGTTTCTCATTCTATAGACCAGTCAAATGTTTCATAAAAATTCACCAAAATAGGCCGATATTTTTTTACAATTTTATACCTTAACGTGTTTAAAATAGTGTATCATATTCCATTCACACCCATGTAATAGTTTTATAATGTTATTTTCCTATTCAAAAGGGCCTCTTGGTGTTGGCTTCGGCCCCACCAATGCTTCTTAAAGGCCCGGGCTTAGACTCGAGTTTCAAATGCAATAAAAGAAATAATAATAATAAATAAGCAGGGGCGGCCCTTCGTTCGGAAAATTGCGTAATATCTTCTCGTCCAAAATCCCGCAGTGTCTGAAGACAAGGGTCTACGACCAGTGTGTGTTGCCAGTGATGACATATGAAACTGAAACGTGGTCTTTAACTGCTAGCCTTTTGGAGAAACTTAACTTAAGTTAGAGTCACGCAACGGGCAATGGAGAGAGCTATGCTCGGAGTTACTTTGCGCGATAGAATCCGGAACGAGGACATTCGCCAAAGAACCAAAGTCACCAACATAGCTCGCAGGGTTTGGAAGTTGAAGTGGCTGTGGGCAGGACACATCGCTCGAAGAACTGACAACTGATGGGGAAGAAAGGTTCTTGAGTGGCGACCGCGAACCGGATTACGCAGCGTAGGAAGGCCTCCCACTAGGTGGACCGACGATAATGTAAAAGTCGCGGGCAACCGGTGGATGCAAATGGCAGATTGTCGTACAGTGTGACGGTCTAAGGGGGAGGCCGTCGTTCAGCAGTGGACGTCTCCGGGCTGGTGATGAAAGAGTTGCCACTAGGACTTCAAATATGGCCAGTATTGATCTTAGATAGTGATGGGGTGCAACAAGGAGGTCACTCAGGACCCACTGTAATCATACTAAAAAGAGATGGCGATTGAAGTGGTGGCAACACACTGGTTAAAAAACTTTGCCTGACACTGCGGGATTTGCGGCAACCCTTTAGTAATTTATTAATATTGCTGGTGCTAAATGAAAGCCAAGAGTACTTACAAGCTAAGCACGGCCTGCATGGATAGAAACAGAGCGGGTACATTGAAAGTTTCGAAGAACACTTCGGCGGCCTTCTCTCTGTTTCGTCGAGGGTTTAGCGGGGCCTCCGTTAGCAGTACCGGATGCTCCTCAGAGAATGTTGACAGTTGGTCCTGGTAATACAAAGAGAAAGTCATTTCATATCCAATGGCATATAATTTCTAGCAATTACAGGGACTGTGTTGAAGACAGCAACATTACTTTTGTCCGAGTTCAATTTCAGACTGTTATGTCCTAAAAACTAGGTCTAGATTAGCGAAGCAGGTGGCATAATAAGAGGCCCATAAGTAGCAGTGAGATAAGGAAGGCCGTGGATGCTGTTTGTGATGTGGTTTTAATATTAATTTGTACAATATTACCACGACGACATTGTAAAAGTCGCGGGCAAACAGTGGATGCAAATGGCAGGTTGTCGTACAGTGTGGCGGTCTAAGGGGGAGGCCTTCGTTCAGCAGTGGACGTCTCCGGGCTGGTGATGTTGATGACGATGACACCTACTAAAGCCTACCTTGCTATAAATGTAGTTCCAAACGCGTTCCATATCGTTCCAGTCAGTAACAATCCCATGCTCCATGGGGTATTTGATGGTGAGGAGACCTCGGTGCTCCTCGGCCCTCGGACCAACAAACAGCTCCCCTTCCAGCGCTCCGGCCATCACACGGATGTGCTTTGGCCGGCCGATACTAGAGCAAAACCACAAAAATATTAAGATTTTGTAGTGGCTCTATTGCAGAGACCACCTGGGGAAGTACCACACCTTTGCCTTATTCAACTGCCAAGCTGTAGTGTTCAAGCATTACTTTGTTTCGGTTTGAAGGGCATTGTTACCAGAGAAATTACTGGGTATAAAGAGATTTGACATGTAATATCTCAGGGAGACAAGCACAGTGCAGTGCGGTGCAGGGTTTTGTTGTCAAGTTCACAATTCTTACACTGCTACTGTTATGGGCAGGCGTGTCGCTTATCACCAGGCGAACATCTAGCTTATCTTGTCATTCAATACCATTAAAAAAAGGTGGTAATGACTAAATTTCAAGCAACTGTGACGGATGTTAATAGGAGCTTGTCAGTGTAACAATTTCTAAATTAAACATGCTCCATTAGAATTGATAGATAGCCTTCGCACTTACTTAAAATGGGTCTTGGCCATCGACAATGAAAGATACTGGTAAACGCGTGCCATTCAGGCACAGAGTCCGAGATAGCCAAAGAACTTTCTTTTTGTTGTATATATACAAGTCATATTACTGTTTATTGTATTAATTTAATACTTACTAGTTTGGGAACCTGCATTTTGGTATCTGATCGCCGGCAAAGCCCGCTTTGATAACACCAGAACCCTAAAACAACACCAACCGGTAAAAAAATAAACCTAATGCAGTGTTGACGTAAGTTGTATGAATGACTCATATTTTGAATAAATTAGGCTCAAACAAATAAAAGTTTAGGTAAATTTCGGTGGGAAACCTTTAACAATATATTTTTCCGGTTTTAAAGGCTTTTGAGGCCGTTTACAATAAGATTTTAGTAAATTGTTAGGTGCGATATTGAGGACATCCGAAACAAACGCTTTAGTGGAATTTGTAGGATACTTACATTATCTATTACTACGGGCTGGTTGACTATTACATCATTTAGTTCCATCTTCATTGGTGTAATTGAGAATTGATTTTATTTTCTCGTATTTCTGGAAAATTGTTTTCCAAAATCTACATTCGGGACCAATTTTTACCAATGCCTGAAAAACGTTCCAATACTTCCAATTTGTCATATCGCCGTCACCACCAATCACCATCGTATCGAGGTTGTGGAAACTATTGATTTATTCACTCTCTCCTTCACACATTAAGAAGTACCATAAGCCTGTCTTACTCTCATGACAAACAAAATATTTGAATTTTTAGAAATTTGACAAGAACGGCAAGTGGGAACATCGAGAATGAATGGCATCGTAACAGATCATACGATTATTCACAGAGTATATAAGTAGTTTCATTCAAAATATTAATGATAAAAAAATAATACACCTCAGACTCATCACACAGACAGATCAGATTTATCACAGCACAGACATAATATTATGTATACTTATACATTTTAGCTGTGTTCTGTGGTATTTATTTAATTTCTCCAACTACCGAGGCGAGGGCACGATGGGCAAGCGTGACGCTTACCACTAAGGGAACGTCTCGCTCGTCTCGTACATAAATCGATTGCAATAAAGTTTCGCAGCGAATTGAGATCTCGGGACCCCCCAACACCCCCCAATGATTTCTATGTATGTCTGTGGAACCCCCATATATTTTATCTTCCAAACCTCAGAGTAATATTATTACCGACGGTATACCTACTGGTATATCCATGGAATGGAATCCGAAACAAAGATATTATAAATACAAGATTTATGGATCCGAAATAATAAAGTGCAAATTTTCATTTTATATATTCTGTACCTATCTATATTGATCTTGTACAGCTACTACAATAGTTTACTGTTACCTATTATAAATGAATACACTGCAATTAAATTATACATACATATAAGGAAGTTGACTATAGGCTTTACTTAAGGTAACAAACTTCGTTTAACTATTGCGCCATTCAAAAACAGTAGGTATTATATTATCTGTGGCAGTACTAACTAGCTTCATTAGGCGTTGTAAAAGTAAGAAGAAGAATTGAATAACTTATTTTCACACATTATAGACATTTGATTACAGGCTTTATACCTCATGCTTAGTACTAATATCTTTCGTCTAAACAAACTAATTAGCGCTTAGTATTCGTAAGTGCCAATGCAAGTGAATAGAACCCGATCGTAATTACTAAGCATCAAGTATCATATTCATATTAACCGATTAGTACTTATGATAAGTATGAAGCTCGTGTAATCTACCGTCGGACCACCGGTCGAGGCGGCATGGCGCACCATCGCCTCGACTCTTCTACCCCGCCGCCGCCGCCACGACTTAACTTATAATTTACCTCTATGATAATTACTTATCAATGCATGATGATATTTACTATTTAAATATTCTTTTCGGGCTTCTTATTTCGGGGTGTCACAGACTGAAGTACTCCGCCAAAAGAAGCTTATTGCATTCTTTATTAATTAATGATAGGCGAGTAGCATTATGCCGTGTACCTTTATCAAAGTGTTGAAATTCAGTATTTGTCTGTTAAGTCTATCTTTTATTTATATATATTTATTTTTTATCCATTTATCCAGATTGTTCCTAAATGCATTCAAGGATTTGAATGAAATTATATCCTCAGGCAACCTGTTCCAATTATAAACAACTCTATTGCCGAGGATGTGGTGTGCAGTGTTGGTCTGTGATGGAGCTGGCTGCAGAAGAATTTTATGGGGTCTACTTTCTCTAATGTAGTCTTTCAGTGAATAGATTAAGATTATTGTAGAGATCCTCGGAGCAGGTCTTATGACTCCACTTAAACATCCGCCTCCTCGGGCAACGTATCAGGCTCCTCTGGCTCTCTAGGTAATCTTGATAATATATCGCTATACACTTCTTCAAAAGATCTTCTGTTATGTATTTCTTCATGTCGTTTCAGAGCACGTACATGAGCCGTTCTATAGCTGCAAGTATCACACTTATATGGTTTTTCTCCAGTGTGAGTTCGGATGTGTGTCTTTAAACAGCTCGCTTGCGTTGATCTATAATCACAAAATTTACACTTATATGGTTTTTCTCCTGTGTGTGTGCGTATGTGTGCTCTCAAATCATTTGAATGCGCAGATTTGTATTCACAAATATCACATTCGTATGGTTTCTCTCCTGTGTGTTTTCGCATATGACCTTTTAAGCCAGCGATCTGGTTTGACGAATAATCGCACAAGTCACACTTGTACGGTTTTTGTCCTGTGTGTATACGCATATGTACTCTTAAGCCGTATGGTTGTAATGCTCCAAAATCACACAAATTACATTTATGTGGTTTGTCTCCTGCATGTCTACGTAGATGTTTTCTTAAAGAGCATTGTCTCGCCGCTGTATAGCTACAAATATGACACTTATGTCTCTTTTCCCCAGTATGTACGAGGACATGGCTTTTAAGATGTCCTATGTGAGATGCTCGGTAATGGCAAACGTCACATTTGTATGGTTTCTCTCCAGTGTGTGTACGAATGTGGTGTGTTAGGCTTCTAGCATGCATCGTTTTGAAATCACATGTATCACATTTATAAGGTTTATCTGCATGTATTATTTCGACTAGTTTCTCTTCAGGTTTTTCTACCTCTGCTCCCTCTGAGGGGATGTTAACAGTTTCGACTTTTACCTCTTCAGTAAGCTTTTGTGAAATTGGCTCCGCAGATGTTTCGTCACATTTATTATATATTTCTTCAGTGTGTCCTATTTCCATTTTTATTTTAAGGGAATAAATCTTGTTCAGTCGGTTACCACTTTTGCCTTGCACCGTAGAGCGGTTAGATAGCAATGATTAATAAATCAAATGCGTGTCTTGAATAGAGGATTTAGATTTCAGTATTGAAGTGTTATTTTACAATTATTTTATAACGCCTGGAATTACAGAAACAATATACCCAGCACCTTAAGAAGTAGGGCTTTCGCTTTTCTGTGCCCAGCACAGAACACAAAAGTATCCCGAGAAGGGCTTTCTTTTCATTACTTTGTAAAACGTCTTCGTCTCAGTTTGTTTTGTTCTATTCTATTTTATAGTGCACTAAACTAAAGTAAATTGTTGATTGATGATTTCCGGTATTCATCGTAATTTTAATCACATTCTCTTTGATTTGATTTCCCATGAAAATCAACTAAAATTTGAAAATGATTTTTATGAATCGCAGCGCCCAGCGCGGTTGTTGTTTTTAATTCTGCAATGAAACTAGCAAAGAATAATTTTACTAGGAACTAGTAAATTTCTCCGTGCCGGGAGGCAATAATGTACGACACAGATAATGTACGGCATGATATTGTACAGCATAATAATGTACAGCATGATAATTGGTGTACATGTACATCAAATATCATGCTGTGCAATATCGTGCTGTGCAATATCATGCTGTACATTATCGGCTCGGCTCAATATTTCACACCCCGATTTTGTACAGACTGATATTTGATGTACAAGTACTCGAATTCCTTATTTGTATAGCAGTTAGGTTCAAGTTTTTTTTTTTTAAATGTCAATTTGAGAAATGTACTCGGATTATTGGCTGTACAATTTAAGGCCGTACTTTATAGACACGAGCCGATAATGGACGGCCAGTATTGTACGACATGGATTGTACAGCATGATATTCGATGTACATGTACACCAATTATCATGCTGTGTATTGTTATGTATACATTATCGTGTCGGCAAATATCATGTTGTACATTATTGACACCCCCAGTGCCGCGGACCAACGCCGCGTTCCGAATTGAGTCAAAATCGCTGTTGGCGTTGTGGGCGATAAATGTCGTTCCGTTTTGATTATTGGGCTGACAGCGCTATCAGCGTGATATCATTTCGGAATGGCTGAACATGGGAAACTAATAAACTAACCTCTTTCGAACTAGTCTGCACTTAAATATAACTGGATTTGGTTATCAGCAGTCTCATCATTAATCACGACCAACATTATTTCTCTTCTATAACAGTTTTTCTTCTTCATAAGTATTTACAAACAACTCGCCTTTTACTTTCCATACTTATCTTGTACGAGTTAAACGTCAGATTTGACAGCGCTCACAGTGATAACGCCGGGAAGCAATATCACTGTGAACGCAAGATGGCGCCAGTAATGACGTCATCCATGACGTCGAGACTGCTATCGTAGACGCACTAAAGCCAATTCGGAATGGGGTTTTATCGCGCTCACAGCGCCAACAGCGATTTTGACTCAATTCGGAACGCGGCGCAAATGACCACTGTTTCGTTCAATTCTTTTCTTTAAGTTTGCTTTTGATAAAGCTAAGATATTTAGTATAAAATGATATTCTTACTGATATTGTGCTTCAATTTGTTACTAGTTTCAGCTAACCAAGCCAAATACAACGGCAAATGCAATAACAAAGATGTCTGTGAAAATGAAGACGATACTCAAACCCTCGATCGACGACTGTTATTTTATGATGTAAATCCACCAGAAGGCTTCAATCTACGCCGAGACGTGTACATGAGGTTTGCTATCATGCTAGCGGAAGCCCAAAAACGCGGGGAGAAGTTGAACTGGGACCTAGTTCTACCTCCATGGTATGCCATGTATCACTGGAAATCGGAATCTTATCACGACCCGCCTAAGCCTTGGAGCATGTTTTTCGATGTCCATTCCCTTGGTTTATTCGTCCCAGTGCTTGAATTGTACCATGTAATGCAAAATTCTGGCCGATATGGTTTAAATATAGACACTTTGTATATTCTCCAAAATTTTGAGGACCCATTTGAAGATGGTGAATTTCGAGACAAATGGAATATTCTAGGCCCTTGTCAGTACGAAGGACATTTTTGGGGATACCACAACATTACTGCTAAACGAGTTATATGTGTTCAATTTCAAGGAAGCATCACACAACTATGGGACTTAATTGGACAACAACCTGATGATAGAAAAGCAATGTTTTTTCATGGAGAAATACCATTACATAGCTCGTATGGTACTAAAACTTACTGGGATTGTAGAAAAAGCATGCAGTTTAACACAGAACTAGTCGAAGCAGCTGATTCGTTCATCATCAAGAAATTAAGGTGCTCGGAAGTTAAATGTGAAAACTATTTATCGATACACTGGAGAAGACAAGATTTTGATCGAGCCAACCGTAGTACTTCTATTAAAGGAACAGCAGAACAGATTCACCAAACAATTAAGAAGAAATCGGTGGGAATACAAGACATTTTTATTGCTTCAGATGGGACAAATAAAGAATTAAAGTTACTGGAAGCAGAATTAAAAATGTTGGGTTATACATCACATTTCTACATACCAGATGTTAGCAAATATACAGATGGACAGATTGCTATTATTGAGCAGATTATTGCCTCACGTAGCGTTTATTTTATAGGTACACACGAGAGTACGTTTACGTATAGGATACAGGAGGAAAGAGAGATCCTAGGGTTTGATAGCAGTACCACTTTTAACAGGCTTTGTCCTGATCTTGGAGAGTGTGAAAAACCTTCACGATGGACTATTGTCCACTAGTCAAAATAATGCTGCACCAGTTAGTTATTGTAAACTTCTTTAAAACATCTAAGATAAAAAAGATTCTAAATTAGCTCTTGTGCTGCAACTCGTCCTTCATTTCTGTTATATCAAAGTCTAGGATAACAGAAAACTTCAACTGGTTTATTTAATAGCCATTTAGTCTAAAACTTAAGACTAAATAGCTGATTCAGACAGAGGTCAGTACTTGGTATTTGGTAAAAAAAGTACCTGACATTGAAAGATACGAGGAAAGCTTACCTAGTCTAGCTAAATATAAAATGTGCCATATTAAATGTATAAGTAAAAAATACAATTAATTTGAACCAAAGATCAATTGTAAGTACAAAATATACAGTAGCGGTAGGACTGGATAACAATTTATTACTTTTAAGTACTAATCTCTTACGGCCTTACTTAAAAAAACTTTTCAAAAGTTAGTCACTGCTTAAGATGCTCTACCATCTTCTCTCTGACGTGAAGTTGCACGTGCTAGAAAAGGACATTGAAGTTTAAGCAGTGACTAAGAGAATCGAGATTATTCTAGGTAAGGCCGTTATTGTGGTAAACTTTGAAGGCTTTATTTGACAGATCTGAACTAACTAAAATATCGCTATCACTGTCTTACCAGGCATGTTAGTTAAGGACAGCAATACTTTAGTTCTCTCACCCTTCAAAATCAACCACACTAACAGTCTTACCTAAAAAAACTTCTCTGTCCTTTTCTAGCACATGCGACTACACGTCAGAGAGAAGATGGCAGAGCATCTTAAGCAGTGACTAACGGTTGAAAAGTTTTTTAAGTAATGCCGTGAATATTTTGACTTTTTTCATAGCACATTTTTGTTCCAGTTAAAAAGTCCTTTTCAGAACTACTCATAAATTATTTTACTAAACTTTTACTGTTTCATTTTTATAGTACTTATTCTCACAGTTTTTGTATGGTAGTATTCATCAAAAGTTATTTTCAATGTCCAGCTTAAAGATACTCAATGTTTAAAAAATAATAGTCGAAGCCGGAACGGGCCGCTAGTCCAGAATAATCCTGATACCCAATTCGTTGGCAACACCAGGCAACACTTACTGCTGCTGAGTTTTGGCGGGAACGCGAGAAAATCATGTCGCTGCATTGTATCATTTTCCTAAACTTGTGTTTTTTCGAGCGTTAATGCATAAAAATGGTGGCGTTTTATTCATTAAGTGCTGATTTACGAGCAAGAGTGTGGCCAAGTGATATAATGTAGTGAAACGTGTCTTTTCGTGTTGTTTCCAAAACTCCGAAGAAGCTTGTAGTAAAGTTGCCACGACTTTACTAGGGCATGATTTGACTTGACTTGACTGTGACTTACTATGTGTGACTTGGACTGTGACTACGACTCATTTAACTGTACAAAAGCCGGATTGATAAAGAAATATGTATTCGGCTGAAGGACTAGTATCCATGGCCAGGAACTATTAAAACAACTTACTGCTGCTGAGTTTTGGCGGGAACGCGAGAAAATCATGACGCTGCATTGTATTATTTTCCAAAACTTGTGTTTTTTCGAGAGTTAATGCATAAAAATAATGGCGTTTTATTCATTAAGTGTTGATTTACGAGCAAGAGTGTGGGCAAGTGATATAACGTAGTGAAACGTGTCATTTCGTGTTGTTTCCAAAACTCCGAAGAAGCTCGTAGTAAAGTTGCCACGACTTTACTAGGGCATGATTGGACTTGACTGTGACTTACTGTGTGTGACTAGGACTGTGACTACGACTCATTTAACTGCAGAAAGAAGGATCGATGAAGAAATATGTATTCGGCTGAAGGACTCGTATCCATGGCCAGGAACTATTAGAAACTTACGTAGTATTTACTTACTCTATGCTTACTGCTGCTGAGATACAATTTTGATTCAAAATAATTGTAATTTGTAAATTTTGCGAGTAAAATTTTACCGAAATGGTAAAGTAAACAATACCTAATTGAGTTATTGACTGAGTGCGAAATATCGGCAACCTGTGTTGAATCGGTAGGTTTCTACACCCATTCTGTAATACCTTCACTGAAATCGGATGTTATATTTTGTACTTGAGATATTATAATTATTTGTAGAAAATCGGAAGCGTGCAAATATAGCCATAAATTAAAAGAATTTTGGGTTTTTAACCTTACCGTACGTCACATAAGTGGTCATAGTAAATAAATCTAAATTTATCAGTACTACCATAAATAACATATTGTATCTACTGAAAAACGCATCAAATCATCATCAACCGAACAAAAAATATGTGCTATGGATTTAATACGTACTCTATAAGGTTCTGCAGAAAATAGTATGTAATTTTCATAGTAACTAACACAATAATAGAAGGTAAATAATAAAAAGAAGTAGAATAGAGAATACTATTTATTACCATTATGCTAGGGCTTCACCTGCATGACGCTTTACGTCCAGTATCGGAATAATTAACGTGCAATAAATGATGCATTAAACAATGCGCTACATGGGCGGCCACACTATCATTTGACTTTGAATATCACCTAACGTCTAACGACGTTAATAATGCCACTAGCCTATTACCGTGCTAACACCCGGCCATATCTGCATACTGTATCGAATATCGCGCAAAATAATGGCATTACACACAGGTGAAGCCCTAGCATTATAGGTAATGTATACATATAAACCAACTGGTGGATGCAAATGGCAGGTTATCGTATAGTGTGGCGGTCTAAGGGGGATGCCTTCGTTCAGCAGTGGACGTCTCCGGGCTGATGATGATGATACATGTAATGCTAGGGCTTCACCTGCTTGACGCTTTATGTCCAGTTCTTATTCTTATTCAACGTGGGGGCGATAAGTCCTGCACTGATGTCCCGCTAGGGGTGTATTGTGCATTTCCCCCGCCAGCGTCTACCCGAGCCAACCCAGCTCCTTGAAATAACGGAGCGAGGCTCTGGGCCGCTGGCATAGTAACTCCAGTGGGTTAGATGGAAGTGAACATGTTAATGTATACATGTAAAAAATAATTTTTTTTAAATAAATAAGTTAATAAACAGTTTACTAATTATGACACGTAAGGCAGAGACTTCTGTAGCGCATTTGTTGACATTCTAGGACACAAGTACTTACACTAGAAATGCTCATTGTTTTATAAGGTTTTATGTTTAATAAAGATATTTTGAAATTGAAATTTCTTCTGTAGCAGTTGGGACGAAAACCCAAAGATTGCTTGTTTGCAGGTTCAAGTCCCGCGAGAGGTCATAATTTTTTGTATTGTCTATGCTTTAAATACATATAAAAAACTTTTCAGTCTGTTTATAAATAATAATAATAATAATAAAGACGTTTATTTCAGGCACATAACCCATAGTAATATAAAATAATAATAAAAGCAAAGTTAAAACATTAAAATTAATATTAAATAAATAAACTAGTTAGCTATTTAAAACTAAATTAAATAAGTCAATAGGCTATTTTCGGTTTTCGCTCTGATGAACAGATATCCAGAATCTATAAATTGGACATGACAGATTATTGGACAGGCACTGCAGTATGCTGTTATTCGATCCCCGTATCCTATCCCAAAAGGACGCGATACGAGATCGAATAAATGTTTTAACAGTTCCAGATGTCTGGAGACATAAGTTCCACTTCCGACTTCATCATGCCAGAAGAAGGGGTTGCGCAGAAGAGAGTGTATCATAAGAGTAACATATGTGAGTATAATCTACCTTTAAAAAATTGACCACTACTGGACTTAGGCCTACCCTTATACCCTGACTGCCTTATAGCTCAGTTGGTAGCATGTCTGGTTTCAGAGCTGTAGGGCGCGGGTTCGATCCTCACCCAGGACAAACATTTATGTGACGAACATAGATGTTTGTTCTGTCTGGGTGTAGTATGTATTTACAAAAAAAAATGTATATAAGTATTCTATCACTACCATGTAAAGCCAAAACACTGTATCTCAACAAAAGCTGATTCGAGAAAACGTGCTTTGAAGTTTATTTTGGATTTCGCATGATTTTGTATGAATTTTATTTAAAAAACTTTGTGTCTGGTATCATTGTAAAGGTATTTTTAAGGTCTGTCTAGCCATGTCTATATCGTTCATATATTTTATGAAATAAGGGAATTAAACATTAAAACGTGTATTTTCACAATGAATCTCATGAAGAATTGTGACATTTGTTAAGCCGGAACACTGTATCTTTAGAACATTTTACACACACACACACATGCACATGCTTACATGCAAGCATGCATGTATGATGATGCCCATAGTTAAAGTACAACTTGATCAGTATTTTTTTACGGCAACTATTCATATTTGCGCAAAAAGCTTTAAGGCCGGGTATTTCACGTTTCAAGCACATTTTTTAATGAGTTCAATAATTAGTCTAAAGCTGTATCAGTTAGGGTCACATTTAGCGGAGCAAAAATATGGCGGTTACGCAGATTCGTGCGTGTCAAACTTCGATTTTTGAAGATTTTCTCAGATTACTTGAAAAGTATAGAATTTAATAACTTTTGAATCTCAGCATGCTCTCCAAAATACTATTAACTTATAATACATATTTTTTTAATGTGTCTATGTGCTGTAATTAGGACATAAAACTGAAAATGGTTTAAAAATAGACACTGCTTCGGTATTTTTTTCTATCGAGCGAGTTGTTACCAATCATGTTTCTAAATTCACAATTGTCTAAATAATATGTTCATCTATGATATTACACTAACTCCGTATTTTTTTTCAAATTAGAAGTATGCGAACTTATGTATCAAAAGTTGCAAAAACCTAAATAAGCCCGTCTTAAACAATGACATTACGCGCTGGTGACGGTAAATTCACTAACCAAATTGCACGAGTTCAAATTCGAAATATATCGACCTCGGAGCGCACCCACTCCCGCGTGGAGTGCACCAGTCTATCCAACGCTAGTTGAGCTTTCCGCGCGTTACGCAAGTACTAAGAGCAGAGGTCTAAATACTTTGGATTTTTAAAACACTATCGGCCTTACTACAAAACGCCGCTCAAACCTTAGTCACTGTTTAAGATGCTCTGACAACTTCTCGCTGACGTGAAAAGTTACGTGCGAGAACAAGACAGAGAACTTTAAGCAGTGACTAAGTTTAAACGGCGTTTTGTATTAAGTCCGTGTTGTATCTGTGAGAGATTTAATGCACGTGATTATTATTAAAACAAAGTACTGTAACTTTAATTGCAGTGTCATGCAATTTTAAACTTTCAAATCTTTGAAATACAGTATTTTTTGTATGTTCAGATTCAGATTCAGATATTTATTGCTTCCATAGTGTACACAGATATTGTCAAAAAGAAGTTTCATATGGACCCTGTCGGGCGCAGCAATAGTAGAAGAGAGGAGGACGACTTCATTTAACAATAAGATGCCTATTAAATAGAGGTATTTTAGGAGGTTCGTCATAAATTAATAATAAATTGTGTCAATAATACTAGTAATAATAAATTAATAACGATTCGTAAATAATAAAACAAATTGAAATTGAAACTGTAAAAAAAAAAAAAAACGTAATCATTAGTTCGTATCTTTTAAAAATTCGTCAATTGAATTATAAGCCCCATTTAACCTTTAAATAAAATAACAAAAATGTTGTTTAGCATTTGTGATTCTAGACACAGCTAGGTACCCTCTAATTTATTTAAGTAAGAGTGCTGTATCAGCGAGCTATGCGCGGTTAATAGTGTTTATGTTAATATCTACCCATGTATTCAATGTAGGAAAAAGTTTTTAATATAGGCAATGATTATATCAGATTCTGATTCAGATTCTTTATTCATAACAAATATTGTTATAGGTCAAAAAATAATGTTAAGTAATTGTATACAAATTTAACAAGACGAACATAAAATAAATCAATTTTCAATCTTAATAATATTAAATAAATTAAATGTTTACAAAGTATGTAAACGTACTTACACCAACCAGATTATTATCAATTAATATGAATATTATACATTGAATATAGGTGTGTGGAGTACGCAAAAATAAACTGTTTGAGTGTTGTTAAACCGAAACACTGTATCTCGAGTTACATTGTTATGGATTTACACAACAGATCAGCTATCCAGTTTCCATATTACAAGCTTTGCTTAGTTTGGGGCTAGATGGCGCTGTGTGTAAAATGTCCATGGATTTATTTATTCACCGTTGAAGGGTGATTGGGATGGAGCATGCTTACGTAGAAGGAATCAGTTTTCAAATTCAAATTCAATTTATTTAAGCATGTGGGCCTGGGTAACAGAGTTGGTATACATATTATATGAAAAAGTCAGAATCTCCAGGTCCCGCCTTGACAGCGTACATGCTAATACATTAATATAAATTAATGAAGAAAAATATTAACTAAATTAAATAAAATAACACTTTTTTTAAACATTTCAATTAAAGAATAATAATAATTAGTACTTATTACAAACTATTAAAACCTTAAATTATAAATGTCACGAAACATCTGATACTGTCAAATCGTATTGTCATTTTCATAGGATTTGAAGACACATATGTTGAAAAAATATATAGATGGATAAACTGTTTATCGTACACAGCAAAATGATTAATAACAGTCGTGATGATCGCAACACAAAAATGAGCTTAGAACTTGCATGCTAAAATAGCATGCGTTAAAGAGAAAGATTTATGCATTTTTTCTCTTTGTCGTTGTAACCAGCGACGGTGATAATGGACTGGACGGGCCCAGCGCTTGCAAATCGATCAAAATTAACAAGACAACACAATCAAGCATACCTAGCTAAAAGTATGCATATTACATTTGCCGGAAAATAGAGATAGCGAATCTAATTACTTCATGCCAAAAAGAGAACACATGTACATGTATTAGAAGTTTGTATTGTCGTATCGTACGGCTCGCATGTTGCAAAGACAGAGTATGACTGAAGCGAGTGGAGAGCCGGCGCTCAACATATAGTCTTCCAAATCCGTGCGGTTATTTCCCGTCCATTCATCTTATCATTGTCGCTGGGTATAACCGGTTGAAAGCAAGCTTCGCTTAACTCCAAGCTTTGTATGGAAAGTGTGTCAAACATTACCCATGACAGAGAGATTTGTGTTTTTCTAAAATATGTAAGGTTTTATGGATTTTCGAAGTAAAAAGCTTAGGATTAATATTCATGCTTGAGGGACTGGCAACGTTTTTTCCAACGATCGGACGGTACTCGATAAGTGGGGTATCACTCAGGCTGGGTCGTTGGATCCGCGCGGTAGGAATAAGAACGATGGGATTAATATGTAATGGTTAGGTTATATTGTTCTCATGGTTGGATATTATGGTTGTGGTTGACCTAAACTGTGTTGATTATTCACCCGATTTTAACAAATATATAATTTATATTCAAATCTATTATGAAAGCTAACGTGGTTTGACACATTTTTGTTTTATTTATACGGGAATACTCACGTTTAATTAAATCGGATACTCCGACTATAGTTTCGATCGCATCCGGTGACCTTTTTCAAAGAGTGAAAACAGTGCCCGACGCGCGATCTAGTTGGTATCATCGCGTGGTGAAGTGTTTTGGACATTGTTACAATGGTGCAGTGTTGTAGTTTGGGTTGCAAACCGCGCATAGCTCGCTGATACGGCACTCTTACTTAAATAAATTAGAGGGTACCTAGTAGTGTCTAGAATCACAAATGCAAAACAAAATGTATGTTATTTTTTTTAAAGGTTAAATGGGGGGTAGTTTCAGTTTTGTCCTTTTGATGCACATTTTTGTCAAAACCTCGCGTGGATCAATGTGAATTTAAATTATTTTATTCGAGTTTCATGTTATATGTCTTTATGATATTGTAAGGGTTTTCAATCAACAAGGGATCTTTATAGTTTTTGTGTTACATCAAGTGTAAAAAGTGTTAAATGTCTGAAGTGGAAATTACGAGGATCATTATAGTGGACGGTAAGGAGTTGCTAAACGCTTTTTTGCTGGAGGTCTAAAATGGCCGCATTAAGCAATAGGGTAGATGACTGATGTTTATATCGTTGAAACCAATAGCTTTGATGAAGAATTTAAGTAAATATAGTATGTATATTGAAAAAAATATTTAAATCGGTTAATAATGTTCTGATATATGAGCGTTTAAAGTTTTTGTTAGGGACAACTCTGTCCCTTTCCCACAAAACAAACAATGACGTCACGCCTTACTTGTCAGAATATAATTTATATGGCGTACAGAAGAAGTGACGTCACGATTTGCTGTTTTGCCTCTCTGTCTAGCGTGATATTAAAATGCTTATAAGTTGCTTATTTTTGATCAGATTTTCATTTTCTTTTCATCAATCAGCTATATTTATGGGCCACATTTTAATAGGACAATAAAAAATAACCAGTCATCTAGCCTATTCCCCTGACAGCAGTTCATCTAATGAATTCTTAGCAGAATGAATTGTAAAAAGTTGCTCTCGAGTAACTTCTAACGAATCTGCAAGTTGACTTTAATAATTCATCTTTCATCGACCATTTTACGACTTTCTATAGTAAACTGTTTAACGAATGAATTCCGTAATAGAATCATTGGCAAAATCATAGTATGTATTGGCGCTTAAGAGGCTGACAATAGCTGATCCTCCGCACGTCTGTGGTCTCTGTCTAATTACATAGATAAAAAAGAGAAACCGGCGCACTTGCGCCACGTTTAATACAGTTTTTTTTGGAATATAATTAATTGCGATAACGTTATTACATAAGAAAAAAACTAGTTCATTAGCTATAACCATTACTCGTTTTATTCATGTGTCTTCATACAAAAAAAACAAAGAGAAATTCACATAGAAATTCATTTTTAGAGGTTGTTTTACGATATTTTTCTATCGAGAAAATTATTCGCAAACGTATTTTCGAAACAATTGCTAAATAGGAAATATGATCTAGATATACTTTAACCAGAATAAATCCAATTTGGGTGTACTTATCTTCTTAATATCAAAGTTATAATTTAAAAACCCTCGACTTTCCTGAATAACTAAGAACATTTGAACTAAGGACATAATTTTTAGTTTTTTTAAAATAAAATTAAGTGACTAGACGAGCAAGGCATTCGCCTGGTGCTAAGCGTCACACCTGCCACTAACAGTAGCAGTGCCAGAATTGTGAACTTTCGAACACACTCCTGCGCCTCACGCACTGCGCTCGACACCCTGAGATATTAGATGTTAAATCTCTTCATACCCAGTAATTTCTCTGGTAACATTGCCCTTCAAACCGGAACACAGTAATGCTTGCACACTACTGCTTGGCGGTTGAATAACTGGCAAAGGTGTGGTACTTCCCCAGGCGGACTATGCAGTAGAGTCCTACCACTACAGAAAAATGTCGTCGTCAGCCATAAAACGTCCACTGCTGGACGAAGACCTCCCCCTGTATAGAGGGGTGTTGCCATAATCCCCACGCTTGGCAGGCGGCTTGGGGATCGCAGAGCTCACCACCGTTAACCAAGAGGACGCTGCTGCCCGTCCTCCGGTGGGTCTGGTTGCAGTTTAAGGACATACCCAGGTTCTAAAAAAAAACGTACGTTGTTGTAATTATAGGTATACGAGGGCGGCACTGAAAATTTCGGGAATCAAGGAAGTGACACAACATTACTATTTAAAAATATATTTATTGCTTTTCGAAGTATTCTCCGCGAAATTTGACACATTTTTCCATACGATGGAACCAATCATTGAAGCAACCATTCCATTCGGAAGTTGGGGTCTCCAAAATGGCCGTTTTGTAGGCGTCCACAGCTTCTTCAGGTGATGAAAATCTCTGTCCACGCAATTTATTCTTTATTTTAGGGAAAGTATAGAAATCATTAGGGCTTAGGTCGGGGCTGTACGGCGGATGGTCCAATAATTCTATGTTTTCTTGCTCTAAAAACTCTTTTGTTCTGTGCGCGGTGTGAGAACTCGCATTGTCGTGATGGAGGATGATGCGGCGGTTGCAGTTCTCTTTACGGAGTTCAGAAACGACCTGTGGCAAACAAATGCTAGCATACCATTCTGCATTAACCGTTCTTTGTCCCTCAAGAGGAATAGTCGTAACATGGCCGGTTTTGGAGACAAACGTGGCCACCATTTTTTTTGCAACACTCCGTGAACGAACAATTTTTGTTGGCTTTAACTCATTTTCGAACACTCAAACTCGTGACTGGTTTTTTGTTTCGGGTTCGTACGCGTATATCCAGGATTCGTCACCTGATACGATGTTGTATACAGCATTTGAGGATCCTGCGTGGAATCTTTCGAGAGTTCTGACGCACCAAGTAACGCGAGCCGCTTTTTGCTCTTCACAGAGCGAATGCGGTATCCATCGGGAAAACAACTTTTTTACACCTAATTTTTCATGCAAGATTATTTGTATTTGACTCATGCCAATGTCTAAAGTTGCCTGAATTTCGCGGTATGTCACATGTCGATCTTCCTCAATCAGCTTACGCACAGCATCAACGTTTTCTTGGGTGACTGCAGTTTTTGGACGACCTTGACGGGGATCATCACTGAGCTTGACACGTCCACGTTGAAATTCAGCAAACCAGCGATAAATTGTGGTTTTGGATGGGGCTTTATCACCAAATGCAGAAATCATCCGGTCAACACACTGTTTTTGTGTTAAACCACTTCGAAAGTCATAATAAATCATCGCTCTTGAATTTTCTCGAGTCAATTCCATTTTCTCAACGACTAAACAAGTTTGACAAAACCTTGTGACAAGACCGAGAATATTTTTTTAAATAAATAAATGGTATTCGATTTTTAAAACCAAGGAGTTTTCAATTTAAAAGATTTTAATATGACAGAAACAGTGGAAATATTCCATTCCCGATACTTTTAGTGTAGCCCTCGTATCTAGACAATAGACAATAGACAGTAGTTTATTTGCGACAAAAAACATAGCACACAAACAAAGGATATCAGGAAAAACAATAAATTGTAATCTTTCGTCTATCTATGGATATCTATCTATGATTTTGTATCTATGGATGTTTTTTCTATGCAATCTAATCTGCCCTGACTAGATTATGCAGACCAAAGCCATCATCACCAGCCAGAAGACGTCAACTGCTAGACGAAGGCCTCCCACTTAATAACAATAATAAATAATGGAAAACATTTTACACACAGCGCCATCTAGCCCCATACTAAGCAAAGCTTGTATTATGGAAAGCAAATAGCTGATAGAATACTTTATACTTTTTTTTTCTCGTAAATACATACAACACCCAAACACAGAACAAACATCTATGTTAGACTTAAATGTTTACCCTGGGTGGGGATCGAACCCACGCCCAATAGCTCTGAAGGCAGACATGCTACCAACTGAGCTATAATGCTGAGGCGTTGCTATATTCCATCCCTACGCTTGGCAGGCGGCTTGGGCAGTGTTGCCAACTGCACCATAATCTTTTTAGCTAGATGTTTTGCAAATAGTAGCCACATCATCACATCATAATAACCCCGAAAAGTAGCTAGAAGTAGCCAACGATAAAAACTAAATATTGCTATAGTCACCGCGTTACCAACTGAGTCGTGCGGCCATAAATCATGGCCGCACGACCCGCAAGTGCAAGCAAGACCCACAAGTGCGACCACAAGCAACACCCACAAGTGCGAGCGAGATAGACATAGTGAATGATTTATGGCCGCACGACTCAGTTGGTAACGTGGTGACTATAGCTATGAAATAGTTGATTTAACAACAGTGGGCTTGGGGATCGCAGAATGCTCCATTCTTGTTACAACGTTGTGTTGTATTGCATTCAAGAATTCTAAAAATTGTTTTCAGATGGGGAGCCACCTGCAAAAAAGCCCGCTCTCTCGATACGGGTAGGGTCCGGATTCAAATGGAACTTGCAGGTACGGCGTAATCCCTATTGGTACTTGTACTATTATGTATTATGGCATTAAAAATGTTTACTGCGATCAATCATTATTCTAAAGCTGAATGAGATAGGGCCACATTTAGCGTAGCAAAAATATGGCAGTTACGCAGATTCGTGCGTGTCAAGATTCGATTTTTAAGGTTTCAGACCCATTTTTAATTTATTAAAAGCATAATTTTTTTTCAAAACTTAGAGCTTATAAAAATTAGTTCGTGACAAACTATATTATTTACAAGTGAGTAAATATGTAAAATTTAATGATTAAAACTGTTGTAATGTGTAAAAATAGAGGTGTTTTGTAAATTTTTTTTCTTATCTAATTTTTTTTAGAAAGATTACAAAAGCGTTAGTTCACATCTCGCATCTTATAGATACAAATATATTTTTTGGAAAAAACAAACTCATAAAAACCGTCAAAAAACTGCTATGACAGCACGTGATTTTTTTAAACAGGGCTCTTAAGGATGCTGTAGGTTTATGTGTGTTCTCCAGGCGCTGGCTGGGGCGGCGGACGCGGTGGAGTCGGGCGGCAAGTCGCCGGTGTCCGCGCTGAACGAGCTCGGCGTGAAGGTCGCCTACTCCGTGCTGCGGCAGGGCGGGCCCGCGCACTGCCCCAGCTTCCACGTCGCCGTGCACGTGAGTTGTACCACAGATAACATCATCAGCCCGGGACGTCCACTGACAGATTGTATAGCCTGTGGCAGGGGGGTGTCACTCCGCAGTTTAGGTATGTTCGGGCGGCGCTCCACGCTGGAGGACAATGCAAGGCAGAAGTCAGTGGCCGCCCGCACGCTAGCCTCGTCGCACGTAACTAAGCATACGTGATAGAAAGAGAGCGGTATATCTAGGTGAATATAGCGAGCGGTATCCAGCGCTGTGCTAGTTGAATAGGCGTGTGGCCTTATGTTTAATTTATGACAAATAACAGGCTTAGTGATGAATATAACTAAATACATTACACATACTGAAAAAATTAATCGTATTGGCTGATAAATCTCTGAGATATGAGCGTTTAAAGTTTTAGGTGGGGATAGAGAGGGGATGCTCTATCCCTTTCTCGCAAAGCACGTGTTTAGTATAGCATTTGTATGCCGCGCCTGAGGCTTGACGTCATAGCTCAGTATAGCGCGCTCTCTGTCTAGCTTGAAATTAAAATACTTAGAACTTATTTATTTTTGAGTTATTTGAAATTTTGTTTTCGTTGATAGGCTCTATTGATGATAAGCTTTTTTTATGAGGTAATACAAAATAAGTAGTCATCATGCCTATTGCTACTTTATTGCCTAGTAGATAGAGTCCTTATTTATTTCAATTCCTTTGCGGAGTGAACTTTCTGTTTGTAGTACTATTATTTATTCTGTGCCTGTGGTGTGCCGCAATTTGACATTTACTTCAGCGGCATAAGAACTCTTTGTTGGTATTACAAAAAAACTGTAAGTATTACCCGGCTATATTAAGAGTGCTTCGTATACATACGTCTAATTGCAGTCACGTACAATCTGGACTTTACCGGGTTATACCTATTATAGCACTAGTGCCGTAATGTAAAGTAAAAAGCACGCGTGCGTAATAGCTTGGATTATGAACCTAAAACCGATGTAACAAGATCCACTTTACGAGCAAGTGTGATCAAAAATAATAGAATGCAACGACATGATTTTTTCGTGTTCCCGCCAAAACTCCTCTGCGCGCGCATGCTGGTTTGGGCGCCATTTTCCGCAAATATTTGTTGACGTCTTCGCTGTGTGACTGATATTATCAAAAAAAAGTTTGTTTTTTCCTCGCGAGTGTGATGAAAACAGTCGTATGAAACGCTTGTGCTATGTTGGTAATTACACTAGAGGCGGTATTATGAGCGCAGGCGAGCGCGATAAGGAAGTCGAGAGTACAAACATAGCACAGTTGTATCATAATGTACTATTATGGTCTTTGCTGCCACCTGACAACCCGCTATTTGCATCCACCGGTTGCCCGCGACTTTCTTAATGTCGTCGGTCCACCTTAACCACGATATAGTTAAATTAATAATATTGTTGTTTTCATAATAAATTAATAGTAATACGTGTACGCTCGCAAGGTTTGCAAGTTGAAGTGGCTGTGGGCAGGACACATCGCTCGAAGAACTGACAACCGATGGGAAGAAAGGTTCTTGAGTGGCGACCGCGAACCGGAAGACGCAGCGTAGGGAGGCCTCCCACTATATATATATATAGGTGGACCGACGACATTGTAAAAGTCGCGGGCAACCGGTGGATGCAAATGGCAGGTTGTCGTACAGTGTGGCGGTCTAAGGGGGAGGCCTTCGTTCAGCAGTGGACGTCTCCGGGCTGATGATGATGACTACGTGTACGTACAGTACAGATAAATAAATAAAAATTGGTAGACATTTCATACAGCGCCATCTATCCCCAAACTAAGTGAAGCTTATATTATGGGAAACAGCTGAAAGAATACCTACTTATATACTTTTTTTTCTACTGTATATATATATAACAAACATCTCAGTTACAACTGTACGTTTTTTTTTGTTACGCGGTTACACCGCCAATTATGACATTGATTTTGATGGGTTTTTTTTTTGCTTGGTCATACATCAGAAGCGGTCGCATACATGGGTTAGTTCTAATCAGTTAGCATCTTTTTAAGGGCATATTCTGTACAAAACAAACAAGTTTTACTAACGGGCCAACAAATAAAAAACCCAGCTGTTCCATAAATTTTGCCCAAGGTCGATGAACTTTTTGTATGGAGAAGCTGATAATTTTTATAATTTACAGTATATGCCCATAAAAGGATGCTGACTGTTTAGAACTAACCCTGTACATATATTTTTTCTTAGTTATTGGCATGGCACGTAGTGCATTCTGCCAGTGTCAAGTTTATGAATTTTCAAGTTTTTATAATAAAATCAAGTCAAATACCTATGTCATGAAATCACAGTTAGTCACACGAAATTAGTTATTCAAATTCAAATTCAAATCCTTTTATTTCGACTAATTATTCAAGTCATATTAAATTTTAAATTCATATTACAATTAAAACATATATAAATTCCAATATTATGTTAAAACTATTATTATTATACCTACTCCTTTTAAATAATTATGCCAAATAAAATTATACCTAATTCAATTCAACAAACAAAATTCAAAAATTTATTCAATATTAAAATTACTAATTCAGAAAATAAAGTCATTAGCTAGTACATGAATCATGTGACAATGGTTCATGTACTGACAGTCAAACCGATTTGAGAATGCTTTCAGGATGCTGTTAGGGCTGGCCCGGATTCTGCGCACCAGGGACGAGCGGGCCAGGGGCGGGGTTATAGTCGAGTCCAAGTCATGAAATCTGAAATTATATCCTTTCAAATAAAAAATAATTTTCCAAATAAATAAATAATAAATGACGCAGTTCTGAGGTAACAAACATTAAAAAAACACAACTGACTTGAGTAGGAGGTCTTTTCCTTTTTTGAAAGTCGGTGAATAAAATGAAAGAGTACATTGACCTCAATTCGGCTAAGTACCGTTCCACGTAATTTTGTATAAGGACACATTATAATAATACATTGCCAGAATCCCGGAAATTAAAACAGATAAATCATTGTTCTGTAAACTTCCTGATAAGACTTGAGCACGAAATAGGGTTGCCAACCGTGCTATAATGTATAGTATTGTACTATATTTCGGTGCTGCGTACTATATACTGTTGAAGAAATATATAGTACGCAAAAATACTATATTTCTCGACCAATCTCTATTTTGCATCACTGAAATCTAACAAATATATCCAATTTTTTAAAAATCACTAACGGCCTTACTTAAATACACCACTTAAACTTAGTCACTGCTTAAACTTCTCTGTCTTGTTCTTGCATGTGACACTTCATGTCAGAGAGAAATTGACAAAGCATCTTAAACAGTGATTAAGTTTGCGCGGCGTTTTTAAGTAAGGCTGTAGAATACTAACTAAATCACGACTATCCTACCAAACATCTTTAGCTTTTTTTCCTTATAATAGTATATTTTTTCGAGTGTACTATATATTTTAATAGCTTATTTTGAAAAATACTTTATTTCGCTGAAGAAATGTTGGCAACCCTAGCACGAAACGTAATGGGCTGCTTGGGAACAATAATAATTGAGCTCTGTGGAATACGTTCGCTTTTAGCCCAGGAAAGTTAGGGGTTGACCTAAATAAATAATACCTTTTTGTTTTCTAAATATTATAACGTAACCAGCGACGGTGATAATGGTATGGACGGGCCCAGCGCTTGCAAATCGATCAAAATTAACAAGACAACACAATCAAGCTTACCTAGCTAAAAGTATGCATATTACATTTGCCGGAAAATAGAGATAGCGAATCTAATCACTGCATGACATAAAGAGAACACATGTACATGTATTAGAAGTTTGTATTGTCGTATCGTACGGCTCGCATGTCGCAAAGGCAGAGTATGACTGAAGCGAGTGGAGAGCCGGCGCTCAACATATACAAAATGTCTTCAAAATTCGTGCGCTTATTTCTCTACCATTCATCTTAACATTGCCGCTGGACGTAACCTACCTTTCGTGTAAAGCGTTTTTTATTTGTTTGGCGATTTCGCGGTTGAATAACTGGCAAAAATGTTGTACTTTCTTAGGCGGACTCTTCAATGGAGTCCGCGCGTAAGAGTTTAAAAATAAAAAAGTGTATTATATGTATTCGGTCGTATTTAAATATGTAATGTATTCGATTAAATCTAGTCAAAATTCTATACTCGTATTCATAATCAAACGGACTAAACTGACAGATTGAAATGTCACTTTTAAAAATAATGCTGCCTCCTAAAAAACCGTAGTGATGGATATTGTTCAGTTCATATCGTTCAAAAGAATGATTGAATGATTAATAAGTGCCGTTAAACATTTACGGCCTTACTTAAAAAAAACTTCTCAACCGTTAGTCACTGCTTAAGATGCTCTGCCATCTTTCTGACGTGTAGTTGCACGTGCTAGAAAAGGACAGAGAAGTTTAAGCAGTGACTAAGAGAATCGAGATTATTTTAGGTGAGGCCGTTAAAGTGCTGCCAGTGTAAGTACAGGTAGAAAAGCGAAACATATTGCGTTAAAAATTTGTTCTGTAAATTATTGCTACACGGAAAAGTAACATTCTTTTCATGATTTATTTCCTTGGTAAGATTGAAATCGTACATTATCAGGAACTACATCTTTTACAAAGACTAATATAAATATATCTAAGTAGTTCATTGGTGTGAAATCATTAAGTTTGTTAACGTAACTTCATTAGTTAATAAAAAGATCAAGTTTCTTAACATATTATGTTAATAAACTTAATATTTTTATCCCAGCCCTATTTAAATTATGCCAAAAAGTAGCAACACTCGAAATGTCAGTTTAGTCCGTTTATAGTAATAAATCTTTTATACAGCCAAAGCCAAACAACGTCACGGCCATGCCATAGTAAAAGTAAACTAACGGCGCATTTATTAGAAACGAACATCTACGTATAGTTTAGAAAGCAACACAAAAGACGTGGCCGCAACTTAATGGGACTTGACTTAGACTTGACCATGACTTTCTTTGTATGACTTTGAATGTCTTATTTGATCCAACGTCTATTAAAACTAAAATATTCATGTACTTGAAACTGGCAAAATGTTCAAAGATCGATGCCAAAACGTAAGAAAAATTGAAAGAGGATTGACGTTTAATTATTTTTCTTTTAAATTCTGTCCAGTGCTGCCAAATTAGCACTTTCGGAGCTATATCTAGAACTAATTATAGACAATAGACAATATTTTATAATAGACAATAGACAATATTTTATTTGTAGAAAAAACACATTTTGTACACAAGACAAGACAATATAAACTCATAACAAATTTAAACAGTACAAAATAGTTTATCGCCACAAACCGGTTCCAACTCAGCATAATGCTGGCTGCGAACAGCCAGCGCTGGTCTTCCGTTGGAACCATTGGTGACGTCCCCCACGCATACCACACGGCAGGGTACGCTTAAACAAACAAATATAACCAGAAACAAACAAAAACAATACAAGGTAATAATATATAAACAATTAAACGACGGCGATTTTATTTTATATATCGTGGCAAAAGACTGACGGAAAACAGGTGTCTGACAGTGACATTTGATCCACTCTGACATAATCTCGAGCGCTATAGAGTAAGCACTGGCAAAGATAATGTAACACTAAACACAGGATGCGGTGACTAACCAACCAGTACCAGCCTATTACTTTACTTGAAATTTAAGAATCAAAGAAATCAAAGAAAGAAAAAGTAATTCAGTATGTTTAGCACTGAATTTTAATACCTATGCAGCACCTAGCACTAAACAGCATTAGTAACAATAACGCACATCTCCTCAGTATTTTAACAATGAAACTCTACGAAATTGGCAATAGCGAAAGGCATTTTTAGTTAATTTTTATTAGATAAATTAGTTCGTTTTTTTGCTTGAGTAATAAAATATAATATTGCAAAATGTTAGCAATCTAGCAATATTTTTGATGACATCTAGCACAAGTCCGTGGTAGCGAGCTGGTAACCCTTTTCGACGTGTTTTGTAGGCTTGCGCAGAATGTGTCACTAAAATGAAAAGATATATAACGTAACTTTTCATTAAAAGAAGTACTTCACTCATCTAGTTCACTAGTCCAGTTGCTCATTTGAAATGATTTCGCCATTCGATACCTAACTACTAAGAAGATACGTTTACGAACGAAAACAGTGCGCTTACTATGATTGCTTCATTTTATATCCAAGCTCGTACAAACGTGATTGTACATTGCCCTTTTCCTTCCTAGTTCAATATTAGCTATTTTGTATAACAAGCAATGTACGATTAAAGTTAGAGGACTCCTAAAATCGTTCTCGAACTATCGTAATAGGTGAGTGAAATAGACAATTACTTCAGTACCTAAAACAGAGCGTGATAGCATTATCTATCCTTCCCAAAGAAATATCCTTCCTCACTGGGCTCGTTCGTGTCTCATCGTTCGCGACTTCGCGACGTCGAGTGAACTAGACAGCTGAACTAAGAAGTAGCTACATTTTATCTGAAGTAGTGAATGAAGGACGAACACAGCTGAAGTACTTCAATTGTAGTATTCATTCAAGAACGACACACGGCTAGTTGTTTGCTTTGCTTTAAAGTTCTGTTTTGTTTCGCGACGTTCATGCAAAAGTAGCTCAAACTGTTGCGAAAAGTTTTAAAAGTTTGTAGATTTAATAAAAAAAATTAGAAAACAACAGTTCAAGAAGTTAAATAACTTATTTGATATTCAAATTCTTATCATTTTCGTTTAAATAAGTGAAATTCAGTGCTTAACTTTGCAAAGGTGTTAAATTTTATTGATAAAAAAAAGTTAAAACAAAGGTTACAAAAGGCCATTGTTTTCGTAAAATCCAATGAGATTATGTAGCCAAAGCGCTGAAAACCTAATCGTTCTCTATTCTTCTCTTTCTAACTAAGTATAGCGCGTGTTTGTGTCAATCAAATAGTTTTAAAACCCTTCAAAACCGGCCAAGTGTTACTTTGCTAAGTTACCTGAAATTTCATCATCAGCCAGAAGACGTCCACTGCTGGGCGAAGGCCTCCCCCTTAGTAGGGAGGAGTTGCCATAATCCCCAACTTGGCAGGCGGCTTGGGGATCGCAGAATGCTCATCACCGTTAACCGAGAGGACGCTACTGCCCGTCCTCCAGTGGTTCTGGATGCAGTATTAGGACATACCCAGGTCCCACCTGTATTTACCTGTATTTTTACTATACTATTAATAACTTCTATCTATTATTTTAATATAGTTCTATTATTATTAACGGGATATTTACCGTGATTATGTTGTGAAATGAGCTTTTTTTTTTCTTTTTTTTTTAATTGTTTTTGATAGTTTAAAATAGTGTTTTATTATTTTAATGCTCTGACAAATCTTCTCCATCCAAATGTTGCATTAATTGTATCGCCTTTAGCGATAAGGCCGCCATTTTTATAGTTGTCGGGTTATTTAATTCATTGTGTGTGATTTTGATGTAAACATAAAGATAGTACTTACATTTATTTGTATTATATACAAAAATTCCATAATCCATTTTTTTTTCCATATTTTGTTTATTTTTTTTTTCCATTTTTTTTAAATATGTTTGTGTTGTTGTTGTTTTTAGTCGTTGAAACGATTTATGCCATTTTCGTCCTGAGAAAGTTCGTCCCACATTAAAAATAACTGCTATCGTCCCGCTTTGTATGCCGTGTGTGGCCCAATATATATTTTAATTTAATAATTCATCTCCATATTCGGCCCATAAGTTTTTTCTGTAGGTAAAATAGGATTATTTCAGTGTGATGCAAAACAAACTTTTTCACTTGACTTTCTATGTTTTTAAAATGATAGGCATTTATAAAAAATCTAGATAATCTATTGAACCATGGGTTTGGTGACATTATAATTATTGTATTTGAACTTCGTGTTGTGCCTGAAGAGGCGTACAAATCAGATATCAGTTGCAGTTGCAATTACTAAGAACTTCATGTTGTGCCTGAAGAGGCGTACAAATCAGATATCAGTTGCAGTTGTAATTACTAAATTGAAACTTTATTTATTTCGTCCTTTCATTAACATCCACTGATGGACGAACGCCTCTCCCTTAATAGGTGGGGTTTGTCATAATCCCCACACTTGCCAGGCGGCTCGGGGATCACAGAATGCTCACCACCATTAACCGAAAGGCTGCTGCCCATCCTCCGGTGGTTCTGGATGCAGTTTTAGGACGTACTCAGCTCCCTATTTACCTATTAGCCTATTTGTTATTATTTAGCTATTTCGTCCATTATAGGTTATTAATAACAAATCAATTATTATAATGATAAATAAGTTCATATTCATATTGGCTGAGTTGCCAATATTTAAAAAAAATATTTAAATATAGAATAATATAGGAATTTATTAATATATTTTATGTTATTGTTGTGTGTGTTGTACATTTTTTTTTAATAATAATGCTAATTAATTAATTAATTTCAATTGACATAATTTTAAATTTAAATTTTATTTTAAACATAATGTTATGTATGTCCCTATGGATAACATAAGTTTGAAGACAATTAACTTATTTAATGCTGGTTTTTTGGTGGTGGATCTTTATATAGGATCTGAAAAAATGAATGAAAATTAATTATAGGGGTGTTTATTTTAGGTTTTGTATATATTGTATTTTAGGGTTTGTTTTGTATATAATTTTGTTTTACAATCTTTTTAAATAAAATAGGTAGGAACCTAATTTTGGATCTGAATTTTTTTTTAATGATTTGAATTTAATATAACTATAACTGTAGGTAGTTAGCGCTTGCACATGATTCTGAATCTCCCGTACTAGAACATTCTTTTTTTTAAACTACTTAAAAAATAAAAATACCATGTCTAAACGTACTTGCGAATAGGTATGACCACAGTAGGTACTTGCACTACTGTTATAGAGTTTTTATGGTTCAATGGGCTTCCGTTTGACCACTCTCACGCCTTTTGTTATATGTGCTGTGGATGTGGTCTACCATGGAGCATCAATCCCCACTTTTTGGAAGTCGGTTTATCGATCATAGCAGAAGTCAAAATGAAACTCAAGAAGAAAGAAAGAAAAGAAATCTGCACAATGATTCGTTCAAATTTACCCTCTAAACATCCCATCTCAATAGTAAACGAATTCAGTCAAAGGCTTGGGCTGGTGCATCAGTATAGCGACTTTAAAAGACTTGGGGTGGACCACAAACCTGTGTTTGGAGTTGCTCTTATGGTATGATTTTATTTATAACAAACACATTAATCATTCAAAAATAGGCCTTTATTCATTTCAGGCGATCGTGCGGAAGCGAATATTTTCTATACAATACAATAGTTTATTGATAACACCAAAGTCACACGTCAAACTTCATTAAGTATGTCATAAAAAAATGATCACTTAATAAAATGTTATAATAATTATAAACATACGTTAATAATCTCTTATTTTATAATAAGCTTCAATGTCATAATAGTACATTATGATACAAGTGTGCTATGTTGGTCAATACACTAGAGGCGGTATTATGCGGGCGAGCGCGATAAGGAAGCCGAGAGTGTAATGACTAACATAGCATAAGAGTTTCATACGACTGTTTTCATCACACTTGCGAGGAAAAAGCATACTTTTTTTGATAATAATCAACCACACAGCGAAAACTGAAAACGTCAACAAATATTTGCGGAAAATGGCGCCCAAACCAGCAATGCGCGCGCAGGTTGACATTTACTTCAGCGGCATAAGAACTCTTTGTTGGTATTACAAAAAAACTGTAAGTATTACCCGGCTATATTAGGAGTGCTTCGTATACATACGTCTAATTGCAGTCACATACAAACTTGACTTTACCGGGTTATACCAATTATAGCACGGGTGCGTAATAGCTTGGATTATGAGCTTAAAACCGATGCAATAAGATCCACTTTACGAGCAAGTGTGATGAAAAACAAAATTCTCTTGTCACCACGCTCTGAGCTTGGTTTTGAAGCATGCGGTGGATTCCTACTCAGACGTGAAGAACGTAGATGTTTGTTGTATGTGTGGGTGTTGTATTTTATGCAATGGACTGTCGAGACGATCGTTACGTTCGCCTGGTGGTAAGCGTCACGCCTGCATATAACAGTAGCAAGAGTTATGAACTTGCGAACAACTTGCGCCGCACTGCTAGCTGAGATTGATGACAAATCTTTTCATGCTCAGTAATTTATCTGGTAATATTGCCCTTCATACCAAAACACTAAAGTTTGCACACTGCTTGGCGGTTGAATAACTGGCAAAGGTGTGGTACTTCCCCAGGCGGACTCTGCAGTAGAGTCCTACCACTACATTGAATAACTGGCAAAGGTGTGGTACTTCCCCAGGCGGACTCTGCAGTAGAGTCCTACCACTACATTGAATAACTGGCAAAGGTGTAGTACTTCCCCAGGCGGACACTGCAGTAGAGTCCTACCACTACATTGAATAACTGGCAAAGGTGTGGTACTTCCCCAGGCGGACTCTGCAGTATAGTCCTACCACTACACCGAGTAACTGGCAAAGGTGTGGTACTTCCCCAGGCGGACTCTGCAGTAGGACTCTACTCCTCCTACCACTACTAAAACCAAAAACTGTACTTGTCTGCAGGTAGCGGATATGAGGTATGAGGGGTGGGGGCACAGCAAACGCGAAGCGCGCGCTGCCGCGGCCCGCGAGTGCCTTTCGGCGCTGCTGACGCGAGCGGGCCGCGTGTTGGCCAGCGGTGACCATCCCCACGACTTCACGCAGGACGTGCTGCCCAAAGACATAGGTTTGCTAATTATCATATCTCACTAAAAAAGCCGTTGTAACCTAACGGGAAGGCCGCTAGCTAGACTTGTAGATGGCGCCATCGACGCTTTAGTTGATTGGAATATACAGTTTGAGAATTATGGCGGGTACGGCAGAGACTGCTGTAGTTTAAGGCCGGGTATTCCACGTTTCAAGCACATTTTTTATGAGATCAATCATTAGTCTAAAGCTGTATCAGGTAGAGTCACATTTAACGGAGTAAAAATATGGCGGTTACGCAGATTCGTGCGTGTCAAACTTCGATTTTTGAAGATTTTATCAGATTACTTGAAAACTATAGAAATTAATAACTTTTGAACCACAGAATGCTCTCCAAAATACTATTAACTTATAATACATAGTTTTGACCTTGATCCGGTGACCTTTTTCAAAGAGTGAAAACAGAGCCCGACTCAGGTCACCGGATGTGATCGAAACTATAGTCGGAGTATCCGATTTAATTAAACGTGAGTAAAAAATAAAACAAAAATGTTATAATACATATTTTTTTAATGTGATTATTGCTGTAATTAGGACATAAAACTGAAAATGGTTTAAAAATAGACACTTATACGGTATTTTTTTCTAAATTTGACTAAATAAATTTGATTTTGCGAGGGGCAAATTTGGAAAATTCAAGCCTTAATTGGCAAAGCAGTCGGGCCGGAAACCTGATAGATTACTCGTATGCAGGTTCAAGTCCTGCACATACTGTCTTTGCATTAATAACATCTTAAGAAATTGAATGACGCCGTTTTAATTTAGTTCTTTATTTTAATCGATCGATTCGATGTTTAGCAAACTTGCGGTCTACAGAGCAGGCTTTAATTTATATCTGACTGGTGAATATTTTCCGTTTAATTCCAGCGCAATCGTTCCAGCACATCGAGAAGAAGCTGCCCGAAGCCAGGCCAGAAGTGACATCAAGGCCTAGTGAGTCAACTCCACACCAATAGATAATCATTTTTCAACCGACTTCTAATAAGGAGGTTCTCAATTCGACTGTGTTTTTTTTGTATGTATGTTACGCGATTACCAGCGTAATCGCGTAATAATCGCGTAATCTGTTAGATTATACGTTGTATAAGCTCGCACCGGGCGCATGAAAGGATAGTTACGACACTGGACCAGGGGGGTGTCACTCCGCAGTTTAGGCAGGGTGGTGTCACTCCGCAGTTTAGGCAGGGTGGTGTCACTCCGCAGTTTAGACAGGGGGGTGTCACTCCGCAGTTTAGACAGGGGGGTGTCACTCCGCAGTTTAGGCAGGGTGGTGTCACTCCGCAGTTTAGGCAGGGTGGTGTCACTCCGCAGTTTAGGCAGGGTGGTGTCACTCCGCAGTTTAGGCAGGGTGGTGTCACTCCGCAGTTTAGACAGGGGGGTGTCACTCCGCAGTTTAGGCAGGGTGGTGTCACTCCGCAGTTTAGGCAGGGTGGTGTCACTCCGCAGTTTAGGCAGGGTGGTGTCACTCCGCAGTTTAGACAGGGGGGTGTCACTCCGCAGTTTAGGCAGGGTGGTGTCACTCCGCAGTTTAGGCAGGGTGGTGTCACTCCGCAGTTTAGGCAGGGTGGTGTCACTCCGCAGTTTAGACAGGGGGGTGTCACTCCGCAGTTTAGGCAGGGTGGTGTCACTCCGCAGTTTAGGCAGGGTGGTGTCACTCCGCAGTTTAGGCAGGGTGGTGTCACTCCGCAGTTTAGGCAGGGTGGTGTCACTCCGCAGTTTAGACAGGGGGGGTGTCACTCCGCAGTTTAGGCAGGGTGGTGTCACTCCGCAGTTTAGGCAGGGTGGTGTCACTCCGCAGTTTAGGCAGGGGGGTGTCACTCCGCAGTTTAGGCAGGGTGGTGTCACTCCGCAGTTTAGGCAGGGGGGTGTCACTCCGCAGTTTAGGCAGGGTGGTGTCACTCCGCAGTTTAGGCAGGGGGGTGTCACTCCGCAGTTTAGGCAGGGGGGTGTCACTCCGCAGTTTAGGCAGGGGGGTGTCACTCCGCAGTTTAGGCAGGTGGATGTCACTCCGCAGTTTAGGCAGGGGGGTGTCACTCCGCAGTTTAGGCAGGGTGGTGTCACTCCGCAGTTTAGACAGGGGGGTGTCACTCCGCAGTTTAGGCAGGGGGGTGTCACTCCGCAGTTTAGGCAGGTGGATGTCACTCCGCAGTTTAGGCAGGGGGGTGTCACTCCGCAGTTTAGGCAGGGTGGTGTCACTCCGCAGTTTAGACAGGGGGGTGTCACTCCGCAGTTTAGGCAGGGGGGTGTCACTCCGCAGTTTAGGCAGGGTGGTGTCACTCCGCAGTTTAGGCAGGGGGGTGTCACTCCGCAGTTTAGGCAGGGTGGTGTCACTCCGCAGTTTAGGCAGGGTGGTGTCACTCCGCAGTTTAGGCAGGGTGGTGTCACTCCGCAGTTTAGGCAGGGGGGTGTCACTCCGCAGTTTAGGTATGTATGGCCGGCGCTCCGCTCCGAGAGGACAATGCAAGGCTGAGGTCAGTGGCCGCCCGCACGCTAACCTCGTCGCACGTAACTAAGCATACGTGATAGAAAGAGAGCGGTATATCTAGGTGAATATAGCGAGCGGTATCCAGCGCTGTGCGAGTTGAATTGCTACTTTATTGCCTAGTGGATAGAGTCCTTATTTATTTCAATTCCTTTGCGGAGTGAACTTTCTGTACGGAGTACTATTATTTATTCTGTGACTGGATATCAGGTCCAGCTATAGGCTGATTATTGGGATCGCAGAATGCTCACCACCGTGTCTCCCGGAGGTCTTGGATGCAGTTTTAGGACATAATCAACTCTATCTAGAGGCTGGTTACGGTATTGTTTCCAGTGTCCCCGCCACCGAGCGACGTGTCCCCGTCCACGCTGCTGTTCGGCGCCGTGAAGCCGTCCTCGGCGTTCGCCAAGAGCCCCATCAACCTGCTCTACGAGAACCACCCCGGGCTCAACTTTACTTGCACCTTCGGGGATGGATCCCCGCTCAACGGGACGCAGGGTGAGTTTTCTGGCTCGCATATAATCAGCCTTTTAAGAGTCAACAGATTTCTACAATGTTTGCATCTGTTTCTCCATTTCAAACTGAATTTTGAACCAGTTGTCGTGGCTCGAATTGGCAGAAATTTGGTATTCTTGCGGTAAACCTGACGACAATCCATATTATGAACAACTTTTACTATGGGGCCAACACTGAACTCGCGAAAAAGAAATCAGCTGTTCCATGCATTTCGTCGAAGGTCAATTAACTTTTTGTATGGAACAGCTGTTTTTTTTTCGCGATTTCGGGTTTGGCACATAGTAAAAGTTGTTCATAATTATGAGTACATACATACCCTTCAGTATTGTTTAACCTTTACCTCACACGTTATATATCACTTTATATATATATATACACATATATTTACACTTTATATATATATATATATATATATACATACCAGTGTGTGTTGCCAGTGATGACATATGGAACTGAAACGTGGTCTTTAACTGCTGGCCTTTTGGAGAAACTCAGAGTCACGCAACGGGCAATGGAGAGAGCTATGCTCGGAGTTACTTTGCGCGATAGAATCCGGCCAAAGTTACCGACAAAGAACCAAAGTCCCCGACATAGCTCGCAAGGTTTGCAAGTTGAAGTGGCTGTGGGCAGGACACATCGCTCGAAGAACTGACAACCGATGGGGAAGTAAGGTTTTTGAGTGGCGACCGCGAACCGGAAGACGCAGCGTAGGAAAGCGAAAGCCTCCCACTATATGGGAGGCTTTAGCTATGTCGGTGACTTTGGTTCTTTGGCGAATATCCTCGTTCCGGATTCTATCGCGCAAAGTAACTCCGAGCATAGCTCTCTCCATTGCCCGTTGCGTGACTCTAAGTTAAGTTAAGTTTCTCCAAAAGGGCAGCAGTTAAAGACCACGTTTCAGTTCCATATGTCATCACTGGCAACACACACTGGTCGTAGACCCTTGTCTTCAGACACTGCGGGATATTGGACGAGAAGATATTACGCAATCTCCCGAACGGCCTATCCGAGTTGGATTCTTCGGGCGACCTCTTTGGGTACTTCCCACTATTTAACTAAAATATTAGTAACCGTTTCCTAGTTAATTTTGATAATATTTTTTCATCACACGTTGCTCGTAAAGTGTATCTTATTGCATCGGTTTTAGGCTCATAGTCCAAGCTATTACGCAATCGTGCTTTTTACTTTACATTACGGCACTTGTACTATAATAGGTATAACCCGGTAAAGTCAAGTTTGTACGTGACTGCAATTAGACATATGTATACGAAGCACTCTTAATATAGCCGGGTAATACTTACAGTTTTTTTTGGCTTTGAGCCAACAAAGAGTTCTTATGCCGCTGAAGTAAATGTCAACCTGCGCGCGCATTACTGATTTGGGCGCCATTTTCCGAAAATGTTTGTTGACGTTTTCGCTGTGTGGTTGATTATTATCAAAAAAAATTGGTTTTTCCTCGCAAGTGTGACGAAAACAGTCGTATGGAACTCTTGTGCTATTAGTCATTACACTCTCGGCTTCCTTATCGCCTCTAGTGTAATGACCAACATAGCACACTCGTATCATAATGTACTATTAGATTAATTTGCTGAAAATCTTACAGCACTTACTAGACAGCTCATTTATACCAGGATTTAGAACCCATGACCTCACGAATCCTGGGTCTAGTGGTCCCAGTCTACCGCGTGTTCTAGGTTCTTGTTCTGATGGTAAAGTAGGTCCGTCTTTGTTTCAGCGCCAGTCCAGCTAAGCCACAGCATGAGGTTCAAAGTTGTCTGCACTATCAAAGATCAGATCTACGAAGGATATGGTGAGTTTAAAGTTAAATAAACAAAAAACTAAGTTTTAAGTAAGTAAACAGTGGGTAGGGCTGCCCGAGTGGGTTTCCCTATAATTATAATATGGGTGTCTTCAAGTCACGAGTGAATCGGTTTCTTCTAGGCAAGCGTGCTCCATCGTAGACTGCATCTTCGTTTATCATCAGACGAGATGGCAGTCAAACGCAAGCCGCCTATATTATATTTAAAAAAAAACTTTAAGAAAATTAACATGTTCGTTTTTAGTTTAACTAAAATTGTAAAAAAATATACCGTGCACACGTGGTAATGGGTCGTCCATTAATCACGTGTCTTTTTAGCAACTTTTAACCAGGGGGTGATACGTGATGACGGTTTAGAGTTTTATACTGACCCCCAGAAAATCACGAGTATTTAAAAAAAATATTCAGAATATTATCTTTAACAACAGACTATAATCTAATTTCTCTAATCTGAGGTCACGCGTCGATTTTCGGTTTAAATTTGTTGTGCGTTTCTATTGTTTTGTCTTATGTACAAAATGTGTTTTGTTCTACAAATAAAATATTGTCTATTGTCTATTAATTATGTTTATCACCGGGACTTAATCGCGCACAAATAAATTTATTTTTATTTACCTCGACGTTTCGACCATGTTCCAATGGCCGTGGTCACGAGCTGACTGAAGAATGCATCATCTTGGTGAAAAATGAGGGCGTTGTGGTGTCCTACCCTCATTTGGTCTCGTTAAAACGTAGGTTTGTTTCCACGGCACACTACACTGACGGTATCAGCAGATTACTCAGAAACCCTACCGCGACGAGGTAAATAAAAATAAATTTATTTGTGCGCGATTAAGTCCCGGTGATAAGCATACTTATGTGTTCAAATCGCGAAAGTTTTAAAGTTTCTATTGTCTATTGTTCAGAATTCGCACGTTTAACGAAAAGAAACACGTGATCTCACTACCCCCTGTGATATTTCGTGTTTTTTCCGGAATCCCCCCCGTTTCGAGCCTCACGTGATTAAGGAACAACCCCTAAGCTGGGACAGGTTTGTAATGTCTGTCAGTTTGTAGGTTCGAGCAAGAAGCTGGCGAAGCTGGCGGCGGCGCGCGCGGCGCTGGCCGTGCTGGCCGAGGGGCGGCCGGAGCCCGGCCCCGCCGCGCCGGCCCAGCACGGCGCCCTGCCGCAAGTGCTGGCCGACCACATCGCCAAGTAAGCTCAGCCCGGACACGACTGCTGCACGAAGGCCTCCCCCGTCAACCGCCATCTTAATTGTTCTCTCGAACAAACTACTTTTTTTTCTTCTTTTTTTTTATACGAGCAAGACTCACGTGATGGTAAGCGTCACGCCTGCCTCTAACAGTAGCAGTGCCAGAATTGTGAACTTGCGAACGCAATCCTGCGCCGCACCGCACTGCGCTCGTCACCCTGATATATTAGATATAATCTCTTCATACCCAGTAATTTCTCTGGGAACGCTGCCCTTCAAACCGGAACACAGTAATGCTTGCACACTACTGCTTGGCGATTGAATAACTAGCAAAGGTGTGGTACTTCCCCAGGCGGACTCCAGTGTAATAATAAAAAATATATTTCCAGGGTGGTGAACGAGAAATTCAATGAAATCATGAAACACGACCTCGTGCACTCGAAGAGGAAAGTTCTGGCCGGCATCGTCATCACTACCGAAGACAAGATTGAGGGCTCCAAGGTACATTTATAGGCTATTTCGAACGACACAGTTTTTTTTTGTATGTATGTTACGCTGTTGTACGGAGTACATTAAAGTGACAGATGAGTGCGCTTTTAACCATCGCGACGGACAGACGCGCGAGTGGGATTCAGCTAACTGTTGCTGTACTTTTACTTAATAATAGTACATTATGATACAAGTGTGCTATGTTGGTCATTACACTAGAGGCGGTAATATGCGATAAGGAAGCCGAGAGTGTATTGAAACATAGCACAAGAGTTTCATACGACTATTTTCGTCACACTTGCGAGGAAAAAGCAATATTTTTTTGATAATAATCAACCACACAGAGAAAATGTCAACAAACATTTGCGGAAAATGGCGCCCAAACCAGCAATGCGCGCGCAGGTTGAAATTTACTTCAGCGGCATAAGAACTCTATTACAAAAAAACTGTAAGTATTACCCGGCTATATTAAGAGTGCTTCGTATACGTACGTCTAATTGCAGTCACGTACAAACTTGACTTTACCGGGTTATACTTATTATAGCACCATGTGCCGTAATGTAAAGTAAAAAGCACGCGTGCGTAATAGTTTGGATTATGAGCCTAAAACCGATGCAATAAGATCCACTTTACGAGCAAGTGTGATGAAAATTACATTAACTTACTTTTCATCACACTTGCTCGTAAAGTAGATCTTATTGCATCGCTTTTAGGCTCATAATTCAAGCTATTATACACGCGTGCTTTTTACTTTACATTACGGCACTTGTACTATAATAGGTATAACCCGGTAAAGTCAAGTTTGTACGTGACTGCAATTAGACGTACGTATACGAAGCACTCTTAATATAGCCGGGTAATACTTACAGTTTTTTTGTAATACCAACAAAGAGTTCTTATGCCGCTGAAGTAAATGTCAACCTGCGCGCGCATTACTGATTTGGGCGCCATTTTCCGCAAATGTTTGTTGACGTTTTCGCTGTGTGGATTATTATCAAAAAAAAAAGTTTTTTCCTCGCAAGTGTGACGAAAACAGTCGTATGGAACTCTTGTGCTATTAGTCATTACGCTCTCGGCTTCCTTATCGCGCTCGCCTGCGGCTCGCGCGCATAATACCGCCTCTAGTGTAATGACCAACATAGCACACTCGTATCATAATGTACTATTTCAATACAACTCTATATAGTGTCTCAACTGGGACGCTACACTTTTACTCCGCCAATTATGAACTGATTTTGATGATTATTTTTTCGTTTGGTAGGTAATGCGTCAGAGGTGGTCCCATATAAGTTTCAACGAAATCGGTTCAGTAGTTTGGTTTTTAAATCAAAATTACTTGAAAATATTACGATATTATCCAGGTATTCGAAGTTGAAGTAGGATGTATTAAAAAAAATAGTGTATTATTAATGTTTTACTTATGGCTCAGTCGGTAGTGTCTGCCTTGAGAGCTATAGGGTGTGGGTTCGGTTCCCACCGAAGACAGACATTTATGTGACAGGCTTAGGTGTTTCTTCTGTGTCTGGGTGTAGTATGTATTATAAATATGATTTACAAAAATTGTATATAATTATTGTATCAGCTGGTTTCCTTAGTACAAGCTTTGCTTAGTTTGAGGCTAGATGGCGCTGTGTGACATGTCCACAGATATTTATACCCCTCTTAATATGAAGGGGTTGCCGTAATCCCCACGCTCGGCAGGCGGCTTGGGGATCGCAGAATGCTCCACCGTTAACCGAGAGGACGCTGCTGCCCGTCCTCCGGTGGGTCTGTATGCAGGTTTAGGACATACCCAGGTCCTAAAAGCATTAAATTGTAGAAAAAAAACAACAAAATGTATGAGGTTTTTTTAATACAAACGAAACGAGCAAGACGTTCGCCTGGTGGTAAGCGTCACACCTGCCACTAACAGTAGCAGTGCCAGAATTGTGAACTTGCGAACACAAACCAATCAATCAATCTTTTGTGTGTGTATCCATATTTTTTTGTCTCGAATAAAAATAAAAATATTTTTTTTCTTTCTTTCTTTCATTCCTGCGCCGCACCTCACTGCGCTCGTCACCCTGAGATATTAGATGTGTAATCTCTTCATACCCAGTAATTTATCTGGTAACATTGCCCTTCAAACCGGAACACAGTAATGCTTGCACACTACTGCTTGGCGGTAGAGTAACTGGCAAAGGTGTGGTACTTCCCCAGGCGGACTCTGCAGTAGAGGCCTACCGCTACAAGATTGACAGTTGACTGTTGACATCGTCGATGCGGCCACCTGGCGGAAACGAATCGCAGTGTGGACCCACATTGAGAACCTCCTTTTTTTTAAGTCCGTTGCAAATTAAATGAATGAACGTTTCTACTGTTGTTTTCAGATAATAGCGGTTACGACGGGCACTAAATGCGTGTCCGGGGAACACATGTCCGTGAGGGGGCGCGCCGTCAACGACTGCCACGCTGAGGTGAGGGATTTTAGATTTATTTACAGGGACACCCCGTCATGATAGAGAAACCTTATTTACTAGGTATTAAAATAGGCGTGTGGCCTAATATTAAATTTATGACAAATAACAGGCTTAGTGATGAATATAACTAAATACATTACACATAATGAAAAAATAACTTGTATTGACTGATAAATCTCTGAGATATGAGCGTTTAAAGTTTTAGGTGGGGATAGAGAGGGGATGCTCTATCCCTTTCTCGCAAAGCACGTGTTAGTATAGCATTTGTATGCCGCGCCTGAGGCTTGACGTCATAGCTCAGTATAGCGCGCTCTCTGTCTAGCTTGAAATTAAAATGCTTAGAACTTATTTATTTTTGAATTATTTTAAATTTTGTTTTCGTTGATAGGCTCTATTGATGATCAGCTTTTTTTTTCCAATTTTCCGGTTAGATTTTAGGCGGGGGGCATTTGGCCCGCTCTGCTCTGCAATGTCACCTTGCCAATGGCACTTTGCGCTCGGTGCAGCAATCTATCTTCTATCGAATATAATAAAAGGCTCTGTCCTGACTGACTGACAGACAGACAACGCTCAGCCCAAACCGCTGGTCGTACAGACTTGAAATTTGGTGGGTGTATTCGTCTCGGAGGGGTGTACTAAGAAAGGATTTTTCTAAATTCGACCCCTAAAGGGGGGGGGGGGTTTGTATGAAAGTCCTTTGTTTTTGTACTTTTTTAAAAACTACACTTGTTTGTTTACAGGTTGCCGCGCGACGTTGCTTGCAGCGACATCTGTACGCGCAGCTTTTGGAATACGCCCAGCGACCTGGTATGATTTTTGTATATGTGTAATAATGTACAGAATAGCCAGAGATAGAGAGGAGTGGCGTCTTTTAGAGGAGGCCTATGTCCAGGGAGGACAACCTGATGGGGAAACTAGTGCTGGTGTTATAGTTTAGTAATAAAACAAATATTAAAAGATGTATTATATAGGAACTAGTACCTAATACCGTAATAGTTGTAATATGTAATGTCAGAGAATAAAGGCTATTTTATTTTTTATTTTATATGTGTAATAGCTGCTATTGTTTAACCTTCGTGATGATGAAAAACGGTGATGATGGTGATAAAGAGGGATACTCTTTATATATCTCTCTATATGTTATACCAGAAAATAAGATGTCTCCATTCCGAGTTTCATCCAAATCCGTTCAGCCGTTTTGGCGTGTAGAGGTAATACCGACAACATACATAACATACGCACATACCGACAAACTTTCGCATTTTTAATATTAGTTTGATTTTGAAAGGCAAGCGTGCTTTTTCTTAGTCTAGCCCAAGAAAGTTAAGGCTTGACCTAGAACAATATAAAAATAGCTTTGTGTTTTCTTAATATCATAACATAACCTACCCCTCGTGTTAAAAGTCTAATATTACACAAAATGCGTCTCCGAAACAATCGGATATTGTACATTTTGCGTTTAATTTACATAAATAACATGTTCATTGTTTACACATTTAGATTTTCAGCTTTTCGTATTCTCTATAAAAAACAAAAAAAAACTCAAGTAATATTTTTTTTTCGATGTGTCTATTAGTTTCTGAGATACATATCATTTTAAAACTGAGCCCCTGACACTGATTTCCCCAGGCCAGCCCACGCCGCGTGTGACGTCATCGTACAGTTCACATGACCGCGGTTCACTACTACTTCGTTTCAATATTCCAACGTCATATCTGCACAATTCCATTTATTACTGACTGTGCATCAGCAAATGAAGCCAATCATAGCTGAATATTTTGATTTTTTATTAGGCATAAATTGTCATACTAAGTCTCGTAAATTGACTAGGCCACTTCGCATCATCATGGGAGTTAACGGTCATACCCAAGCCAATTGCTTTAAAAAAATACCAAAGAATTCTACAAATGGTTCACTTCTCAGACCCAACCGTCCCCATCGAGTCTTCGGACATAGAGCCGCACCCAGGCGGCGGCTACCAGCTGAAGCCCTCCCGCCACGTGCACCTGTACGTGTCCACGGCGCCCTGCGGGGACGGACGCATCTTCTCTCCGCACGAGCACCGCGAGCCCGCGCCGGACCCACACCCTAACAGGCGAGTTTATTTAACGAACAGGGAATAAAAATTATAAAGAAAAAACAAGCTTCCAAAAAGACTCGAAAAGTTTCGACTGACTTGAATAGTTCTGACTGACTCGAATAGTTCCGAAAGACGCTATAGGTAACGCAAACGACTAAAAACTTGAATAGCTTCAAATGACTTGATTAATAATAATAATAATAAATAGTTTCGACTGACTAATAGATTCCATTGACGCTATAAGTGACCGTTAATAACAACAGTGGAGAAATAGTCTGGTTCATCGGATATAAAGCCGCACCCGTGCGGCGGGTACCAGCTTAAGCCCTCCCGGCACGTCCACCTATGTATCGACAGAGCCCTGCGGGGACAGACGTATCTACTCGCCGCACGAGCCCCGCGAGCCCGCGCCGGACGCACACCCAAACCGGCAAGTTTTTATAACAAAAACAAACCGAGAGATAGATAGTTTCCGACTCGAATAGTTTCTACTGACTTGAATAGTTTGAACTTAGTCGTGTAGTTCCTACTAACATGAATAGTTTCGACTGACTCACACTGACAGGTGAGGTCAATCAGTTCCAACCATCTAGAAGGAACTATTTCTTTTAATTTTAATTATGTATATCGTAAGCTGTTGAAACTTTTTAAATCGTCAATTGTTGACTCTAACCACCGACTAACTAAAATAGTTGCGACTGACTCAATAAATGACGACTAATAAAATACTTAGTTTCAACCTGTTCGAATAGCCACGAAGTTTTAGACATTGTGAGAGACAAAATAAGGGTCCTAGAGCATAGAGATCAGAAGAGAAAACTTTTTGGCCACCTTGTGTGATAAGACGCATTTCCGTACAGGACCGGAAGACCGAGGAGAAGCTTTGTTGATCAAGTCAAGGAGAGGGCCAAAGTCATGTCGTACAAGGTGGTCAAGGAACAGGCCGGAGATAGAGAAAAATGGAAGTCACTCCACCCCACGTACATGAATAGTTTCGACTAACTCGAATAGTTTCGACTAACTAATGGTTTCGATTGACTCGAATAGTTTCGACGGACTAATAGCTTCGACTGACTCGAATAGTTTCGACGGACTAATAGCTTCGACTGACTCGAATAGTTTCGTGGGACTAATATCTTAGACTGACTCGAATAGTTTCGTGGGACTAATAGCTTCGACTGACTCGAATAGTTTCGAGGGACTAATAGCTTCGACTGACTCGAATAGTTTCGAGGGACTAATAGCTTCGACTGACTCGAATAGTTTCGACGGGGTAATAGCTTCGACTGACTCGAATAGTTTCGACGGACTAATAGCTTCGACTGACTCGAATAGTTTCAACGGGGTAATAGCTTCGACTGACTCGAATAGCTTCGACGGTGTAATAGCTCCGACTGACTCGAATAGTTTCGACGGGGTAATAGCGTCGACTGACTCGAATAGCTTCGACGGACTAATGGCTTCGTCTGACTCGAATAGTTTCGACGGACTAATAGGTTCGACTGACTCGAATAGTTTCGACCGGCTCGAATAGTTTTGACTGACTCGAATAGTTTCGACCGACTCGAATAGTTTTGACTGTTTCGAATGCGATCAGTCACACTAGCTATGTTATCTTTTGACTTGCTCACTCGCTAAACTCATTTTCCTTTCCCAGACAAGCTCGCGGACAGCTGAGAACGAAAATCGAGTCCGGGGAAGGCACCATACCCGTCAAGAGCAGCAACTTTATACAGACTTGGGATGGAGTTATGCAGGTGGGGTTTATTTTGTTTAATTTTAATCTATCCGCTGTTAGTATATTATTTTTTTTTTTATTTTTATACAGGGTGACTCGAAACTTATCGTCAAGCGGGCAAGGGGAGGGAAAAATAACATGCGAGACATGTTATTTTTCCCTCCCCTTGCCCGCTTAAGTCATAATTGACATATTTCCAGGATAAGTCATAATTGACATATTTTTTAAATGTGAAAATTTACACTTTTGAACATATCATGTGAGCAAACATTTCACTATTTAAGTATTTTGTTTATTAATGTGATGTTAAATAACCGTAAAAATAATTCCAATCATAAATCTAGCAAGGACCTTCAATAAATGTCGTTTTTTTTTATTTTTTTTTTGCCCAGAACTGGTGTAATCCAAAGAGTCTGGATACAATAAAACCTTTATTCCAATATTGCAGGGCGAGCGGCTGCTCACGATGTCGTGCTCGGACAAGGTGGCGCGCTGGTGCGTGGCGGGGCTCCAGGGGGCGCTGCTGGCGCGGGTGCTGCGCCCCGTGTACCTGCACTCGCTGGTGCTGGGCTCGCTGCTGCACCCGCACCACATGTACCGGTCAGTACTGGCTGCAGGGGGCGCTGCAGGGGGGGCTGCAGGGGGCGCTGCTGGCGCGGGTGCTGCGCCCCGTGTACCTGCACTCGCTGGTGCTGGGCTCGCTGCTGCACCCGCACCACATGTACCGGTCAGTACTGGCTGCAGGGGGGGCTGCAGGGGGCGCTGCTGGCGCGGGTGCTGCGCCCCGTGTACCTGCACTCGCTGGTGCTGGGCTCGCTGCTGCACCCGCACCACATGTACCGGTCAGTACTGGCTGCAGGGGGGGCTGCAGGGGGCGCTGCTGGCGCGGGTGCTGCGCCCCGTGTACCTGCACTCGCTGGTGCTGGGCTCGCTGCTGCACCCGCACCACATGTACCGGTCAGTACTGGCTGCAGGGGGCGCTGCAGGGGGGGCTGCAGGGGGCGCTGCTGGCGCGGGTGCTGCGCCCCGTGTACCTGCACTCGCTGGTGCTGGGCTCGCTGCTGCACCCGCACCACATGTACCGGTCAGTACTGGCTGCAGGGGGGGCTGCAGGGGGGGCTGCAGGGGGCGCTGCTGGCGCGGGTGCTGCGCCCCGTGTACCTGCACTCGCTGGTGCTGGGCTCGCTGCTGCACCCGCACCACATGTACCGGTCAGTACTGGCTGCAGGGGGGGCTGCAGGGGGGGCTGCAGGGGGCGCTGCTGGCGCGGGTGCTGCGCCCCGTGTACCTGCACTCGCTGGTGCTGGGCTCGCTGCTGCACCCGCACCACATGTACCGGTCAGTACTGGCTGCAGGGGGGGCTGCAGGGGGGGCTGCAGGGGGCGCTGCTGGCGCGGGTGCTGCGCCCCGTGTACCTGCACTCGCTGGTGCTGGGCTCGCTGCTGCACCCGCACCACATGTACCGGTCAGTACTGGCTGCAGGGGGGGCTGCAGGGGGGGCTGCAGGGGGCGCTGCTGGCGCGGGTGCTGCGCCCCGTGTACCTGCACTCGCTGGTGCTGGGCTCGCTGCTGCACCCGCACCACATGTACCGGTCAGTACTGGCTGCAGGGGGGGCTGCAGGGGGGGCTGCAGGGGGGGCTGCAGGGGGCGCTGCTGGCGCGGGTGCTGCGCCCCGTGTACCTGCACTCGCTGGTGCTGGGCTCGCTGCTGCACCCGCACCACATGTACCGGTCAGTACTGGCTGCAGGGGGGGCTGCAGGGGGGGCTGCAGGGGGCGCTGCTGGCGCGGGTGCTGCGCCCCGTGTACCTGCACTCGCTGGTGCTGGGCTCGCTGCTGCACCCGCACCACATGTACCGGTCAGTACTGGCTGCAGGGGGCGCTGCAGGGGGGGCTGCAGGGGGCGCTGCTGGCGCGGGTGCTGCGCCCCGTGTACCTGCACTCGCTGGTGCTGGGCTCGCTGCTGCACCCGCACCACATGTACCGGTCAGTACTGGCTGCAGGGGGGGCTGCAGGGGGCGCTGCTGGCGCGGGTGCTGCGCCCCGTGTACCTGCACTCGCTGGTGCTGGGCTCGCTGCTGCACCCGCACCACATGTACCGGCACAGAATAATAACTAGTAACAGAAGCTTTACTTCGCAATGGTTTTCAAAGAAATATGACTCAATCTGATAAACAATATGATTTAATTTAGCTCGCGGTCCAGTCGAGCACGTGTTCATTTACATACCTACCAATTTGTTTTTGAAGGAATATGGGCCTTAATTCACTATACTACGGTTCATAATGAGTTATACATGGTTATACGTATTGAAAGAGCCGCCGAGCCGAGCCTACTAGATTGGCCCTTGCGCAATGGCCGCCGCCCGTAGGTATGTTTTTAATACCTACACGCGGAGTGACACAGGCCTGGTACAGGTGAGTACTGGCTACAAGGTGGCGTGGCGGGGCTATAGGGGTTCTCCATTTCAATTGCATTTTTTGTACATACAGGGTATTAGAAACAAACAATCATCTCTTTGAATTCTACATTTATTATTATGCTATTACATAATTATTTAAATCACATCAAACAAGAAATCTAAGCATAATTTCTAGATTATTCTTAACTTATATTAGTTATTCCAAGGAGTAGGGTGAAGTCCGACGGGTCATCAGATAATAATTGCCACGGGCCCTTAGAAAAAAGAAACACATCAACAATGTATATTTCTTATAATATAACATTTCATCACACTTGCTCGTAAAGTAGATCTTATTACATCGCTTTTAGGCTCATAATCCAAGCTATTATACACGCGAGCTTTTTACTTTACATTACGGCACTTGTACTATAATAGGTATAACCCGGTAAAGTCAAGTTTGTACGTGACTGCAATTAGACGTACGTGTACGAAGCACTCTTAATATAGCCGGGTAATACTTACAGTTTTTTTGTAATACCAACAAAGAGTTCTTATGCCGCTGAAGTAAATGTCAACCTGCGCGCGCATTACTGATTTGGGCGCCATTTTCCGCAAATGTTTGTTGACGTTTTCGCTGTGTGGTTGATTATTATCAAAAAAAATGGTTTTTTCCTCGCAAGTGTGACGAAAACAGTCGTATGGAACTCTTGTGCTATTAGTCATTACGCTCTCGGCTTTCTTATCGCGCTTGCCTGCGGCTCGCGCGCATAATACCGCCTCTAGTGTAATGACCAACATAGCACACTCGTATCATAATGTACTATTATGATACAAGTGTGTTATGTTGGTCATTACACTAGAGGCGGTATTATGCGGTATTATTAAGGAAGCCGAGAGCGTAATGACTAACATAGGACAAGAGTTCCATACGACTGTTTTCATCACACTTGCGAGGAAAAAACAAACTTTTTTTGATAATAATCAACCAAACAGCGAAAACGTCAACAAACATTTGCGGAAAATGGCGCCCAAATCAGTAATGCGCGCGCAGGTCGACATTTACTTCAGCGGCATAATATCTCTTTGTTGGTATTACAAAAAAACTCTAAGTATTACCCGGCTATAATAAGAGTGCTTCGTATACGTCTAATTGCAGTCACGTACAAACTTGACCTTACTGGGTTATACCTATTATAGCACAAGTGCCGTAATGTAAAGTAAAAAGCACGCGTGCGTAATAGCTTGGATTATGATCCTAAAACCGATGCAATAAGATCCACTTTACGAGCAAGTGTTATGAAAATATTCTATTATTATGGCATGACACATCAACATCAAACACGTTCGTTAACATCAGACGAGATGGCAGTCTAACGTAAACTATAAACAGTAAAAAACAAAAAAAAAACTAAATACTATAATAATAACTTTATTAGAGCAAAAAAACCTAGACATTTGAAGTTAGTAAGTAGGTTTTACAGTTTAAACTAAAGTTAGTGGGTAGATAAAATAACTTCGTTATACATAATTAACCCTGAGTCTCACAATAAGGGAGTCCTGTGTCGTGAGGCTCAGTGCCTTCCATTTAGATTTAATTAAAGTAATAAGCAGTATATATTTTTTTTAATTGTATTTTTTTTTTGACCGTGTTTAAATGAAGATCTAATTGAAAATATGCCCCTCTTTAAAATTCGGTTAAATCAAATAACTAAAAGTCCAATTTAGATAATAGAATATAACTTAAAAATTAAGAGTTAGTAATTGAGTTACTTCTTCGAGCGATAGTAGTAGTAGGTAGTTGAATATGCTAAGTTGTAATATTTTTTTAAAACGTCCTACCTCAGCGCTCTGAGTCAATGAGCGAATCAATGACTACAGGACTAAAAATTCAAGAATTTACTCAGTCATCAACCGAACATAATGCCACAGTATTGGCGCTTGGTTGGTTAAAGAAGTGGATATTATCTTTTTCGGTAATAATGTAGTTTACAGCGATGATTCTATAGTGAAACTAAAAGTAACTAAAGTTATTTCTGATTAAATATGGCACACTAAGTAAAAGAAATAAATCATAGAGAGATAGACATACAATTTAAAAGTAAATATAATATAACTATGTAGGTAAAGACTCGAGAGAGAAAGAGTTTAAGTAAAGAAACGAAAGAGATAGAGAATGTACATAAAGAAACGAAAGAGATAGAGAATGTACATAAAGAAACGAAAGAGATAGAGAATGTACATAAAGAAACGAAAGAGATAGAGAATGTACACAATGAAAAGAGTGAGACAGATCATATAGATAATGAATGGAGAGAGGTACAGGACATAACTAAAGATTACAGAGATATGGGTGGAGAATACAGTGTGAATAGTTTGAGAGAGATACTAGGCTAGAGACTGTTTTTTTTTATTGTCCTATTCAAATGTGGCCCATAAATATAGCTGATTAATGAAAAGAAAATTAAAATCTGATCAAAAATAAGCAACTTATAAGCATTTTAATATCATGCTAGACAGAGAGGCAAAACAGCAAATCGTGACGTCACTTCTCAGGACGCCATATAAATTCTATTCTGACAAGTAAGGCCTGACGTCATTTTTTGTTTTGTCGGAAAGGGACAGAGTTGTCTCTAACAAAAACTTTAAACGCTCATATATCAGAACATTATCAACCGATTTAAATAATGTTTTCAATTACCATTCAATTCAATTCATTTATTTTCAAATATGGGTACATCAGTGTACACTTATGAACGTCAAGTTGAGACAATACAATACATACCATACTATATTTACTTAAATTCTTCATCAAAGCTATTTGTTTCAACGATTTAAACATCAGCCATCTACCCTATTTAGTATAACTTTATCATACCAACACCATTTTACTTTCTACCACTAATAGTCAACCTGTCGCCCTTAGGGCTCATCCCTAACAGGCGCTTCACAAACGCGACAGCTCTATTTTCATTACCCAACTCTAAATTGTACGTGATTGGCGTAAAAACAGGCGGTGTTGCCCCTATATAATTGTTCTGCTCTTTTGTATAATGATTTAGTTCCCCATTACCACTTTTCACTAGCGTATTTATTTCCCTCATTACTGTCAGTACTGGCAATACATTCTTCCTATTCTTGATTAGAAAATCTAACATTCTGAATAAGATATTACTGCTGTCTCCTTCGCCGTTTTTGAAAAATGGCAGGAATCGTTTCTGTCTTTTCACTACGTGGTTTGTTCTTCCATTTCTGTCTAAGAATAAGTTTTCTATGAAACTTGGGGTTGTTGACTCTGTCTTTTTAGTAAAAAGCTTTTTAATTTTGTCGTTAACTGTATCTTTGTTTCCTTTAAGATTTGATATTACTCGAGAGATTCTGTATGTTGTTCCTAAGACGTTCAAAATGTTGATCTGATTTGGTTTGTCTTTAAGTTTATCACCTTCTTTAGGCTTTTTAACTTCTTGTGGTAGAATTTCGGTGTCATAATCTATTTCTACGTTTTCTGTTGTATATTGGCTTACTACTTTTTTAGGTTCACAAGGATCTTTGTAATCTAATATAGTTGTACCACTTTCTCTCTTATCTTTTTGCTTATCACTAAGATCTTCTGATGTGCCCTCTGTTTCGCCTTCTGAGGATTCAAAATCCGCATTGAAAAGTGTAAACATAGTCATGTCTTCTTTTTCTGAAGATTTGATTTGAGTATTTTCAATTGTTTGTATTTTTTTTACTTTCCCGTTGTCTTGACTTTGTTTTGTATTTGTTATCGGCTTCGTCGACACATCTTTATCAATATCCAAAACTTTATCGTTATTTGAAATTATTCCTCTTTCATTATCATGTCTAAAGATTTCATTGTTCACCATTTTTGTATCATCTTCTATAACCATTTCCTCGCTATCTTTAATAAGGGAAACTGTTTCTTTGTTTGTAAGTTCGTCTCGATTGTATTCCAACTGTGTTATATCAAACTCCGATGCTTCAGCTATCTGATCTTCGACGTAGTCTACAGTTTTGTCATCATCGTCTGTAATTAGTATATCTTTGATAGAATCGTTTAGTTTTCCGCTTGATTTATTTGCAAACGGCTTATCTTGATTTATGTCTACGTCAGTAGTTTTGCTAATGTTATGAGTTAGCGTGATTTTTGTATTATTATCCACATGATGATATTCTTTATCTAATTTGTCTTTTTTCGTTCCATTGTCTTTCTTGACATCATTTTCAACCGTCTTTGTTTTCACAGTCTGTATGAAAGCGAACAGGTTCTCCAATTTGGATTCTAAAGTCTTGCGTTTTAGGCGTGAATCTTGATTGGCAGTGAGGTAGTAGGAGTAGAAGCCTCTAGTTTGTGTGGGACTCTCACCTGTGAAGTGCAAAAGTGCATTCTATTCTACAGAAATATACAGTGCAATGTGAAAGTATTATTGTAAAGCGTCTTATGACTTCTAATCTGAAGGCACATACAGGGTGACATTGAATTCATTGGAATTATTTTTGGGGTTCTTTAAACACATCGTAATGAATAAATCAACGCGTAAATCGAGATAATTCAGCTGCTCCATACATTCTGTCGTTCGTAAGCATTTATTTATTTATTACTGCACAATGCGCGCTTACAACAAATAGTTATGTAACTAAAGTTAGCAGAAGAGTACATAGACCCCGTTGGGGCCAGTTTTTTGTACGGGGCAGTAGTTTTCTGGTTGTTTCATGATGCTACTTATTCATTATAATGAGCTTAATGGACCCTTAAGATATTGTTTTTTTTTAAATCCTATTATAGGTTTGCGTTTGTCCGCTAACTCGCCTGATGTTAAGCCAGGGGGGTGTCACTCCGCAGTTTAGGTATGTTCGCGCGGCGCTCCGTCCGGGAGGACATTGCAAGGCCGAGGTCAGTGGCCGCCCGCACGCTAGTAACTAAGCATACGTGATAGAAAGAGAGCGGTATATCTAGGTGAATATAGCGAGCGGTATCCAGCGCTGTGCTAGTTGAATTGCTACTTTATTGCCTAGTAGATAGAGTCCTTATTTATTTCAATTCCTTTGCGGAGTTAACTTTCTGTACGGAGTGCTATTATTTATTCTGTGGTTAAGCTAAGAAGCAGATTACCCAGTATATGGCATATGGCATTTAAGCCTCGTACATACAAGTATTTACAGTGGCGGATTTACCAGCAGGCCGAGTAGGCTGGAGCCTAGGGCGGCAGATTATATGGACGGCAAATTTGGGTCCAAATTATTTTTTTGGTTAGCAGATTTTAATAGATACTTAAATACGTAAGTGTCGGTCCGAGTTTAAGTGATACTTTCAGGGTTAACAGATTTTTCGTCCCCATTGATAGACTCGTATCCGTATTAGGAAAACGGCAGGAGGTCTGCAAACAGGTTCAATGAAAAGTATTCATTTCTGAACGAAATGAAAGAACTGTCATCGTCAACCACTATGATGTGATCCCGATGTATTACTTTACTCTCTGGATGTGATTGTTAACTAGGGTCATATTAAGTTTTCTGTCCTAGGGTATCGAATTGTAGAGATCGGTAGGGGCGGCAAAATTTGAATAGCCTACTGGCAAATGTGTAAATCCGCCGCTGAGTATTTATAAGAAATTTTGATCACTAGGCCACATGCTCATGGAAAATGTCCTAAGCCTTTACACGCAACCCATGTGCTGTTCGACACTAGTGCAAAACTCCAAACACGTGGTCCGTGCAATGAAGCACGTTTCCTCACTTAGTGTCAACGCCGTAGCCCATCCTCTGTGACCGTGCTCCGGCGCACTTCCCGAGCTTATACTCCTTCCACGAGGCACACTCGCTCGCTACGAACGCCATGGGACGGAGCACGGATTCCGTGTAGAACATGTAGGATCTCCAGTGGCTGCAGAAAACTGGGGGAAGGGGGTAGGTTAGTTGGATCGCAGAATGCTCCACCACTGTTCACCGAGAGGACGCTGCTGCCCGTCCTCCGGTGGTCCTGCAGTTTTAGGAGATATCCAGGTCCTTAGAACCATACCGTTAGTTTACATCAGGTTATTGTGTTCAGCTAACCTGTTTAGAGTTTTTTAGGGGTCTAAAATGGCCGCATTAAGCAATTCCCCTAAAACCAGTTCATCTTATGAATTCTTAGCAGAATTAATTGTATAAAGTTGCTCTCGAGTAACTTCTAACGAATCTGCAAGTTGACTTTATGCAATTCATCTTACATCGACCATTTTACTACTTTCTATAGAAAACTGTCAAACTAATGAATTCCGTAATAGAATCATTTGCAAAAGTCAAAGTATGAATTTTTCGCTTAAGTGACCGTTTTACGATTTGCGAAATTAATCATCATAGGATCATATGCAGAATTGCTAAACGCGACCATTTTAGCCCCCTCAGATTCCGTGTAGAACATATAGGAACGCCAGTAGCTGCATAAAACTGGATGGGAATCAGCTGGTTAGTGCGACTAGGAGATAAATTAATGAAACGGGTTTTTAGAATAGGCCTCCTTCGGTCCTCATTGAGCTCATGTAATGTTTTTTCACGATCCAGGGACCACCCAAGTAAAAGCTGCTTATAATGAGTAAGCCCCATTGAGCTTATATCTAAAGAGTCACAATCTCTAAGTGAAAACAGTAAAAAAACGTCCGACTGCCGTTGTACATACATACGTGCATTATATATTTCACAATTGTTCGAATTTAGACGTTATGACGCTTGTATAGTATAGTGCATACATTGTATGCTTGAGCGCTTCTTATTGTAGTTCAAGTAGGTCAAAAAGTTGGCGTTTTGGCTCACATTTTTTTTTACACGATTGTGACTCTATAGGTATTAGCTCAATGGTAAGGCCCTATCGGCTTAACCGATACAACGTTCCATATAGCTCAGTATAAGGTTCAGTAGGTCAAGATACGTACACTTGTTAAGCAGCAGCTGTTTCGGCAGAACCACCTCCAGTTCGCAGCCAGGCTGGGGGCTGAGGCCCCCGTTGGGGTAGAAGTCCACGTGACCCATGGGGGCTTTGTATCCTGGAAAAATAACCTTAGTTTCTAAAACACAGGTAAAACGAAACTAAAGACATAGTTGTCACATAGTGAAGTCATCGTATTTGTTCCACAACGGAACTTTGCAGTGGAACTACTGTGAGTGTATCAGTTTCGCAGTTATTCCATAACCTATATGGAACTATTGCAAAATTGCAAATTCGCACAATTGTTCCACCACGGAACTTTGGAATAGAACTACTGCGAGTGTACGATAATTTTTGCAATTGTTCCATAACCAAGTCACGTGCAATTACGGCGAATAAAAAAATCGCATAATTGTCCACCACGGACCTTTGCAGTGAAACTACTGCGAGATCATTTTCGCAAATGTTCCATAACCAAGTCACATGGAACTATCGCGAACAAAAAATCGCATAACTATTCCACCACGGAACTTTGCAGTGGAACTACTGCGAGTGTATCTTGTTCGCAATTATTCCATAACCAAGTCACATGGAACTATCGCGAACATAAAATTCGCATAACTTCGAACAAACTTAACATAACATTGGAACTACTGTGAATGTATCCGCTGCGTTACACGCAACAACAGATACAATCTCTTACCAAATATGCCAGCGTCCGTGTGTATGATATCGACGAAGTGCGCGTCTGTGGTGTCCAGTCTCTGCTCCAAGGGCAGGTTGTCGAACAGGGGCAGCGCGGGGTCCAGCCCGGTGATCCTCGACACGCGTCCTGGGAAACAGATAGGAATATTTATGGGATATTTTGTTTTTTTTACATTTTCAAGTGACGAGACGAGCAAGACGTTCGCCTGGTGGTTAGCGTCACGCCTGCCACTAACAGTAGTAGCGGCAGAATTGTAAACTTGCGAACACAATCCTGCGCCGCGCTGCACTGCGCTCGTCACCCTGAGATATTAGATGTTAAATCTCTTCATACCTAGTAATTTATCTGGTAACATTGCCCATTAAACCGGAACACAGTAAAGCTTGCACACTACTGCTTGGCGTTTGAATAACTGGCAAAGGTGTGGCACTTCCCCAGGCGGACTCTGCAGTAGAGTCCTACCACTACAATAATCTATATTGTTTGCTGGGATCAAACAATATATCTGGTTCACGTGTTCTCTCATCTTTTAAACTTATACAGTGTTAATTGTTTTAGTGTGCATAAAACACAAAAACAATTAATAAATCTATCTTCAACCGACTTCAGAAAAAGAGGTTCTCTATTCGACTGCTTTTTTGTTGTATGTATGTTACGCGATTACTCCGCCAATTATCAATTAATTGATTTTAATGATTATTTTTTGTTTGGTAGGTGATACTTCAGAGGTGGTCCCATGTAAATTTTATCGAAGTCGGTTCAGTAGTTGGTTTTTGAATTAAATTTACGGAATAAATTAAAATAACTAAAATATGAACGATGTCATTCAGGTAGTCGGAATTTATTATTCGTAAATACATACTTATGATACATATGTGTTCACCCACACATAGAATCAAACGTCACATAAATGTTTCTTCTGGGTGTGAATCAAACCGTAGCTTTGAAAGCAGAGTTACTACCAACTGAGCGATAAGGCAGTCAATATGTAAGTATAGGTCGCGTCATGTTAAAAGAACGCTGGAAGAAAGTGGAGGGAGTGTGTTTGCGCATGTGTACACTTGCGCACAAAAGTACTAGGGTCAAAATTCGGGTCAAGGTTCTAATTCGGCCAAAATTCACCCCCCCCCCCCCCAACTCTACTGACTCTGTCAACTTCCCCCTTTAAATGAACTACCCAAATATCAATTTTCTTCACTATAACTTCAAAAACAAAGAACTTTCCATACAACATTCCACCCCCCCTTAAATCGTCCTTGTAATTTTTTTTTTGTAAATAGCATTTTTTATTTTAAATTAATACAACATTCCACCCCCCCCTTTCCCCCCTTAAATAGTCACTGTCAAAAAAAAAGTTTTTTATTTTGAATGAACTATCCAAATCCAAATTTTCGTGACTAAAATACCAAAAACAAAAGAATTTCATACAAACTTCCCTCCTTTTTTCCCCCCTTGGGGGTAGAATTTGGAAAAATCCTATCTTAGTACACCCCTCCGCATCGAGACGAATACACCCTCCAAATTTCAAGTCTGTACGACCAGCGGTTTGGGCTGTGCGTTGTCTGTCAGTCAGTCGGTCAGTCAGGACAGAGCCTTTTATTATATTAGATTGCTAGGTACATGGCAAAATATATAAGATATCGCCTAAATCGCCTACTGCGCAGCTTAACCGCCAGCGTTCGTTTTACATGACGCGACCTGTACCTGATTTCAAGGCGCTGCCAGCGACCCCTGCCGCGTGCGCTCCCAGGCTGTGGCCAACCAGATGCGTGTTGTTCAGGTTCAAACCTCTGAAAAAGAAAGTGTGTTTAAAAAGTAGAAAGTGTGTGCACCAATCTTAAGAGTGCGCCTAATGCCAGACAAATATCAGATTTCACCCGCACGTCTTGCATTAATTTAGAATCGAAAATCGCATGATATTATAGGGTAGATGACTGATGTTTGTATCGTTGAAACCAATAGCTTTGATGAAGAATTTTAAGTAAATATAGTATGTTTATTGAAAAAATAATTTTAATCGGTTATTAATGTTCTGAAATATGAGCGTTTAAAGTTTTTGTTAGAGACAACTCTGGTCCCTTACCCACAAAACAAAAATTGACGTCATGCCTTATTCCGGATTTTATCGCGCAAAGTAACTCCGAGCATAGCTCTCTCCATTGCCCGTTGCGTGACTATGAGTTCCTCCAAAAGGCTAGCAGTTAAAGACCACGTTCCAGTTCCATATGTCATCACTGGCAACACACACTGGTCGTATACCCTTGTCTTCAGACACTGCGGTATTTTGGACGAGAAGATATTACGCAATCTCCCGAACGCTGCCCATCCGAGTTGGATTCTTCGGGCGACCTTGTTTGTCGAAGTTGGACCTACCTAACTGAACTACCTGTCCAAGGGGGTGTACTACGTTCAACAGTAGACGTCTTTTGGCTGATGATGACGTTACGTAGAGGGTATACCTGGAAGCTAGGTAGTCGACAAAGAGCGCAGCGTACCGCCCGATGTACCAGGTGTTCTGGGCTGCTGTGAAGTACCAGGGCCCAGCTTCCAGGTGGTGCGCGTCCACCATTATCACGTTGGAGTCACCTCGCTGCATGTACGCTGGAAAAAATATTATTTCTTGTCTCGAGTTTGCCTGTGGACTTGGGTATCCCACGTGCGTAGCTGATATGGGGATCCGAGAGCCCAGAAATGTACAAAATATAATAGAGTACCTTTTTTGTAGTCGGTTAAATAATAATAGTAGCAGATTAATAAAACACTCCACTTGATAGCTAGTTCCTATTCCGGGTTAGGCGTGTCAGTTAAATTGGAGCTAGTTATGTGCGTAAATTAATGCCTCTTTTTCCAACTGTTAATTATGGATCAGCTATATGATTGCCGCTTTTTATGTAAAACGTAAGGAAAAGTACGAATTGTAAGCGAAAAAATAGAATAGCTTTATTTATATGGTGGATGCAAGTTGTCGTACAATGTGGCGGTCTAAGGTGAGGCCTTTTTAGGGTTCCGTACCTTAAAAGGAGAAAACTAACCCTTATACGATCATCATCGGTTAGATTCTCTCCAAATAGTCCTTGGTTAGATTCTCTCCAAATAGTCCTTGGTTAGATTCTCTCTAAATAGTCAACCAGATCAAACTGCTAGGGCCCCAGGGCATACCCCTTCTGGGGTGCCAGGGCAAGTCTGACCCCACTCCCGGCGACGGCCAAGCCGAGGTTCGTACCGTCTGAGGTGCCCTTGAGCTAGTCGCCTTTAACCTAAACTAGGCCGAGCGCCATTTGCGCTTGCCTAAAGTCCGGTGACGCTGTAGAGGCCATCTGAGGCCAACAGCATCAGTCATTCATAAAAAAAAAAACTTTAACGATCACTTTGTTGTCCGTCCGTCTGTAAGTCTTTCAAGACCTTTTTTTCTCTGGAATACGTGAAGATATCAAGTTGCAATTAATATCAAATATGTAGGCCTCCGATCTCCCTTAAAGCCAACGTAATGGTTTTATTCGTCAAGTGTTGAATTGCACGCACGAGTACTTTGTAACTTGCCCACAGTGATATAATGTGGTGAAACATGTCTTTTCGTGTTGTTTCCGAAACTCCCTAAAAGCTTATAGTAAAGTCGCCACAACTTTACTAGGGCATGACTTTGACTTGACTGCGACGAATTTTGTTAGACCAACTATGATTTTATGACTTTGACTTGATGTATTAAAAAAAATCAGTGTACAATTTTTACACATCGCCATCTAGCCCGAAACTAAGCAAAGCTTGTAATATGGAAATCAGATAGCTGATAGAATACTTATATATATATATATATATTGTAAATACATACTTATATACCTATAATATAATACATACTACACCCAGATACAGAACAAACATCTATGTTCGTCACATAAATGTTTGCCCTGGATGAGGATTGAACCCACGCCCTACAGCTCTGAAGGCAGACATGCTACCAACTGAGCTATAAGCAGGGGGGTGTCACTCCGTAGTTTAGGTATGCTCGGCCGGCGCTCCGTCCGGGAGGACAATGCAAGGCTAAGGTCAGTGGCCGCCCGCACGCTAGCCTCGTTGCACGTAACTAAGCATACGTGATAGAAAGAGAGCGGTATATCTAGGTGAATATAGCGAGCGGTATCCAGCGCTGTGCGAGTTGAATTGCTACTTTATTGATTAGTAGATAGAGTCCTTATTTATTTCAATTCCTTTGCGGAGTGAACTTTCTGTACGTAGTACTATTATTTATTCTGTGCTATAAGCTAAAATGCGTATACCTACTTGACACTGGTTGAATGCACAAAGTGCGATGCCAGAAATTAAGTTAAAAAAACATGAGATACCTTCCCTGACCATGATCCCGCTGCCGTCATCAGGCTGCTCCATCCACGCGTGGAAGTATATCACGGTTTTGTCGTTGAAGTCCATGTTCGAGGCGAACAGCTTCTCGTCATCGTCCAGCTTCAGTTCCTGGTAGGCTGTGGGGTTGTGCCTGTAATTTTACACGTCAACATCATAATAGGGTAGATGACTGATGTTTATATTGTTGAAACCAATAGCTTTGATGAAGAATTTATGTAATTGTTTTTTTTTAATGGATATTAATTTAAAAAAAAAAAATGTGACGAGACGAGCAAGACTTTCGCCTGGCGGTAAGCGTCACGACTGCCACTAACAGTAGCAGTGCTAGAATTGTGAACTTGCGAACACAATCCTGCGCCGCACTGCACTGCGCTCGTCACCCTGAGATATTAGATATTAAATCTCTTCATACCCAGTAATTTCTCTGGTAACATTGCCCTTCAAACCGGAACACACTATTGCTTGGCGTTTGAATAACTGGTATAGGTGTGGTACTTCCCCAGGCGGAATCCGCAGTAGAGTCCTACCACTACAAAATAATGTTCTGATATATGAGCGTTTAAAGTTTTTGTTAGAGACAATTCTGTCGCTTTCCCACAAAACAAAAAATGACGTCACGCCTTGTCAGAATAGAATTTATATGGCGTACAGAGAAGTGACGTCATAATCTCCTCTCTGTCTAGCACCATATTAAAATGCTTATAGGTTGCTTATTTTTGTTCAGATTTTTATTTTGTTTTCTTTAATCAGCTATATTTATGGGCCATATTTTAATAGGGCAAATAAAAAAACCAGTCATCTAGCCTATTGCTTTACAACATTGTTTTGACAGCCGTTCTACCTAAGACAGGCTTTCGCTTTTCTATGGGGCCGACTGCTTCCGCATCGCTCCTTGCCCGTGGTCCACCTACATTCGTTCACCTGGCTGTATCAGCTTTGTGGAATCGCTTGGCTAGTCGACGTCACGCGGCTTCCGCCGGTAGCCGCGTGTCAGCACTACAGTAGAATATCGACTCTTTCGCTACAAATAGAGTATAGACGAAAGGCAGTGGACTGACCTCGTGAAGAGTTGGAAGCCGACGTCATTGCTGTCCTTTACGTATGGACACTTGGACTTGTCTACGGGCGCTATTTGGAGCAGGGCATTCTCGTACTGGACGCCTGGCGGTCCTGTATAATAAACAAAGCATTTTTTTTATGGAATTTATTGACGAGAGCGTGACGTTCGTCTGGTAGTAAGCGTCACGTCTGCTTATAACAGTAGCAGTGCCAGAATAGGGTAGATGACTGATGTTTATATCGTTGAAACCAATAGCTTTGATGAAGAATTTAAGTAAATATAGTATGTATATTGAAAAAATAATTAAAATCGGTAAATAATGTTCTGATACATGAGCTTTTAAAGTTTTTGGTAGAGAAAACTCTGTCCCTTTCCCACAAAACAAAAAATGACGTCACGCCTTACTTGTCTGAATAGAATTTATATGGCGTACAGAGAAATGACGTCATAATTTCCTCTCTGCCTAGCATGATATTAAAATCCTTATAAGTTGCTATTAAAATATTAATAACTATATAATTATTTTTGATCAGATCTTCATTTTGTTTTCATTAATCAGCTATATTTATGGGCCACATTTTAATAGGACAATATAAAAAAAAACAGTCATCTAGCCTATTGTGAACTTGCGAACAATCCTGCGCCGCACTGCACTGCGCTCGTCACCCTGAGGTACTAGATATGAAATAACTTCATACCCAGTAATTTCTCGGGTAACATTGCCCTTCAAAGTAGAACACAGTGATGCTTGCAAACTACTGCTTATCTATTGCAAAGTCCGCCTGGGGAAGTACCACAAGTAGTTTGGTTTTTAAATCAAAATTACTGGAAAATATGACGATGTCATCCAGGTATTCGAAGTTGAAGTCAGTTGTATATTTTTTTTAAAGCGTATTATTATTGTAATTATTATTTCATTTTAGTAAGTGATTATTTTCTTTGGAAATACTACTTAATGAAATTTGGCTTGTAACATTGGTGTTATCAATAAACTATTTGTATAAAAAAAAATATCCAAAGAACTTATTGGTACGGCCCGGGAATCGAGCACGCGACCTCATGACTGCGTTGCACTTTATAATACACGCTAAGATGTTTTTACCTGTAGATGAGTTGTCCCCCCCGCCATATTTACTAGACGAAATCAAGGTAATTGCCGTGATTGCTACCAGTCTTTCACTTCAGAATGTCCGGTAATATGCTGCCGCTAATCGTATGTTTTCTAGCAAAAAGATGGTGATATTATGCCTTTCTGTGTATTTAGACACTGCACAATCTACACAGGCACTGTGAGAGACAAACAAAATTTCATTTCAAGCGTAAGTACTGTATTTTTATTGCAATGGGAAAAAATGAAATTTATTTTATCTAAGACGACTGTTGTCACTTTGAAATGGATGGCCGAGATAGATAGATCGTTATGTGTGAGAGAGTGAAAGAGAGCCACACCGGCGCGGCGAAGGCGCTCGCTCTGGCCAATCAACTAGTGTAGCTTATTACGCCGTAAGAGAAATTAGATATATGTCTCTTTCTAACAACAGGTGTGGCGTATAAAGTCGGTCATATTCCTTCCTTTTCTTCACAATCTGCATAGAAACATGCGTAAGTATATTTATATAGGCAACTTCTAGTCAGTTTTTAAAGCGGTTTTGTTCGACTATAACTACTCTATTTATTTCAACTCACTGAATACACGTAAATCTTTACCACAATTTTATGTTACCACCAAGAAATGGTCGTAAACCCCATACTTGATTAACTTTACAAAGTATGGCCGTATTCTTGCGCAAGCTTTACCACGCTCACACGAATAGGTGAAACCACAGATATAATATTCGATAGAGAAGTCCAAAGGCTGAGCGCTTGGGTGTCTATAATGTACAACATGGTATTTGCCGACACGATAATGTACGGCATAATAATCCACAGCATGATAATAGGGTAGATGACTTATGTTTATATCGTTCAAACCAATAGTTTTGATGAAGAATTTAAGTAAATACAGTATGTTTATTGAAGAAATAATTTAAATCGGTTAATAATGTTCTGATATATCAGCGTTTAAAATTTTTTGTTAGAGGCAACTCTGTCCCTTTCCCACAAAACAAAAAATGACGTCACGCCTTGTCAGAATATAATTTATATGGCGTACAGAGAAGTGACTTCACGATTTGCTGTTTCGCCTCTCTGTCTAGCATGATATTAAAATGCTTATAAGTTGCTTATTTTTGATCAGATTTAAATTTTCTTTTTCATGAATCAGTTATATTTATGGGCCACATTTTAATAGGATAATAAAAAAAACCAGTCATCTAGCCTATTGGTGTACATGTACATCGAATGTCATGCTGTACAATCCATGTCGTACAATACTGGCCGTCCATTATCGGCTTGTGTCTTTAAAGTACGGCCCTATATTGTACAGCCAATAATCCGCGTACATTACTCTAATTGATATTTTAAAAAAATTACCTGAACCTAACTGCTATACAAATAAGGAATTCGTGTACTTGTACATCAAATATCAGTCTGTACAAAATCGGGGTGTGCATTATTGAGCCGAGCCGATAATGTACGGCATGATATTCGATGTACATGTACACCAATTATCATGCTGTGCATTATTATGCCGTACATTATCTGTGTCGTACATTATTGCCTCCCGAGCGCTTGAGTCATCAACACTATACAGTGTTAGTTTTAACCGGTTAGCATCCTTATTTTTTATTATCTTTGTGTCATCTTTTATCATCTTCGCATTCTATTAAACAATATTTTATCTATTGTCAAAAAACCTACTTCAGGTTTGTCTAGACAACAAGTTCTCTACAATCGTATGAAAAGTGTTTAACATGAACAACTTGCGAAATAATAAAATCATTCAGTCATGATACCTACGAATGCATAATTATGCACCTTTTAAGTGCATGTTCTGTACGTCATAACAAACAACTTTTGCTATGGGGCCAACATTGAAATCCCGAAAAAAATATCAGCTGTTCCATACAAAAAGTTGATCGACCTTGGGCAAAATGTATGGAACAGCTGTTCTGTTTTGCGATTTCAATGTTGGCCCCATAGTAAAAATTGTTTGTTACGCCAACTGATTAGAACTAACCCTGTATATAAGACATGATGTAAGTCTAGAGCCTTAGGGTCTATAGAATGTTATATCTGTGTTGCGTAAGTCTTACCACGCCATATGAATGGGTGAATCGTAAAGATGCGTAATTTGAGTCTTTATATCTGTGGTGGGTAACCGCTTGTCAAGGAAGAAGCTATTAGATTATGTAAGCAAATGGAAGTTTTTTTTAATGCAACCAAGTGACGACACGAGCAAGACGTTCAACACGGTGGTAAGCGTCACGCCTGCCACTAACAGTAGCAGTGCCAGAACAGTGAACTTGCGAACACAATGCTGCGCCGCACTGCGCTCGTCACCCTGAGATATTACATGTTAAATCTCTTCATACCCCGTAATTGCATCGACATGATTTTTCCGTGTTCCCGCCAAAACTCACCAGACGGATCACACACGAAGATTATACTTCTGATGATGATATTTCTTTTTTCTTTCCTCGTAGGAGGATTAGGGCGTCGCACTTTGTGCATTTGCCAGTGTCAAGTATTTTATATACTTGAATTTCAAGTCAAGTTAAGTTAGTCACATTTAGTCCCAGTCAAGCCTAGTCATGCCCGGTAAAGTTCTGGCAACTTTACTACAAGCTTCTTCGGAGTTTTGGAAACAACACGAAAAGACACGTTTCACCACATTATATCACTTGCCCACACTCGTGCATGTAATTCAACACTCAATGAATAAAACACCACAATTTTTTATCATTAAATCGCGAAAAAACACATGTTTAAGAAAATAATAGAATGTTTTTGCAACAGCGACATGTTTTTCCGTGTTCCCGCCAAAACTGTTACACAAGTTTCTTGGTTAACACTAAACTTTAGTTCCGGACACATTTACTAGATGGTGCCACAAATAATATTAAAACGCGCAAGCTCTTTTTCCCGATTTCTCGTCTAGTCAGGCGCCTTCTTTTCACGCTATAGGTTTTATTTAATAAAAAATATTTAGAGGTGTTCTCTTTTTGCACCCATGATTAATTAAAATGATTTGGGATAAATGGAACTGGGTCACAGACGAATAACAATACAAGCTAGTCCTGTGTCGGTCGGTCATTTTCGGAGATCTCGATCTTTCGTAACCGGGCAAAAAGATTCGAACAAAACGTCGTTCATCGGTCTCGAGAACCTACAAATAAAAATAACGCTAAAGGCTTTTAATATACAGTTGAATTTAGCTAGTTACGCAATTTCACCGATATTGATCGAAGAAAACCGAGACGAAACCGGTTGGTGTTGCATCAATCGCCGGTCATTCATTCGTTCTGATCTCTCGGTCGGTCGCAGATCGGAAGATCGTTATGAATGGCAACTGGCAAATGCCGCAGATTTTGGGCCGCGCGTCGATCAATCACGACCCGGGTCTTTAACGATTGACGACCGGGTCGGTCACGTAGAAAGCGCGATTCGTTCGTTTTGATTCATTCAATCACGATCGACACAGGACTAGTACAAGCTAATCTATACGTATAAAAGGCACTGTCCTGACTGACTGACTGACTGACTGACTGGCAAACAATGCACAGCCCAAACCGCTAGTCGTACAGACTTGAAATTTGGAGGGTGTATTCGTTTCGATGCGTAGGGGTGTACTAAGAAAGGGAAACCCCAAGGGAAGTTGGTATAAAAGTCCTTTGTTTTTATACGACGACACGAAAATTTGGATTTGGATAGTTCATTTAAAATAAAAATATTTAAGGGGGGGAATGTTGTATGGAAAGTGCTTTGTTTTTGAAGTTATTGTGATGAAAATAGATATTTGTGTAGTTCATTGAAGGGCTCCTTGCTCGTGATGATTTAAAGTGGTGAATTTTGGGAGCGGGCCGAATTTCTTCCGTACGCGGACGAAGTCGCGGGGTACCTCTAGTAATACGATATAACTACGTCTCTTAATCTAAAGGAATATAAATTTGCGCAACAAGTCAAAGATAGAAACGTTTTAAACTGGAAAATGTGGAAAACCTGTCTGACTAGACTTGGAAAGTCGTTACATTATCGTAGCAGGATATTATGTACTTGGGACCTTATCTTTTAAGCTTGGTATATATTTTACCCGACTTCAAAAAAGGAGGAGGTGCTCAATTCCCTTGTATTTTTAACCGAATTTGAATAAGGAGGTTTAAGATTCGACTGTTTTTTTTGTATGTTTGTTACGCGATTACTCCGCCAATTATGAATTGATTTTGATGATAATTTTTTTGTTAGGTAGGTCATACTTCTGAAGTGGTCCCATATACATTTTCTCGGAATCGGTTCAGTAGTTTGGTTATTAAAGCAAAGTAACTGGAAAAAGGTGTCATCCATCATCATCATCAGCCCGGAGACGTCCACTGCTGAACGAAGGGTTCCCCCTTAGACCGCCACACTGTACGATAATCTGTCATTTGCATCCACCGGATGCCCGCGACTTTTACAATGTCGTCAATCCACCTAGTGGGAGGCCTTCCTACGCTGCGTCTTCCGGTTCGCGGTCGCCACCCAAGTACCTTTCTACCCCATCGGTTGTCAGTTCTTCGAGCGATGTGAACTGCCCATTGCCACTTCAACTTGCAAACTCTGCGAGCTATGTCGGTGACTTTGGTTCTTTGGCGAGTATCCTCGTTCCGGATTTTATCGCGCAAAGTAACTCCGAGCATAGCTCTCTCCATTGCCCGTTGCGTGACTCCGAGTTTCTCCAAAAGGCAGTTAAAGCAGTTAAAGACCACGTTTCAGTTCCATAAATGTCATCACTGGCAACACTTTGTCTTCTGACACTGCGGGATTTTGGACGAGAAGATATTACGCAACTATTGCTTTTACGGAGACTACGGACGGGAACTATTACGGGTGTCATTCAGGTAGTCAAAATTGAAGAAGTAGGTACCTACTTGTTATCTAATTAATTATTATATGTGATTGATTCAGGCGTTACTTTGCTTTGGGTTTTTTTTTGTTTCAGGTTATGTTCTTTTTCAATTAAAGTTGATAGTTACAATAGATTTTAGTGTGTCCCTTCATCCTATAAGTACTTGAAACGATATTACAGCGGAAAAACACTAGAAATTAAAACAAATTTTGGTAATTAATTATTGTTGAACTTCGTCAGTTAAGAGGATGCCTACGCCCAAATTGGCTTCATTCGGTTTAATGTTTTGCCAAATGTACAAATTCGAGAGCACTGAATTAGTTTTATATTAATCTAGATCATATTTCCTAGTTGGCTACTATTACGAAAAAACGTTTGCAAATAATTTTCTCGATAGAAAAAATCGTGAAATAACTTCTAAAAACGAATTTCTAAGTCAATTTTTCTTTGTATTTTTGTATGAAGACACATAACCAAAACGAGTAAAGGTTACGAGTAATACTTTAATCTATCTTACTATTGAACTAGTTTTTTTTCTTACGCAATAACTTTAATGCAATTAATTATTTTCCAACAAAATTACTGTACGTAACGTGGTGCAAGCGCGGCGCCTTCTCTTTTTTACCTATATAATTATACAGAGACCAAAGACGCGCGGAGGATCAGCTATTGTCAGCGTCTTACGTTTATAAACCGATTTGGAATATTCTTACTACTTACTATTTGAAAGAATATAGATTCAAATTGGTTCCATAGTTTCATCAAAATCGGGACAGTAATTGGTTTTTAATTCAAAATGACTAGAAAAAATATGTCGTCGAAGTAAACTACATGGCATATCTTGATATTGGGCAAGTCTGCGTTCATATGTATCGTTCGTTCGACGTTAACATGGGCACCTTTTGATTTGATCTGAATTGAAGTAAGCAAGTAATTCGTGTAAATACAATTAGCAAGTTTGAATATGAGCCACATTGGCCAAGGGGCTTGGAAGAAATTTTGAATTATCATGTTTGGGAAATTTTGAATTATCAAGTTTGGATATAAGCCAAATTGGGCAAGGGGCTTGGAAGACATTTTGAAGGTTCAAGTTTGGATAGGAGCCAAATTGGGCAAGGGGCTTGGAAGACATTTTGAAGTATCAAGTTTGGATAGGAGCCAAATTGGGCAAGGGGCTTGGAAGACATTTTGAAGTATCAAGTTTGGATAAGAGCCAAATCGGTCAAGGGGCTTAAAAGAAATTTGGAATTATTAAGTTCGGGAAATTTTGTCCCTTCATCCTATAAGTACTTGAAACGATATTACAGCGGAAAAACACTAGAAATTAAAACAAATTTTGGTAATTAATTATTGTTGAACTTCGTCAGTTAAGAGGATGCCTACGCCCAAATTGGCTTCATTCGGTTTAATGTTTTGCCAAATGTACAAATTCGAGAGCACTGAATTAGTTTTATATTAATCTAGATCATATTTCCTAGTTGGCTACTATTACGAAAAAACGTTTGCAAATAATTTTCTCGATAGAAAAAATCGTGAAATAACTTCTAAAAACGAATTTCTAAGTCAATTTTTCTTTGTATTTTTGTATGAAGACACATAACCAAAACGAGTAAAGGTTACGAGTAATACTTTAATCTATCTTACTATTGAACTAGTTTTTTTTCTTACGCAATAACTTTAATGCAATTAATTATTTTCCAACAAAATTACTGTACGTAACGTGGTGCAAGCGCGGCGCCTTCTCTTTTTTACCTATATAATTATACAGAGACCAAAGACGCGCGGAGGATCAGCTATTGTCAGCGTCTTACGTTTATAAACCGATTTGGAATATTCTTACTACTTACTATTTGAAAGAATATAGATTCAAATTGGTTCCATAGTTTCATCAAAATCGGGACAGTAATTGGTTTTTAATTCAAAATGACTAGAAAAAATATGTCGTCGAAGTAAACTACATGGCATATCTTGATATTGGGCAAGTCTGCGTTCATATGTATCGTTCGTTCGACGTTAACATGGGCACCTTTTGATTTGATCTGAATTGAAGTAAGCAAGTAATTCGTGTAAATACAATTAGCAAGTTTGAATATGAGCCACATTGGCCAAGGGGCTTGGAAGAAATTTTGAATTATCATGTTTGGGAAATTTTGAATTATCAAGTTTGGATATAAGCCAAATTGGGCAAGGGGCTTGGAAGACATTTTGAAGGTTCAAGTTTGGATAGGAGCCAAATTGGGCAAGGGGCTTGGAAGACATTTTGAAGTATCAAGTTTGGATAGGAGCCAAATTGGGCAAGGGGCTTGGAAGACATTTTGAAGTATCAAGTTTGGATAAGAGCCAAATCGGTCAAGGGGCTTAAAAGAAATTTGGAATTATTAAGTTCGGGAAATTTTGAATTATCAAGTTTGAACATGAGCCAAATTGGTCAAGGTTCTTGGAAGATATGGGGGTGGCGAGGTCTCAATTCACAGTTCGCTGCAAACTACTAGTTTTAAATCTTTGTAAAACCCTGAAATCCGTTCCGCCGATGCATGACAAACAAACATTACGTACAGACCCATATTACTATTACATAAGCATCGAGCAAGTTATGAAATAAGTTATTAAAGGCGTATGCGCTGAATTCCTGGTAGTCCAACCGTGACTCTCTTGGCACACTGGCTGTTTGGCAGGCCAATGGATTGTGACGGGTTCGAATCCTCCACTGAAGAGAGAAGTAAATAGAACGGAAATGTGACGGGCCGCGCTAGCCGGCATTAGGTGCAAATGCGCTTAATGACAATTCTGCCAATATACATGTTTTTAGACTGAGAATACTCAAAAAGACAATTTAAATAGACGCGTAGGAAACCAAACCACATTGCATCGTAATTAGATCAATTTTAATCTGTTGCAAAATAGCATTTCTAGCGTTTTACTTCAAATGCGCGACCAATTATTGGGTTTTTTTTGGTCGTAGTTCCTATACAAAATAGTTTAAAACTGGCGACAGCGGTTTTCTATACAATAGGCATGTGGCCTAATGTTTAATTTATGACAAATAACAGGCTTAGTGATGAATATAACTAAATACATTACACATACTGAAAAAATAAATTGTATTGGCTGATAAATCTCTGAGATATGAGCGTTTAAAGTTTTAGGTGGGAATAGAGAGGGGATGCTCTATCCCTTTCTCGCATAGCACGTGTTAGTATAGCATTTGTATGCCGCGCCTGAGGCTTGACGTCATATCTCAGTATAACGCGCTCTCTGTCTAGCATGAAATTAAAATAATTAGAACTTATTTATTTTTGAGTTATTTTAAATTTTGTTTTCGTTGATAGGCTCTATTGATGATCAGCTTTATTATGAGGTAATAAAAAAATAGTAGTCATCATGCCTATTGCTTCAGAACATTGTTTTGACAGCCGTTCTAACCTAAGAAGTAGGGCTTTCGCTTTTTTGTGGAATCCTCGTGCTGAATGTTTTTTTTCGTTTTGGTGGCATTTGTTTTTTTCACTAGCTTTTCGGTGGTCAATGGCGTATGTGAATGTGCCTACCCGCAACTAAGCCAGCGTGGTGGATATGGCCCAACCGCCCTTCGAGGGTAGGCCTAAGTACATCAGAGAACAATTAACAAGAACTTAAAAAAAAACAACTCACTTCAACTTCTTTTACTTGGATGACATCTTTTTTCCAGTTATTTTGATTTAAATACCAAACTACTGAACCGATTTTGGTGAAATGGCTCCGTCGCAGAATGTCCCTTTCCTAAAATGTCTACTTCACGCAAAACGTCCTATTCGCACAATGTCTCTTATCTGCTCCGTCGCAGAATGTCCCTTTCCTAAAATGTCTACTGCACGCAAAACGTCCCTTTCGTACAATGTCCCTTTCGCACAATGTCCCTTTCGCAAAATGTCCCTTTACTATGGGAACAATCTGAAAGTATATCCTTTCGAATAAAAAACCGAATTTTCCGAATCGATTTTTAAATGACGGGAGTTCTGAGGTAACACACATAAAACAAACACATCCACCTTATTTGAAGTCGGTTAAAAAACATGCAAGACTTTCAACCATTTCTATAATAAAATTGTGAATTAAAAAGTCATAAATGTAACGAAATGCCAAAGTCAATACGCGTTTCCAATAACACGATATATTGTTTATGGTGGTACGGAACCCTCGGTGTAAAAGCCGGACTCGCACTTAACCGATTTTTTTACTCACTGTAGTTTTCTTTATGCATTCCTGTGACGAGACGAGCTGGACGTTCGCCTGGTGGTAAGCGTCACGCCTGCCCATAACAGTAGCAGTGCCAGAATTGTGAACTTGCGAACACAATCCTGCGCCGCACCGCACTGCGCTCGTCATCCAGAGATATTCAATAGGGTAGATGACTGATGTTTAAATCGTTGAAACCAATAGCTTTGATGAAGAGTTTAAGTAAATATAGTATGTTTATTGAAAAAATAATTTAAATCGGTTAATAATGTTCTGATATATGAGCGTTTAAAGTTTTTGTTAGAGACAACTCTGTCTCTTTCCCACAAAACAAAAAATGACGTCACGCCTTACTTGTCAGAATAGAATTTATATGGCGTACTGAGAAGTGACGTCACGATTTGCTGTTTCGCCTCTCTGTCTAGCGTGATATTAAAATGCTTATAAGTAGCTTATTTTTGATCAGATTTACATTTTCTTTTCATTAATCAGCTATATTTATGGGCCACATTTTAATAGGACAATAAAAAAAAACCAGTCATCTAGCCTATTCTCTACATTTTAACATTTGAGTATTTTTTTCGTGCGATTGGTTTTTCCTGAGTCACACGTTATCTGTCGCGAAGGCCAAATAGTACCGTTACTAATGGTGTTTATTGATAATAACTAATAATTAAAAAAAAAACTAAAATTAGCTACCTCTAATTAGAGATCTTAGTAGATCTCTTAAATACCTCTACAAATAACGATGAGATTTATTGATGCAAGGCAGGCAGTAAATTACTTCACCCTAAGAAGTAGGTCTATCGCTTTTCTGTGCACGGTGACCCGAGGCGTGACCATCGATGTTTTGGAAGATCGATTCATACCGGGCATCCCTATGGTTTACTGACGATATCGTTTTGGCGGTGTGAAACCAGCCATTAGATGTTAAATCTCTTCCGACCAGTAATTTAATTTTCATCACACTTGCTCGTAAAGTGGATCTTATTACATCGGTTTTAGGCTCATAATCCAAGCTGTTACGCACGCGTGCTTTTTACTTTACATTACGGCACTTGTGCTATAATAGGTATAACCCGGTAAAGTCAAATTTGTACGTGACTGCAATTAGACGTACGTGTACGAAGCACTCTTAATATAGCCGGGTAATACTTACAGTTTTTTTGTAATACCAACAAAGAGTTCTTATGCCGCTGAAGTAAATGTCAACCTGGTCGCGCATTGCTGGTTTGGGCGCCATTTTTCGCAAATGTTTTTTGACGTTTTCTCTGTGTGGTTGATTATTATCAAAAAAAGTTTGTTTTTTCCTCGCAAGTGTGATTAAAACAGTCGTATGGAACTCTTGTGCTATTAGTCATTACGCTCTCGGCTTCCTTATCGCATAATACAGCATCTAGTGTAATGACCAACATAGCACACTTGTATCATAATGTTCTATTACCCAGTAATTTATCTAGTAAGATCAAACAGCAACATTGGTCATTGGACATTTGACGCAAAATATTATAAACATATAATAAATACTTACGTATCATGGACAGGAAACACGCTAAAGGCACCGCTGCTTGCATTTCTACACAAAACCACTCAAACTAACAAAAAAAAAATATATATGAGAAAAATCTTCAAAACTTTTGGCGAAATGTAAAAAAAATATCTAATTAAAACTTTCTTAAAATAAATTATCTAAATAGTAAATGATCAAAAATGTTGTCGCGTAAAACTTGACTCAAATAATGCACTAAGACAAAAACTTGAATTTCGTTAAAAATGTTTTTTACATAAGTGAAGCAGTTATTCAAAATCTGACTCAATATACTTTAAGGATGTTTATTTTGGAAATAAAGCGGGAATACTCTAGAGATAGTTTAATGCAGTTTAGGTTTTAAATAATATAGCTAGAGATATTAATCAAAGTTAAAAAAAAATACTGTAATTTAAAAAGTTTAATGTTGCTAAAAAATTATTTCTTGTACAATACGAGATTATTTTCAGTAAAACATAGCTAGAGATAGCATAGTTTTTAATGAAAAATTAACATTTATTCTTCGAAAATGTTTAAAATGAACTTATTTGGGAGCTATAGGTGTGATTGGGACGGTTTAGTCGGCTACGAATGTAGACGCCAACCTTGTGGGGTGGGTTCCCCCCAAAGGCATAGTTTAGAAGGGGGCATTTCCACTACTACTTACCGGCAGCTAGATTTGAAACCTCGATTCATAGAACAAAAACTTCCGTATTTTTTACACGAGTTTACTTGGTGATGTTCATATTCAAATTTGTAATGGTAGCAATGGAGCCCTGCACTGAAGTTTGGAATGGAGCCCTGCACTGACTGACTGACTGACTGACTGACTGACTGGCAGAGGTATGGACCTCTGCCAGTTATCCAACCGCCAAACTGTAGCACAGTTTGGTGCAATACAGTACAGTAGTGTGCAAGCATTACTGTGATTAGTGGTCGCGAAGAGATTTGACAGAGTGACGAGCGCTGTGAAGTGGGGCGCAGGATTTTGTTCGTAAGTTCACAATTCTGGCACTGCTACGGTTATGTGCAGGCGTGACGCTTACCGTTTCTTCCCCGTGGTCCACCTGCGTGGTTCACCTAGGTGTTCCACGGGTATATTTTTGCACCCGTGGAACACCAGGTGTACTATGGGTCATTAAATATCCCCATGGAACACCCAGGTGTTCTTTGCATAATTCAATGTACCCGTATAACACCAATTGTTTACCCCAAGTCCCAAGCCCTTCCTTTTTAACCGAGTTCCTAAAAGGTTCCGAGGTTTTCATTTCGCTTGATTTAATTTATACTTGTTACCTCAGCACACTCTACGCTCTTTTTGTAGTGGTCGGACTCCACTGCAGAGTCCGACTGGGGAAGTACCACACCTTTGTCAGTTATTCAACCGTCAAGCAGTAGTGTGCAAGCATTACTGTGTTCCGGTTTGAGGGGCAATGTTACCAGATAAATTACTGGGTATGAAGAGATTTAACATCTAATATCTCAGGGTGACGAGCGCAGTGCAGTGCGGCGCAGGATTGTGTTCGGAAGTTCATAATTATGGCACTGCTACTGTTAGTGGCAGGCGTGACGCTTACCGCCAGGCGAACGTCTTGTTCGTCTCGCTACTTGAATGTATAAAAAAAAAACACGTTCATACAGTACATTTTACAAATCGGCAGATTTTTTTGAATACCTTGTAAGCGTTTCTTTCCGTGGTTCATCTATTGAGTAGACCAAGGGCACAAATAGGTATCTGTGGAACACCTAGGTGAACCAGCAGTGGACAATTAAAAAGACAATAAATCGAATTAAGTAAAGTCAAGGGTACCTGGAAGGTGGACCTGGGTCTGGGTATGTCCTAAAACTGCAACCCACCGGAGGACGGGCAGCAGCGTCCTCTCGGTTAACGGTGGTGAGCATTCTGCGATCCCTAAGCCGCCTGCCAAGCGTGGGGATTATGGCAACACCCCTCTATAAAGGGGGAGGCCTTCGTCCAGCAGTGAACGTTTTATGGCTGACGACGAAAGTCAAGGGTTTGTGAAGACATAGGGGTCGCGAAGACACAATTCGAAACTAAAATCGAGTAATATTTAATATAGTAAGTAAGTAGTATTTTAAACAGATCCTTTAACCAGGACAACTATAAGTTACGTACTAAACCTACAGGTGATATCACAGAAAAGCGAAATCCCTACTTCTTAGTAGAACGGCTGTCAAAACAATGTTCTAAAGCAATTGTATGAAAAACCGCTGTCGCCAGTTTCACACAAAATTGTATAGAAACTACGACGAAAAAATGCCAATAATTGGTCGCGCATTTGAAGTAAAACGCTAGAAATGCTATTTTGCAACAGATTAAAATTGATCTAATTACGATGCAATGTGGTTTGGTTTCCTACGCGTCTATTTAATTTGTCTATCTAACCCTGATCTTTTTGCAAAGTGGCCTTTAGGGAGTAGACATGAAGGTAAACTACGCCACCCCGAGTCCTCGAGTTCATTCCTAAGTAAAAGTGTGTTCTGTATGGCGCCCAGATTATACAATGTGTTACCTAAAGCTATCAGACATAAAGAAGATGTAAATGCTTTTAAAAATATGCTCAATAGCTTCTTGATTAAGAAAGCTTATTATACTGTGAATATGTTTCTGACAGACAAAAATGTAAATGACATTATTTTATTTTAATTGTATCGGTTATTTGACATTTAATTTGACACTGAAAGTTCATTGACATTCAATTCATTAATTCAATCCTTGCAATTTGTTTCTAAAGTACCTCTTATGTTAATTTAGGTCTGTAAGCCTCTCAAGGTAGAAACTAGAGCACTAACCTTGAAATATTAACTATACTACTATAAGAAATACTATAATTTTTGTTATGTACCTATACCTAGTTTCATAGACCAATAAATCATTCATTCATTCATTCTTTTTGAGTATTGTCAGTCTAAAAACATGTATATTGGCAGAATTGTCATTAAGCGCATTTGCACCTAATGCCGGCTAGCGCGGCCCGTCACATGTCCGTTCTATTTACTTCTCTCTTCAGTGGGTGATATGGTGTCCATATACATAGTAATTTTGTCTGGGATTAACAGCGTTATTTATGATACTAGTGCAGTAAGTGGCTTTTTACGAACGAGTAGACTAATGTAACGAGTAGGTTTACCATCACACGTATGTAAATACCGCACGTTTCCGCACGTGTGTCATACAACGTTTTTCAACACATTTGCGAGATAACACTACAATAGGTAATGAAACAAACTTTTTGTTTTATTTATACGGGAATACTCACGTTTAATTAAATCGGATACTCCGACTATAGAGTATTCCCGTATAATTAAAACAAAAATGTGTCAAAACCATGTCAGTTTTCATAATGAAACAAACTTTATTTTTTTGTTTATAAATATCAGTCGGAAAGTCGCAACAATCGTTACGTTTCTAATATGAAAATAGCGTGTGTATCTTTTTGTGTGTATGTGGGCGCGGGGGTGTATGTATGTTGTTTCTCCTTCACGCTGAAACGGCTGAACGGATTTGTTTGAAATTTGATATAGAGGTAGCTTTTATAACTTGGAATAAAAACATAGGCTACTTTCAATCCCAAGAACCGCGGGTAAACCGGGACACAGACAGTGTTTTTTTTTATACATTCAAGTGACGAGACGAGCAAGACGTTCTCCTGGTGGTAAGCGTCACGCCTGCCACTAACAGTAGCAGTGCCAGAATTGTGAATTTGCGAACACAATCCTGCGCTGCACTGCACTGCGCTCGTCACCCTGAGATATCAGATGTTACATTTTTTCATACCCACTAATTTCTCTGGTAACATTGCCCTGCAAACCGGAACACAGTAATGCATGCACACTACTGCTTGGCGGTCGAATAACTGGCAATGGTGTGGTACTTCCCCAGGCGGACTCTGCAGTAGAGTCCTACCACTACAGAAAAAGTTGATAAAGCTTTTGCCCGATAAGAACACCGCGGCTTCATTCTGCTACTGTATGAAGTGAGTTATCCAGCATTAACCGTCTCGCAAGGTCACCCTACCTAGACACATGCAGTTTTTCTTGAATAACCTGTCCCTTACACCACGGGTCCTAGTTTCCATAATTACTGCTTGCCTCACCCGCCTCTAGCGCAAAACTGTATATTTTATATCACCTACATAGTTGATAATTTAATTTGAATCCTATTAGACTTAAATACTTGCTTAAAGACGGATGGCAGAACTCGCATAGCTAATAATACACTTTATTATGAAAACGGACGTAGTTTTGACACATTAAAAAAAAAAAAATTAAATTAAATTGTATTTATTGAGATTAAACACGCTCAGACCAATTACATTAGAATCTCACAAAAATAATAATAAACAAAAAAGTAATATAATAATAATAAAGTAATACAATACAAAAACAGTTCAATTATAACAGTTCAATCAAAAATAATAATAATAAAAGTAAGAAATTAAAATTAAAAATAAACATGTCAAAATTCATTTAAATGTCAGAAACAAAACAAACTAAAAGTCATCAGAGAGCAATGAAATTTTTTTTGGTGTTTTTTTTATTATTTTTATTATTAAACGTGAGTATTCCCGTATTAATAAAACAAAATGTAATAATACACCTTGAAAAAAAAACCGTCTTCAATTTCAAATACCTGGATGACATCTTCGTATTTTCCAGTTACTTTGATTTATTCCAGTAATTTTGATTTAAAAACGAAACTGCGCAACCGATTTCGATAAAATTAATAAGGGACCATCTCTGAAGTATGACCTCCCAAACAAAAAAGAAACATCAAAATCAATTCTTATTGGCGGAGTAATCGAGTAACAAATATACGAAAAAAAAAACATAATAATAATAATTTAATTTATTCCATGAAAAAGTCACGAAGAGTACATAATTGGTAGCATATGACACAAAAAATACAAACGCATGATACATTTTTGGTAACTTCTGCTGAACTAGGCTTAAAGCCTGTGTTTCAGCGTCAGCGCCCTCCCCATATAGTTGCACATTATGTTATTACAAGTTAAATTAAACATTATGCACATTACAAACTAGGAAAAACCATCACATATTGGTTACAATTAAATTTTAATTAATTATTACTGTTTGAAAATATTTATATAAATTATAATATCAAAAATATAAGCGCCAAAAATCATTCATTTTAAACTTTAGTAATTTTAGTGAACATTTTTGTGGTACAGTAATAATTCTAATAGATTTAAATAAAATAAATAGTGTCAACTTTTGTACTTTACTAGATGGAGTTTTGCTCTGTAACATAATTTCTAAATAAATAAAGTAGGTATTACTTTTATTTTATTTAAGTGTAGAATGAAGTGTAGAATGATCCTCTCTTTGTGTATCTTTGTAAGATGGTGTGGGGGTGTGTATGTGTGTGTCTGATGTGTGTAATATGCTGAGTAGGTATCGTCACGTAAACGTAAACGTCATCCTCTAACGAATTGGGTTTACAACGATACTTGCATATTGCGTGTGTATGTGAAAGTGTACCTATAAGCGAATGAATGAGTGTGAGAGGGTGTGTAGGTTTGAGTTCATAAACAGCTTATGTTTTTACATATATTTACACAAAAGTGCCAACGCAAACAAATTCACCTATACATATTAGTGTTATAACTCGGTAAGTGTTTGGTCAATCAATAATTATTTATTCAACTACTTTTAAAAGCTCTTCAGTATCATGCCAAGTAAGTGACTTTAGCCACGACGTTACTTTAAATTTTAATTCACTTTTCGATATGGAATATATACGGCCCAATAAAGATTGAGAATCTTTTGATGAAGCTAGTGTTAACTCTTGGAGGTATTGAACAAACGTCATAGTAGCGTCGTTTGGTTTGCATTTGAAGATCGTAGGGTAACAATGAGTGTTGTCTCGAGATAATGCTCACTATAAATAATTGTCTAACTGTGAGTACATCACAGTATCTATACAACAGCGTAGTATGATATAAAATTGGTCGACCAGTACCTATTTTAAGTGCAGCACGTTGAGATATTTCAACTGGGCGTAGAGTGGTTTTAGGTACACCTCCCCAAGACGAAATACAATATGTAATAATGGACTGGCAGAGGGCTAAATAGATTTGCCTCACTAGCTCTGGACTCGCAATTGGTCTTAGTTTTTTAAAAACAAAAAATATTTTCCGAATACGATTGCTTACATTTGCAATATGTTTTTTAAAATTAAGGTTATTGTCTATAATGATACCCAAGTATTTAAAAGACAGTGTTGATTCTAAAGGTTTACAATTACAAGATCCTGAATTTACAGTAATGCAGTACTTATCATGAGCAACCAAGTTGAAATCATTGATTCTAGGAATATTTGTGATGGAGAACGTAATAAATTTTGTTTTTTCTGCATTTAGTGATAGAACATTATCATATAGCCATGTTGTAACTCTGTTAAAACCAGCTTGAGCAGCACCGTAAGCCGCACGCCATGTATTTGCAGAAAACATAAGTACTGTATCATCTGCATAAGAAATGAGATTCCCTTTGTCCAAACTAAGAGAGCATAAGTCGTTTAGATATATTAGAAAGAGTGTAGGGCCCAAGATGCTACCCTGCGGAACTCCGTGTGTGACCAGTAATTCACCACTAATGTAAGTACCCACCTTAACACACTGATATCTATCTGTTAGGTAGTTTCTAAAAAGAGCCAGTTGGTCTCCCCTTATTCCAATTTTTTCAAGTTTTGAGATGAGAATAGGGACAGAGACTGTATCAAACGCTTTTGCAAGGTCCAGGAAAATTGCCACGCATTTTTTTTACTGTCTAAAGACTGTGATATATAGTTAGTCAGATTATGCACTGCGTCATCGGTAGATTTACCACGTCGGAAACCAAATTGATGATTCGATAAAATGTTATTTAGTTCTATGAACTTTACTAATCTATTGTTCATTAATCTCTCTAATAATTTAGAAATAGCTGGAAGAATAGAAATAGGTCTAAAATTGTTGACACAGTCTCTGTCTCCACTCTTGTGTATCGGAATAATTAGCGACCTTTTAAGGTCTTTAGGGAATATACCAGTTTCAAAACAGAGGTTGAAGATGTAGGTAAGATGGGGAACAAGAAAATCTTTATATTCCTTTAAAAAACTGTTGGATATACCATCCCAGCCAATCGAGCAATTAGTTTTAAGACCCATAATAAGCCTTTCCACCTCTTCTAGATCAGTGTCTAGTAGAACAAAAGATTGCTTCGCGGACTCTATTGAACTAGGTATTTGTTCACTAGTACTAGATACATTCGATGTAGATATACTTTCAGCTAGGGTTTTGCCAATATTTACAAAAAACTCGTTAATTTTATTAACAGATAAATCTGGGGAGCTGCAGATATTTAGTAATTCTTTGGGGTGGTCGTGTAGAGTTTTAGTATCTGATATTTCCCGAATTGCAGACCATATTTGTTTACTATTTTTTCCCGCCTTCACTAGTTGATCTTTTTCATATGCGATTTTAATCCTCTTTATAAGCGAATTACAAAAATTTCTATATCGTGTATATGTTAACTTTAAAATATCATTGTTAGGATTACATCTAAATTCTTTATGCATGTTGTCTCTATTTCGTATACACCTGAGTAGTCCAGATGTAATCCAAGGTTTTATTATTTGTTTGCGTCTAGGATATGTAAGAGTAATAGTATTATTTTTTAAAGTAGTTTGCAGTTGATTTATTAAATAGGATAATGTGAAATTAGGGTCTTTTGAATTATATATAGGACTCATGTTAATGTTTAATATGTCTTGTTTTAGCTTGTCTTTGTCTATTTTAGAATACGTAGTTTTTAAATAGCGTCTAATCATGTGTCGTTCTAGGTATAAAAGAGTGGGTTTATGATCTGTAAGTGTTGAATTAGGTACCAAGGTAATTGCAGGGAGATTGGTTCTTATAATGACATGATCTAAACAGGTGCCGCTCTGTTCTCTTGTCACATAAGTATGTGCTGGGAAAAGATTGTGGTACGCTAATAAGTCGTAAGTATCTATCAGAATCCTCACTAGATTTTTCTAGGTTTATTGAGATGTTAACATCACCGGTGATAACAACATTCTTTACAGACGAAAGTTTATTAAGATTATTATCTAAAGATTCTAAGAATTTATCAATTTTTTTAAAAGATGGTGATCGATATATTGCTAGCAAAACGGTATTTGGATCCAGTTTAATTGTTAAGCAATTACCTTCCTCAAATTGGGGTTCTTCATAGGAAAAACTTAGTTCCTGCTTTATATAGACAACGACACCATCATTCCTATTGTGATTTGATTTTGAAAAAACCGAGTTATAACCATGCATGCAAGGTATTACAGGTAAGCATTCGAGCCAGCACTCTGTTAAGACGATCACATCACAAAAAAAGTTAAGTCGTGCTAATAAAACTTCAAGTTTGTTGAAATTACATCCAAGACTTCGTATGTTCTGCGCTAGAATAGAGAGAGTTTTGTTGGAATGGGGAAAATATTGTACACATTGTTCCAGATTGCATTCGTGTGCTGTAGATACTACTAGATTGTCGATTTCTTCTGTTAGTTTATTTGTATTATCCATTAAAATAGTAAGAATAGATTAACCGTATTAATTTTCTTATTGTAAAAAGTTTTAGAAGGATGTAAAAAGTAAATATATAATATAGCGTTATGCACGAGAGTGCGCTGATTAAGAACTGTAGAATAAACTTGTAAGTATATAAGCTTTTAATTTGTAGGTGTTTAAATAGTGAGTGTGAAAATAGTGAAAGTGTAAATAACGAGTGAGAAAAAAGTGAGTGTGCGATCAGTGCGATATCGCTTAAATAAAATCTGTATATTACATACATTATGTTTACAGATTTGAATATTATGACGTAGTATTCCAGATAACACCCCAAATGAGTTGACTTGCTAGCATAGCCGAGAAAAAATCTAACCAGAAGCAAGCTTAAAAAACATAGATATTTATATAGTCGAATGGAGAACCTTCTTTTTTGAAGACGGTTGAAAAGAAGTTTTAGGACATACCCGGATCTCAGTTCACTAACGACGGTCTATTGTGGTTGCAGCGCACTATGTGGGCGCATCGAGGGTCACATGTCGGCGCTGCCGTGGCCGTACCGGCTGCACCGGCCGCTGCTGGCGCGCGCGGCCAGCACCGAGGCCCGCACGCCGGCGCGTGCGCCCTCCTTCAGCGTCTGCTGGTGCAACACCACCCCGGTGAGTCATCACCAGTCCGGAGACGTCCACTGCTCGACAAAAACCCTTGACCGCCACACTGTACGATAACCTGCCATTTGCATCCACCGGTTGCAGACTTTTGCGACCAGTAGTGTGCAAGCATTACTTCTTCGGTTTGAAGGGCATTTTCACCAGATAAATTATTGCGCATGAAGAGAATTGACATGTAATATCTCAGGGTGACGAGCGCAGTGCAGTGCAGGATTTTGTTTTCAAGTTCACAATTCTGCCACTGCTAATGTTATAAGTAGGCGTGGCGCTTACCACCAGATGAAAGTCAAGCTCGTCTCATCACTCCATAAATTATTAAAATCTACTAACTAGACTAATTCGATTTCCACAAGTTTATAATTGATTTTTATTTAATTTTTTAAACAGTTAATGACGAAGCCCATTTACAGCTTAAATTTATTCTGCCTCTATACAGCGTTTAGAGCTATAGGTATTTATTGTATAATTACACTGCATTTCTATTTTAAATAAATCAATTTGTAAATCCTGACGAATACATAGCACGAAGTCGTTACTAAACCTAGCTATAATAATAGTTTACGGTTATGACATTAAAGAATATCTATCTATCTATCATTGTATAAAAAAGTTGGCTTAATTTTTTCGACCTCATTTCGATATCTTTTTCACCTATCAGCAACCAGAGATCCTGAATGCAATGACGGGCAAGCTGGAGAACGGCCAGCCGTCGCTGCTCTGCAAGCAGACCATGTTCGCGCGCTGGCATCATCTACTGGACAAGTTGCAGCCCCTGCCGCAGGTCTGTACCCTTACCTATTGTAGAGACTGGCCACTGCAGCTCCCAACATAACCAAACGAGCTGGAGAACGGCCCGTCGCTGCTCTGCAAGCAGACCATGTTCGCGCGCTGGCATCATCTACTGGACAAGTTGCAGCCCCTGCCGCAGGTCTGTACCCTTACCTATTGTAGAGACTGGCCACTGCAGCTCCCAACATAACCAAACGAGCTGGAGAACGGCCCGTCGCTGCTCTGCAAGCAGACCATGTTCGCGCGCTGGCATCATCTACTGGACAAGTTGCAGCCCCTGCCGCAGGTCTGTACCCTTACCTATTGTAGAGACTGGCCACTGCAGCTCCCAACATAACCAAACGAGCTGGAGAACGGCCCGTCGCTGCTCTGCAAGCAGACCATGTTCGCGCGCTGGCATCATCTACTGGACAAGTTGCAGCCCCTGCCGCAGGTCTGTACCCTTACCTATTGTAGAGACTGGCCACTGCAGCTCCCAACATAACCAAACGAGCTGGAGAACGGCCCGTCGCTGCTCTGCAAGCAGACCATGTTCGCGCGCTGGCATCATCTACTGGACTAGTTGCAGCCCCTGCCGCAGGTCTGTACCCTTACCCACTGTACCGACACTGGCCATTACAGCGCCCAATTAAAGCAAAAGAGAATTTCGAAAAATCCTTTCTGAGTACACCACTACGTATCGAGACGAATACACCCTCCATATTTCAAGTCTGTACGACCAGCGGTTTGGGCTGTGCAGTCTGTGTGGCTGTGGCAGTCAGTCAGTTAGTCAATCAGTCAGGACAGAGCCATTTATATACATAGATTAATAAATTAAGTCACCTAATCTCATGTCAACGATATGGATTTTAAAGTATGAAAATCCTCGGAAGATATCGAGGAAATCCTAATTAAAAAAGTGTCTTTTTGCTGCAAAGTGTTTTTTTTTGTTTCTTCGTCTCATGACTTGTTACCATGGCAATGTTTCCAGGACTCGATGGAGGTGGACAGTCAGCCGCCAGCGCTGCCTGAGAACCCGGCGTCCCTTCTCTACTGCGAAGCTAAGATGCTGTGTCCAGGGTACCAGGTAAAACGTTCGATGCTATCATTGTCAACCTAACTCAATTGCTCATACCCAATCTTAACAAACCCGGATACTACCTTAAGCCGTGCTATAGTGTGTTAATGTGTTTCCTGACGGAAATTGTATAGGCCTGAATCCTCAAGAATAAGATTACAACGCAAGCAAAATGTAGCTTAACACGGTCAGGCATAAAGATAAATATCGGATGAACGGTACTCAATAAATCAATACTTTAATAATATTTGTGTCATAGCAGTAAACAATATAATCTTTTGTCCACAGGCGGCGAAAAAATGTCTCTTCGAAGCGTTCGAGAACGCGAAACTCGGCAAATGGATAAAGAAACCTCTAGAACAGGATGAGTTCTGTTGTGAAATTATAAACGCCGACCCCAAACATCTGTTTGCCTAGGCAGGTGACGACCTACGCTATAATACGATGCAGGAACCACTGATAGTGTTTAGAGGGCTTGAAGATGGCAAAAACTATGAAATTGATAGCAAACATGGTGAATTTGAAGGTGATGAAACTATTGGAAGCGATAAAAGTGATGATGTTGATGAGGAAGATGATGTTATTGAAAGCAATGGTGAAGCGGATGACAGTTTTGGGTTAAACAACTTGTATGGTACAGATTTTAATGATATTAATGGTTGTGAGAAAGATGATGTGCATGTCATTGCAAATAATGATAGTATCGGTTCTAATGTTTATTTAAATGGCAGAGGTCGTAATAAAATTGATGATTTCGGAAATGAGGGTAGTGCAAATAGTGAAAATGATGATATAAATGATGCTAACGATGATAGATTTGAGGCAAGCCTTTGTGAAACTGCTATAAACATGAATTCGCGAGTCAATTCTACTCAAATGATTCAAGACTACATTGATTTCCACAAAAAACATAACAAGAATAAAAAATATTGGCAAGATTTAGATAATAAATTTAATTTAAATAAAGAATACGTGGCAAAACCTGACACTAATACTGAAACATGTCACATGAAAAATAATATTTTCAAAGACAAAACTTATGAATTTGATCAGAAAAATGAAAAATTCAGTTTAGATATTGCTAAGACTAAATTGGCAGGTGTGAGCAACACGCAAGTTGATAAAAATCTAAATATTTCCAACGATAATTTGGAAATAAGCAGATTTCTGGCTATGAAGCTTAGATACTATAAAAATGATATAGAAAATATAGACAAACGATTTATTCGAAATCTAACATCTGAATCAGTTCAAAGTTTATTAGGTGATAATAAACGTTCAGGTCTAACAAATGATAACAAAGTTTCTGATGAACGATCTAACGAACGCAAAGAAAACCCACAAAGTCTTACAAACATAACCGATGTTGATGTCGATCGGAATTTAGAAAATGATACACATGTGAACGATAATTTAAATATACCCAATCAAGGCACCTCTAAAAATTCAAACATAGCACAGAAGCCAAAAAATAAATTTCTATTACGAAAATTAGAAAATTTCCAACGTAATTGTAATGCGAGTGATTTCAAACTAATCTCTGCTGAAGAACAAAATATTGATAAAGCAAATGCAAATGTGCTTAAAGAAAACAACGATATAAAAGCAAAAATAGGAGAAAATAGTTTAAATATTAATTGTCCTTCAAGGAATACAATCGCACATCTCATAGAAAGTCTTACGCTACTAAAAGTCAGGATGGGAAATAAAGTTGAAAATATGGACATCAATATATCTTCAAAAAATATGAACTCATCTTCAAATCCATTCAAAACATCAGTTATAATATGTCCCAAAGAAGTAATAAATTCAAACGAAACAAAGCAAAGAGATTCCAAAGAAAATACTGATACGAATTTTAAACCGACTAATTCAAATACAAACACAGTTATTGAAACTAAACCAGCAAATTCTAAATCTAATAGATTAGCAAAACATAAACATATTTTGAGTCTAGCTTCTAATTTGGGTAAAAGTAATAATCCTAATAATAATAATCCTAAAAAAGACGAAAGTAATTCCAAAGAAATCAATGCTAATATTGTTCGAAACGATCAAGAAATATCAAAAGCAGTTACTTTAAATAATGAAAAAAAACAGCCTATCATGAACAATGAAGTCATTCTCAAAAGTCATGATACGAGTAAAGAAAGAAAAGATGTTCAAACGAAAAGATTTCTTGCCAAAAAGCTGGAGTTGTGTCGTAGTGCTAAGTACGAACCTGGGTAGCGTAAGAGAGATTTTGCGCTTCTCGCGCTTTATAGCTCGCACGTTCAATCTTTCTGAAGATATAGAATATTTATGAGAGACATAAGAAACTAAACACTCCCGCCTTACTTATGTAAATAATTAAGAGATAAAAACCAAATCTTAGGTCAGAGTGAATGTATGAGTGAGTGAGGTATCTTCTAAGCCTGCGTGTTTCATCTTCGACCACATCATCGCTTACCAACAGACAAGTTGGTGGTCAAACGTGAACTAAAGCGCGATAAAATAGAGTTATTGGAAAATGCAGTTGCATCATTTAAGGCACACTTAAAATATATAATTTCCGTTTTCATATATGAAAATACGTGATTATTTAATTATTAATACATGATAATTAATATGTAAAATAATGGTTTTTAATTAAAACTACAATTTATTTTATTGTATCGATAATAGTAGATATTTTTACTTGACATTCATTTCAGTATACAATACATATTCTGAATTTTTAATCAAAATGTAACATTAAATAATATTAAAACTATATGTTGTAACTGCAAATTCTATATTCTAATTAAATAACAGAACACCCGCCATCATTCTAGACAATTATGTTAATGGCACGTTTACGTGCGTATTGGACGCACATTTACTGCCAAAATTGGCTACATTAGCCATATCCGAGCACACCAGCGAAGCTCCTTACCTAAGCCGCAGAAGTGCTCGCCGTAGACGAAACTGGCGTGGATGATATTATAACATAACATGCAGATAACTAACAAATGATTATATTGTAATCTTGAATCATTTCGTCTGTGAGCGAGAGAGCGCAAGAAGCGTGAAACCCCTCTTTGACGTGTAACGCAAGAAATTGTAGAACCAGTACTTGCGCAACTTTTATGTATGCGGCTGGTTTAGTGTGCCATATTCAAGTTCTTCTAAATATTTAAATCGATGCAAAGTGTATCTGGATTCACATAAAAGTTTTGGGGTTGCCATATAAATTAATTAATACGTTTTAGCGTTGTAGTGTTGCCAAAAACAATACAAGGTATTTGTAGTATTGTAGTCTCTAGTATTGTAATTACTTGTGATTTCTAAAGGTATAGTTCTTTTTACGGAATTATTAAAAGGCTTAATCAGTCTGTACGTACTAGCTCACGTTAGAAGTTGTGTAAAAATAATTGTTTTATAAATCGTCGTAATGTAAAAAAAAGTATTTTAAGTATTCTATCAGATATTTGGTTCCTATAGTACAAGCTTTGCTTAGTTTGCGGCTAGATGGCGCTGTGTGACATGTCCACCATTTATTGTATTTAATGGCGAATAGACAATGTTTTGGTGTATTTTTTTTAAACATGATTCTGTAGACTACAATTTGTAAAACATGCTCTGTCGGTCTGTCTATGGACTTTTCAAAGACAGAGTCTGTATTGTATAAATTCTTTTTTGTGTGTATAATATGGGACTGACATAGTCAAAAATTACTCCATGTCCATAAAAAAAAAATAACTTTGCCATCTAACTTTGTCTATTGTCTACTGTTTCTATGGTCAACTTTTTTAAATAATCTTATTCGATCGAAATAACAGAGGATTTGGTCCGACCGCGTCCAATCTAAAACTCCGCTAAAGCGCGGGCGCAGAAGTTTGATTCGGTTACGTTCTGTGGCACTCACATTGCATCTTCAGCCTTATCCTCACACCTTAGAGTTGCTATTTGTTCGAGTACCTAGAATACGCCGCCATTTTCAAATTGTGTTAGATAGTGATTTTAGATACACATAAAATTTAAAATAACTTCTATTAATAACCAACACTGCATCGTTTTATACGTGGATAGGTCGTTACCGACCTTAGTATCAGATATTTAACTGAATAATAAGTTACCAAAGTGTATACAGGATGTTCGGCTAGAGGACCGACATATTTATTTGGGACTTAATCGCGCACAAATAAATTTATTTTTATTTACCTCGACGTTTCGACCATGTTCCAATGGCCGTGGTCACGAGCTGACTGAAGGATGCGGGTCATCTTGGTGAAAAATGAGGGCGTTGTGGTGTCCTACCCTCATTTGGTCTTGTTAAAACGTAGGTTTGTTTCCACGGCACACTACACTGACGGTATCAGCAGATTTCTCAGAAACCCTACCGCGATATGAAAACTTGCCTATAACGGGATTCCACGACGACGACAATCTAAATCCATCTTCCCGATTGAAATTACGATGTGTTTTTTATTTCAACCGCTTCACGAACCATCCTTGGATAATAATGTCGTTCAGTGGAGAGGACGCTCGGATCGTGGGAGTTCAATCCAGTGACCGGATCCCGGCTCGAGCAGGTGCTCAGCGATGGCAGACTTCTGTGTCTGGCGATTTTTGACAGCCGCGATATGTTCTAAGTCCCGGTGATAGCATAATTATGTGTTCAAATCGCGAAAGTTTAAAAGTTTCATATTTATTTGGGTTTCTACAATGGAGTGGAAGTGTTGAACGGGTCGATTCTTAGTTTATGTGCATCTGAGGGTTGTCTGGTAAGTATCGCTGTTAGCGATGAAGCTGCCTTTTGTGATAAAGGGCCTAAGTATATGCACCCGCGTGACCGCTGTACTGAGAAAATTACACAAGACCATAATTACGTCGTTAGAGAGTTATAGAGTTATACCGACAGCGGCTCGTGCGAGTTAGTACGTGTTCAGTACTATGCTCATAGCTGATTTCGGGTGACCGAGACGAAGCCGGTCGGTGGTGTATCAATCGCTGGTCATTCATTCGGTCTCGGTCTCTCGGTCGGTCGCAGTTCATTACGATTGGAAGGCAAGTGCCGCGGATTTTGGCCGCGCGTCGATCAATCACGACCCGAGTCTTTAGCGAAATATGCACTAATTATTCTATAATAGTACATTATGATACAAGTGTGCTATATTGGTCATTACACTAGAGGCGGTATTATGCGCGCGAGCCGCAGGCGAGCGCGATAAGGAAGTCTAGAGCGTAATGACTAATAGCACAAGAGTTCCATACGACTGTTTTCGTCACCCTTGCGAGGAAAAAACAATTTTTTTTTGATAATAATCAACCACACAGCGAAAACGTCAACAAACATTTGCGGAAAATGGCGCCCAAACCAGCAATGCGCGCGCAGGTTGACATTTACTTCAGCGGCATAAGAACTCTTTGTTTGTATTACAAAAAAACTGTAAGTATTACCCGGCTATATTAAGAGTGCTTCGTACACGTACGTCTAATTGCAGTCACGTACAAACTTGACTTTACCGGGTTATACCTATTATAGCACCATGTGCCGTAATGTAAAGTAAAAAGCACGCGTGCGTAATAGCTTGGACTATGAGCCTAAAACCGATGCAATAAGATCCACTTTACGAGCAAGTGTGATGAAAATAAAAATAAACAATTAATCAATTAATATACATTTATTACCTTCAATTTTCCGCTCATATTAAAACCCGTCAAGTGAAGAAAAAATCCTTTGAACGAGCCAGTTCTTTAGTTTTATTTTGTATACTTTATCGCTGGTAGAACTAGTGATATCCTTGAGCAACCAGTTATATATTTGTGGCCCTATCAAGTGAGTCAATTTCTCCGATTGGACGAGCCTCGTGCGTACCGGGGCGAGACTGTTCACGTAGCGGAGGTCGAGCTTAAAGGTAGATGGGTCCGCCACGACCACTGAAGTGAGAAGTAAATAGAACGGACATGTGACGGGCCGCGCTAGCCGGCATTAGGTGCAAATGCGCTTAATGGCAATTCTGCCAATATACATGTTTTTAGACTGAGAATACTCAAAAAGACAATTTGAATAGACGCGTATGAAACCAAACCACATTGCATCGTAATTAGATCAATTTTAGGTTATTGCAAAATAGCATTTCGAGCGTTTTACTTCAAATGCGCGACCAATTATTGGCATTTTTTCGTCGTAGTTTCTATACAAATAAGTGTAAAACTGGCGACAGTGGTTTTCTATACAATTGCTTTAGAACATTGTTTTGACAGCCGTTCTAACCTAAGAAGTAGGGCTTTCGCGTTTCTGTGGCCACGACGGACGGGCTATACTCGGATTCTTAATTAAACGGACTAAACTGACATTTCGGGTGTTTTTTTTTTTTCTTATTTATTGGCATCGCACGTTGTGCATTCTGCCAGTGTCAAGTTTATGAATTTTCACGTTTATTTGTTATTATCAAGTCAAATAAGTCATGAAATCACAGTAAGTCACACGAAATTAGTCGATAGTCGAGTCCAAGTCATGCCCTAGTAAAGTTGTGGCGACTTTACTATGAGCTTCTATGGAGTTTTGAAAACACCACGAAAAGACATGTTTCACCACATTATATCACTTGCCCACACTCGTGCATGCAATTCAACACACAATGAATAAAACACCACTATTTTTAATCATTAATTCGCGAAAAAACACAAGTTTAAGAAAATAATAGAATGCAACGACATGATTTTTCCGTGTTCCCGCCAAAACTCCATTTCGGGTGTTGCTACTTATTGGCAAAATTTAAATAGTGCTGGGATAAAAATGTTGAAGTTTATTAACATGATGTTAAGCAACTTAATCTTTTTATTAACTTATGAAGTTATGTTAACAAACTGAATAATTATACGCCTATTAACTACTTCGATATATTTATATTAGTCTTTGTAAAAGGTGTAGTTCCTAACTTATGCACGATTTCAATCTTTCCAAGGTTATCAAATCATGAAATTTAATGGTATATTTCCGTACTTTTCTACCTGTACTTCCGCTGGCAGCACTTTAAATGTTTAACGGCACTTAATAATTAATCAATAATTCTTGGAACGATATGAACTTAACAATATCCATCACTACGGTTTTTTTAGCAAACAGCATTATTTTGAAAAGTGACATTTCAATCTGTCAGTTTAGTCCGTTTGATTATGAATACGAGTATAGTAACTCAGTTTAGTCCGTTTGATTATGAATACGAGTATAGTAACTCAGTTTAGTCCGTTTGATTATGAATACGAGTATAGTAACTCTGTTTAGTCCGTTTGATTATGAATACGAGTATAGTAACTCAGTTTAGTCCGTTTGATTATGAATACGAGTATAGTAACTCTGTTTAGTCCGTTTGATTATGAATACGAGTATAGTAACTCAGTTTAGTCCGTTTGATTATGAATACGAGTATAGTAACTCAGTTTAGTCCGTTTGATTATGAATACGAGTATAGTAACTCAGTTTAGTCCGTTTGATTATGAATACGAGTATAGTAACTCAGTTTAGTCCGTTTGATTATGAATACGAGTATAGTAACTTAGTTTAGTCCGTTTGATTATGAATACGAGTATAGTAACCTGCGTCTCTGTCAGGAACAAAAGCGAAGGTTGTTCAGTCTCAACTTTGCTATGGTGTTGTTACCCAAACAAAAAAGGTGAAGTGCCCTCAAATGCCACGATAGTTCGTTCTGCACAAACTGTATAGTGCAACCAGCTTATCTGTAGAATGGGCGATGGCGCCACAATCGAAAATTGTGACGTTTGAAATCGAAAAAATTACGTTTTTAAAATGGCGTCAGTGGTTCCGCTTTTGGCCGTTCTACAGATAAGTTGGTGGCACTGTACCTTAATATTAAGTAAGTAAATATGGAAAGCTATGTGAGCACGGATTTAAACCATGGAATACGCCAGTCCATTGACCTGTCGCGCCTGTCAGCTGATTGAGGTCACTGACCTCACAACTGCGCTTTAATCAGCTGAGTGGGTTTACACATCTGTCATTGGCATCAATACTGGGTTTAATGAGGTCGCCATTTTTAAATAATTCAAGTTCAGAATCTCGTACTGTTATACCCTCGCCAAAATATGTCCGTCGTCTATCCGAACATTCTGTATAGTAATTAATATACTTACTAGATTTAATGAATAATTTTAGTATAAGCATAGAGTAATATATAATTATATGCATGCAAAGATGATCATTCCTTGTAAAGCTATAATTAACTAGTTTTAAAGAAACAACAGATGGCGTTACTTGTTTCAAATGGGAGGCAATAATGTACGCCACAGATAATGTACGACATGGATTATACGGCATGATATTCGATGTACATGTACACCAATTATTATGCTGTGCATTATTATGCCGTGCATTATTGTGACGGCAAATATCATGTTTTACATTATAGACAACCTTTCAAATGAGAAACAATTTTGTTATAATAGGCGTTTTTTTTTTGTAAAAATCATCATCATCGTCAGCCATAAGACGTCCGCTGCTGGACGAAGGACAATAGAGAGGTGTTGCCATAATCCCCACGCTTAGCAGGCGGCTTGGGGATCGCAGAGCTCACCACCGTTAACCGAGAGGACGCTGGTAGCCGTCCTCCGGTGGGTCAGTTAAAGTTTAAGGACATATCCAGGTCAAACCAGGTTAGTAAACAGGTTCATCATAATTTATTTCAAGTTACCATAAAGATGATACCTTGATTATGATGATGATGTACGATGGATCCACTAATATGAACATCAATGATGCTTGCATTTAAATTTAATTAATTAATTAATATAAGTGTTACCATATATTTGTATTATTGGCGGACAGTTGAATTTTAGGGTGACCCGATTCGGGGACAAAATCTAAAAAAATTTACCTTTTAGTTTGTAGAAGAAAGTTGAAAAAAAATGTTTTTTACTGATTATTGTCAACATTAGTTGAGTTTTGGTCAGTCGCCTAGTCTGTCAACAATAGCTTTAACTATTAGATTGGTAAGAAAAGTAAATATCCATAGATAAAGAATATGAGGTGTTAAAAAACTAAATGTTTTATTAATAACCTATCTGTACATACAATCTAGTTTTTTTTTCTTAACAAAGGACAATAATAATTACAAAATTAAATTATAAATTATTTTTTTGTGTTACAAAAAAAATACAGATGGCGCCACCAACGCTTTAGTTGGTAGCTTGTAACAGGTTGGGAAAATTTGGCATCTAAGGCAGAGTACTTCTGTAGCTTAATTGGCAAAGCAGTTGGGACGGAAACCCATAGAGACTGCTCGTATGCAGGTTCGAGTCCTGCCGGAGGTCATAAGTTTTCTTCCTGTTTAAGCTTTAAAAACATAATAATAATAACAACCAACAATAACAATAACAATAACAAACAACACACAATAACAAACAACGTACAAACATATAATAAGGATACACAATAACAGCAAAACATACAATTTAAAGCTTAGGTCTCATAGTCAAAGACCTCCCTTGGCTCTCTAAGATAAAAAAAACAAATATATTTTTGAATATTTTTGTGGCGTATAATTATTACGATTTAACATTCAATGTATTTAGAACGATTTAATTTTTATTATATTTTCAAGTATCTGATTTTTTTATTTTTTTTTTAAATAAAAACTTCTTAATATTAATACTTCGTAATATTAATACCGTAATTAATCGCTAAACTAATTTAAAAAAGTATACAATTATTTTGTATCTTAAAAATCATGAAAAGTGCGAGCATGAGAGCAACGAGACCCAAGCCTTAAGTCGTTTATACCGGTGAGTTTTAGTCAGTCGCCTAGCCTGTCTACCACAGCTTTCTAGTAGATTGGTAAGAAAAATAAAGATAAAGTAAAGAATAAGAAGTTTTAAAAATACTTGTGTTTAACAGTGTTTTCAATCACATATTGGTTACAATGTCTAATAATCTAGTCGTCTAGTTTTTTATTACTTACAAAAACAATAACCCAAAACATACAATAACATCTTACAAACTGGCGATGGAAAAGAACAAAATAAAAATAATAATTCAAATAATTAATAATAGGCGTAAAAAAAAAAAGTATATTAATAGGCAATGTGGCCTAATGTTTAATTTATGACAAATAACAGGCTTAGTGATGAATATAACTAAATACATTACACATACTGAAAAAATAAATTGTATTGGCTGATAAATCTCTGAGATATGAGCGTTTAAATTTTTAGGTGGGGATAGAGAGGGGATGTTCTATCCCTTTCTCGCAAAGCACGAGTTAGTATAGCATTTGTATGCCGCGCCTGAGGCTTGACGTCATAGCTCAGTATAGCGCGCTCTCTGTCTAGCTTGAAATTAAAATACTTAGAACTTATTTATTTATGAATTATTTTAAATTTTGTTTTCGTTAACAGGCTCTATTGATGATCAGCTTTTTTAAAAGGTAATAAAAAGATTGTAGTCATCATGCCTATTCCACCACCGGCGGTTGAGGGGTGGTCTTGGCTATTTTCTGCGGGGCGGGGCGAGAAAGAGAATCTGAAGACCAGAAGTAGTGATTCTTAGTAAGAAATTATGACTAAATGTACATACCAATCCAGCGTCCTCCAACAAGAGACCTCGGGTGGTCCAGGGAGCGAGCACAATGGCGGCGTGGCCAGCACAACTCGTGCCGGTCAACAATTTCTCTTTTGGTACACTAACGTTTGGTAAAAACGTTATGGAATAGTACATTATGATACGAGTGTGCTATGTTGGTCATTACACTAGAGGCGGTATTATGCGCGCGAGCCGCAGGCGAGCGCGATAAGGAAGCCGAGAGCGTAATGACTAATAGCACAAGAGTTCCATACGACTGTTTTCGTCACACATGCGAGGAAAAAACAATTTTTTTTTGATAATAATCAACCACACAGCGAAAACATCAAACATTTGCGGAAAATGGCGCCCAAACCAGCAATGCGCGCGCAGGTTGACATTTACTTCAGCGGCATAAGAACTCTTTGTTGGTATTACAAAAAAACTGTAAGTATTACCCGGCTATATTAAGAGTGCTTCGTATACGTACGTCTAATTGCAGTCACCTACAAACTTGACTTTACCGGGTTATACCTATTATAGTACAAGTGCCGTAATGTAAAGTAAAAAGCACGCGTGTGTAATAGCTTGGATTATGAGCCTAAAAACGATGTAATAAGATCTACTTTACGAGCAAGTGTGATGAAAATGTTTAATTGACACTCAGGAGCACCTTTCAGAAGTCTTAGAAGCACTCGCGAACTGATGTACGTGATTTATTCTATATTTTTGGATGCGGCGTTGTTACGATAGCGGATGAAGTCGGAGAACTGAAGTTAGCGAGATTGCTTCTCGCTAATTGCGGCGGGTGGCGCCACGATCGATGTTACGAACGTGAATTGATATGTTTACATGTCGTACATAATTCAAAAGAAGAACCACAAACGATATACTTACACAACAACACACAGTTACAAAACAATAACAACATACGGTAACAATAAAAATTTAAAAAGTGTACATACTATTTTGTTTTATTTTATCTTTCTGCTAGTGTCACGTACTTAATAATAAAACAGGGCCCGTTTTATAAATCACGTCCAGTCATAGCAGTTTTTTGACGGTTATTACCAGTTTGTGTTTAAAAAAAAAACAAAAAGGTATCTATAAGATGTCATCATCATCATCAGCCCGGAGACGTCCACTGCTTAACGAAGGCCTCCCCCTTAGACCGCCACACTGTACAACAACCTGCCATTTGCATCGACCCGCGACTTTTACTAAGAAAATTTAATAATAATAATAATAATTTAATAATTTTCTTTTTAATCTTTTTTTAATTAAGATCTATAAGATGTAAGAAGTAAATAAGAAGTCTATAAGATGCAAAACTAACTTTTGTAATCTTTCTAAAAAAATTGATAAGTCTATTCTATTTTTACACATTACAACAGTTTTAATCAATCCATTTTTACAAATTTAGCACGAAAATTTACTCACATCACCATCCGGAAGACGTCCACTGCTAGACGAAGGCCTCTCCCTTAAAGGGAGGTGTTGCCATAATCCCCACGCTTGGCAGGCGGCTTGGGGATCGCAGAATGGTTACCACCGTTAACCAAGAGGACGCTGCTGCTCGTCCTCCGGTGGGTCTGGATGCAGTTTTAGGACATACCCAGGTCCTATTAAAAAATTAAGAAAATTTACTCAGTTTGTCACGAACCTAAGTTTTATAAGCTCTTACGAGGGCGGCACTGAAAATTTCGGGAATCAAGGAAGTGACACAACATTACTATTTAAAAATATATTTATTGCTTTTCGAAGTATTCTCCGCGAAATTTGACACATTTTTCCATACGATGGAACCAATCATTGAAGCAACCATTCCATTCGGAAGTTGGGGTCTCCAAAATGGCCGTTTTGTAGGCGTCCACAGCTTCTTCAGGTGATGAAAATCTCTGTCCACGCAATTTATTCTTTATTTTAGGGAAAGTATAGAAATCATTAGGGCTTAGGTCGGGGCTGTACGGCGGATGGTCCAATAATTCTATGTTTTCTTGCTCTAAAAACTCTTTTGTTCTGTGCGCGGTGTGAGAACTCGCATTGTCGTGATGGAGGATGATGCGGCGGTTGCAGTTCTCTTTACGGAGTTCAGAAACGACCTGTGGCAAACAAATGCTAGCATACCATTCTGCATTAACCGTTCTTTGTCCCTCAAGAGGAATAGTCGTAACATGGCCGGTTTTGGAGACAAACGTGGCCACCATTTTTTTTGCAACACTCCGTGAACGAACAATTTTTGTTGGCTTTAACTCATTTTCGAACACCCAAACTCGTGACTGGTTTTTTGTTTCGGGTTCGTACGCGTATATCCAGGATTCGTCACCTGATACGATGTTGTATACAGCATTTGAGGATCCTGCGTGGAATCTTTCGAGAGTTCTGACGCACCAAGTAACGCGAGCCGCTTTTTGCTCTTCACAGAGCGAATGCGGTATCCATCGGGAAAACAACTTTTTTACACCTCATTTTTCATGCAAGATTATTTGTATTTGACTCATGCCAATGTCTAAAGTTGCCTGAATTTCGCGGTATGTCACATGTCGATCTTCCTCAATCAGCTTACGCACAGCATCAACGTTTTCTTGGGTGACTGCAGTTTTTGGACGACCTTGACGGGGATCATCACTGAGCTTGACACGTCCACGTTGAAATTCAGCAAACCAGCGATAAATTGTGGTTTTGGATGGGGCTTTATCACCAAATGCAGAAATCATCCGGTCAACACACTGTTTTTGTGTTAAACCACTTCGAAAGTCATAATAAATCATCGCTCTTGAATTTTCTCGAGTCAATTCCATTTTCTCAACGACTAAACAAGTTTGACGAGTTTTGGCGGGAACACGGAAAAATCATGTCGTTGCATTCTATTATTTTCTTAAACTTGTGTTTTTTCGCGAATTAATGATTCAAAATGGTGGTGTTTTATTCATTGAGTGTTGAATTACATGCACGAGTGTGGGCAAGTGATATAATGTGGTGAAACATGTCTTTTTGTGTTGTTTTCAAAACTCCGTAGAAGCTCATAGTAAAGTCGCCACAACTTTACTAGGGCATGACTTGGACTCGACTATGACTAATTTCGTGTGACTGACTGTGATATCATGACATATTTGACTTGATTTTAATATAAATACTTGAAAAAATCATATACTTGACACTGGCAGAATGCACAACGTGCGATGCCAAGAACAAAGAAAAAAAAAAAAAAAAACAAGTTTGACAAAACCTTGTGACAAGACCGAGAATATTTTTTTTAATAAATAAATGGTATTCGATTTTTAAAACCAAGGAGTTTTCAATTAAAAAGATTTTAATATGACAGAAACAGTGGAAATATTCCATTCCCGATACTTTTAGTGCAGCCCTCGTAGTTTTGAAAAAATATTTATGTAACGCTTGTAATATATTAAAAATGGGTCTGAAACTTCAAAAATCGAATCTTGACACGCAGGAATCTGCGTAACTGCCATATTTTTGCTCCACTAAATATGGCCCTATCTCATTCAACAATTAAATAGTTTAGCTAATAGTTCGAGGGCCTAAATAAGTCTTTAACCCGAGGTAAACACTGTGCGAATACAAAACGCTAAAAATAAAAACATGAACTGGCACTGGGAAATGCACGAGAAGTGCGGGAACATAATCCTCTGAGGAGAAAAAATTAAGTTGGAACATGGTTCAATACAAATGTATGTGAAAAGAGAACTAGTTTTTTTTTTTTAAATTGAGTGTCTATCGTTTGTCAACTGTCTGTTTAAAGTGACTCTCCCTAGGGCTGAAATGTATTACTTTCAACCCGCTCCTCAGGCAACTTCAGACTACTTTCCGAGTATGAGTAGTGAAAAGGCTATTTTCGGCACTGATACGGCGTGGGTCATAAAGCTGGTCGTTTAAGCTGGTCCCATATTAATTTGACGTCAGTTTTTTTTGATAAAGTTTTTGCTTTATTTGGTTTCCGTATAAGATCTACCTCTACAATCCATTACAAAATTAAAAGTAAGCGTCCTTGACCTATTTTAATTTTCCTTTAAATGTGCAGTTCGTCGTCAGCCATAAAACGTCCAAATGTGCCTTTATTTAATTTAAAAAAAAAACACAAAAGTAATGATATAATACATTTAATAATTAATGCATTCTGTTCTGTAGGTTTATAAAATAAATAAAATAAAAATTGTATAACTACAAGCCATTAATCAAAAAAAACTATTTTGTCTTATTGATTTGAATGATTATAATATTTTTAATTAAATAATAAACATCATTTTAGTCGGGGCCTCCCTTTGCAAATTGTTTTTGGTGTTAGGTTCAAATTTCAATTCAACGTGTGTACCTCAAAAGTACACCCTTCAAAAATAACATAATAATCAATGGAGTTTAATCTAACATGAAAGAACATAAATACAGACAAAAATTATTAAAATCGGACGAATGAAACATCTGCGCGTGTTAATATTCATTGTGGCGCCATCTAGTTTGCCGAGGTGTCTATTATTTCCTTTCCTCTTTGTTATTGCATCGCACTTCGTGCATTCTGTCATTGATTCTGCCATTTTTTTTTTCTTAGTTATTGGCATCGCACATTGTGCATTCTGCCAGTGTCAAGTTTATGAATTTGCAAGTTTTTATATTAAAATCGAGTCAAATATGTCTTGATATCACAGTTAAACACAGGAAATTAATCATAGTCGAGTCCAAGTCATGCCCTAGTAAAGTTGTGGCGACTTTACTATGAGCTTCTACGGAGTTTTGAAAACAACACGAAAAGACATGTTTCACCACATTATATCACTTGCCCACACTCGTGCATGTAATTCAACACTCAATGAATAAAACACCACCATTTTTAATCATTAATTTGCGAAATAAAACACAAGTTTAAGAAAATAATAGAATGAAACGATATGATTTTTCCGTGTTCCGCCAAAACTCGATTCTGCCATTGTCAAGTATAAATATATGTTTCAAGTTTTTATACTAACAAGTCAAATATGCATAGAGCAGAGTAATATACAAATATGTCATAAATTCGGTTTGGTCCGTTTTGGTAATTGATTTTCGTAGTCAGCTACGAAAGAAGAATTATTTTTCATTGTTTCATAATCAATTATGAATCAAGAATTTTGTTTCCGTTTTGGTAGCTGAGTTTCGTAGTCAGCTAAGATAGAGGAATGTCAGTTCCCTTTAAGTACTCAATCAATGATGTTATATGTTTCACTAGATCTGAAGTTTCCGCTTCAAGGAAGCCTCGCCTGAAATAAGCTTGACAACGAATTCAAGCTTTGACGTCTACCATTCTCTATTGCCGATGAATTCGGTACATATGTCTAACATAAAAAAATATAAAAAATGAGTAAATGTGTCGTAAAAAGCTGTGACTCGTGCTCCGTACACACAACAGATGCCATGGAATTTATTTCCACATGTTAGTTTCTATTAATATCCGTATTTTACTGCAACTTATTGCAAATTTTCGTAAAAATATTTTCGAAATTATGTGTCATTTCATTTTGCTTTCGGTGCTGCCAGGAAATCCTTTTTTGGTTTTACCCATATATGTGGGAGATTTTTTTTTATTTTTTATTTGCTTAAATTGCCTTCTTAATTGGTTTACTTCTTAAATCAAAGTGATGTATAATAAGTGGTGTAGCCTTTCTTCGCAAGTATTTTAAAGTCAAAACCTATTGAATTCGAGTTCATTCCAGTAAAATCAATACATTTTGCGCTTATATTTCTGAAAAACCAGATGATTTCAATTATGGGTTAGTATTAGAATGGCTAGATCGCAAAATGACTACATTTCATTTAGGCCACATCTCTAAATATCCGAGTCGCAATTTGACTAAATCACATCTATTCCACATCTTAAAATGGCCAATTCGCAAAATTACCACATCGCACATCGATTAAGTCAAATAGCCACTCGGATACTTTGAGATGTAGTAATTTTGCGATCTAGCCAATCTAATACTAACTCTCAGTTATTTTTTCAATGATCAGATTCAGCTTAACTCTCCACTTATGTTATTATTTTTAATAATTGAAACACATGCATATTCCCTAATAAACAATAGGAAAGTCTCCGCTCTACTTGAACGATGAGGCATTTGTATGTACGTAAATTATGTTTGTTTGTATTAATTTGTTCGATGACATCATGATGATGATGATCATAATAATGTTTAATTATTTGTTCGATGATAGCTGCGAACCGTTGATATTCGACCTTAAGATTTTTTTGCTATAAATTTTGTTGAGGTACTAAAATGGTGATCGGTCACATTACATACATACATTTTGACCTGGGTATGTCCTTAAACTGCAACCAGACCCACCGGAGGACGGGCAGCAACGTCCTCTTGGTTAACGGTGGTGACCATTCCGATCCCCAAGCCGCCTTCCAAGCGTGGGGATTATGGCAGCACCCCTCTATTAAGGAGGCTTTCGTCCAGCAGTGGACGGTTTATGGGTGACGACGAATACATTTTGACTTTATGGTATGTACTGAAAATATTTTGTAAACTGAAAATGTGTTTTTGTTAGTTAATTTTTTTTAACTTTAATGATCCAAAAAAAATTTGAATCTTTTTATTGTACTAAACTTCAATATGTATTCGATATCATTGTTATCGTAGCAGAAGTTTTAGGGAAAATTTTCATCAGGTAGGCAACATCGATTTCGATATCAAGTTTGCGCTAAAACTGGCCAACAACAAAAGAAAATAAAAACTTTTGAAAAAACGGCTCCATATTTTTTTGCGCGATCATATGACGTTTACCCCTCTATGTATTTTACTCTATGTACTCAATTATTAAATAAGAATTTCAGCGCCGTTTTGGTAACTGTATTTTTTTTGTATCTATTTTGAACCTAGACAAAAATAGTCAGTCACACAAAATTTGTCACAGCAAGTTCGAAGCCTCCATCTAGATCTTCTGAGTCGAAGACGTGATGCCCTAGTAAAGTTGTGGCGACTTTACTATAAACTTTCAAAGAGTTTTAAAACAACACGGAAAGAAATGTTTCACCACATTAGCACTTTTAGCCCACACTTGTGCATGTAATTCAACACCACCATTCTTACTTATCAATTAGCGAAAAAACACTAGTTTTAGAAAATTATACAATGCAGCGATTTTTCCGGGTGTCCGCCAAAACTCGCTTTCATTATGGTGTTGCAATAGGCTAGATGACTGGTTTTTTTTTATTGTCCTATTATTTAGATGTGGCCCATAAATATAGCTGATTAATGAAAAGAAAACGAAAATCTGATCAAAAATAAGCAACTTATAAGCATTTTAATATCATGTTTCGCCTTTCTGTCTAGAGAGGCGAAACAGCAAATCGTGACGTCACTTCTCTGTACGCCATATAAATTATATTCTGACAAGTAAGGCGTGACGTCATTTTTTGTTTTGTGGGAAAGGGACAGAGTTGTCTCTAACAAAAACTTTAAATGCTTATATATCAGAACATTAATAACCGAATTACATTATTTTTTCAATAAACATACTATATTTACTTAAATTCTTCATCAAAGCTATTGGTTTCAACGAATTAAACATCAGTCATCTAGCCTATTTGTGCATTTGCTAGTGTCAAGTACATAATATATCTTATTCTACTAGTATCCAACACGAGGCCGGGGTTGTCTAATCGAGGACCGGGTTAAACACAAGCCTATGATGAGCTCTTTGGAGTTTATGTATGGAGTTTAATACCACTGACTTTCTTGTGAAAGAAAATAAGTCCTGCAACTGGGCCAGCACCACGCTGAATATAGCTCATTCACCCTTCGAGGGTAATTATCTTCTTGTCCAAAATCCCTCAGTGTCTGAAGACAAAGGTCTTGAACCAGTGTGTGTTGCCAGTGATGACATATGGAACTGAAAAGTGGTCTTTAACTGCTGGCCTTTTGGAGAAACTCAGAGTCACGCAACGGGCAATGGAGAGAGCTATGCTCGGAGTTACTTTGCGCGATAAAATCCGGAACGAGGATATTCGCCAAAGAACCAAAGTCACCGACATAGCTCGCAGGGTTTGCAAGTTGAAGTGGCTGTGGGCAGGACACATCGCGCGAAGAACTGATAACCGATGGGGAAGAAAGGTTATCTCGTGGCGACCGCGAACCGTCCTACGCAGCGTAGGGAGGCCTCCCACTATATATATATATAAAGGTGGGCGGGGACATTGTACAAGACACAGTGTGGCGGTCTAAGGGGGAGGCCTTCGTTCAGCAGTGGACGTCTCCAGGCTGATGATGATAAAGTTTTGAATCATGGAAGGTGGCAAGTTTACTTAAATAAATAAAATAATATCGCAGGACATTTTTTCACACAGCGCTATCTAGCCCCAAACTAAGCAAAGCTTGTAATATGGAAACCAGATAGCTGATAGAATACTTATATACTTTTTTTGTAGTAAATACGTACTTATAATACATAATACACCCAGACACGCTTATGTTCGTCACATAAATGTTTTGCCCTGGGTGGGGATCGAACCCACGCCCACTTGTAATGTGCGTCCACCTGATCCAACGCCATTCTCATCTCTAATGGTACTTATATGCTAGAAACTTTTTTTTGTAGTGGTAGGACTCTACTGCAGAGTCCGCTTGGGGAAGTACCACACCTTTGCCAGTTATTCAACCGCCAAGCAGTAGTGTGCAAGCATTGCTGTGTTCCGGTTTGAAGGGTAATGTTAGTATAGAAATTACTGGATATGAAGAGATTTAACATCTAATATCTCAGGGTGACGAGCGCAGTGCAGTGCGGCGCAGGAATGTGTTTGCTAGTTCACAATTCTGGCACTGCTACTGTTAGTGGCAGGCGTGACGCTTACCACCAGGCGAACGTCTTGCTCGTCTCGTCACTAGACAGAATAAAAAAATAAAATAAAAAAAACTACAAGAAGGTATAAAAAACGAGATTTTTTGTTATAGGTATATTTATTGATACAATAAATTTCAACATATTAAAATATCTTAGGCTTTATATATTAAAAAATACTTGTTTATTTCTTTCCTATTTCTCAATGTAAAATTACAATAGGTACATATTTAATGCTTTGTCTAGATATGTCAAGCATTTTTTAAAGTCTACTAAAATCGGATCTAAAGTTGGAAGTTTGTCTAGCATTAGAAAATAAAAGGAAAAACGTTATGATTATTTACAGTGTCGATATTTCTCTGTAGTGCTGAGGCCGCGTTAAGCTGTCGTTAATAATGATTTTATGTGTCAAGCCATTAAGGTCCTGTTATGCAATAAGAATTAAAAACTGGATCAGAGATAGCTGTACGTATTTAAAAAAAAATAGTACGCTTTCTTTTCAAGGGCGCAATTATAGAAGCTCGCACCGGGCGCTTTCTTTTCAAGGGCGCAATTATAGAAGCTCGCACCGGGCGCTTTCTTTTCAAGGGCGCAATTATAGAAGCTCGCATCGGGCGCTTTCTTTTCAAGGGCGCAATTATAGAAGCTCGCACCGGGCGCTTTCTTTTCAAGGGCGCAATTATAGAAGCTCGCACCGGGCGCTTTCTTTTCAAGGGCGCAATTATAGAAGCTCGCACCGGGCGCTTTCTTTTCAAGGGCGCAATTATAGAAGCTCGCACCGGGCGCTTTCTTTTCAAGGTCACTATTATAGAAGCTCGAGCCGGGTGCTTTCTTTTCAAGGGTGCAATTATAGAAAATCGCACCGAGTGATTTCTTTTCAAGGTCACAATTATAGAAGCTCAAGCCGGGTGCTTTCTTTTCAAGGGTGCAATTATAGAAAATCGCACCGGGCGCTTTCCTTTCAAGGTCACAATTATAGAAGCTCGAGCCGGGCGCTTTCTTTTCAAGGGGCAATTATATGGAGCGCGCTCCGGGCGCATAAAAGTATATTTATGGCACTGATACGGTCTACAACATCATCACCCTGTTGAGTGCGTGGGCCATAAAGCTGGTCATTTAAGTCCCCCCTATATACACCCATTAACTAGTGAGATTTTTGAAAGGTCCAAGCTCTTTACTGGCATGTGCACGTCATGGCTTCTTGGATCAAGTCTGTGAGCGTGGTGTAGAGGGGACAGGACCGGCTGGTCGGCTTGCAGATCTCTCTGTGATCCACCGAGATGCCGGACAGTCTGCCGATGCCCGCATCTGTGGACAAGAAATGGGTCATTATTCGCACTTCCATCTAATATCATTTAGAGTTCCATTTAATATCATTCACACTTCCATCTAATAAAGAGTAAATAGGTAACTTCGTATAGGTTGAGTGACCAGCCCTAAAGAAAGAGAGAGAGACCAGAGAACAAGACATAAGAGAAAAAGAGTCAGAGTTAAAGATCGCCTGAAGCCGTCTAACATGGCTATTCCATCTAATGTCATTCTCACTTCCATTTATTATCATATTATACACTACTACTACTGTCTAAAACTATCAGACTTCTATCTAATATAATTATCACTTCCATCTTATGTCACTCACACTTCCATCGAATATCATTCATACTTCTATATTCTATGTCATAATCAAGTGGACGTCATATATCTCGACTTTAAAAAAGCTTTTGATCGGGTAGACAATGACGTTCTTCTTCAAAAATTGAGCGTAGTAGAACTTGCGCCTCAAATCCTTTCATTTTTTGCGAGTTATTTGAAAAATCGCCAGCAACTTGTGCGCCTAGGATGTTATGATTCGTCGCTGTATCATACGCCATCTGGAGTAAGCCAAGGCTCATCTATCGGTCCACTTCTTTTCATAATCATGATCAATGACCTGATTAAAGTACTAAAACACGTAAAATGCCTAATTTACGCCAATGATGTAAAATTTTATACGTCTATAAAGACTGCTGAAGACTGTGAAGCTCACCAACATGACTTGGATGCTATACAATCTTGGTGTAATGAAAACAACTTATACCTGAATATTACAAAATGTTCAGTAATGAGCTTTACTAAGTAGATCATCAAATTGTATAATTGCGCAATACCACATCGATGGACAAGAGGTTTCTAGGAACCGAATAGTTAAAGATCTTGGTGTACTGTTCGATACAAACCTCACATTCCATGACCATATACGAGCACTTGTAGCAGATTGCTTTAAAAAGTTGGGCTTCGTAACACGCAATTGGAGAGACTTCTCGAACGTCACGGTCATTAAATTGTTGTACACGGCCCTAATAAGGTCAAAAGTCGAAACAAGTGCTTGTATATGGAACCCACACGAAAAAAATACATTTTGATGTTGAAAAAAGTACAAAAACGTTTTCTGAGATTTCTATACAAAAAAATAATTTTGCTACTACGAGGGCGGTACTGAAAATTTCGGGAATCAAGGAAGTGACACAACATTACAATTTAAAAATATATTTATTGCTTTTCGAAGTATTCTCCGCGAAATTTGACACATTTTTCCATACGATGGAACCAATCATTGAAGCAACCATTCCATTCGGAAGTTGGGGTCTCCAAAATGGCCGTTTTGTAGGCGTCCACAGCTTCTTCAGGTGATGAAAATCTCTGTCCACGCAATTTATTCTTTATTTTAGGGAAAGTATAGAAATCATTAGGGCTTAGGTCGGGGCTGTACGGCGGATGGTCCAATAATTCTATGTTTTCTTGCTCTAAAAACTCTTTTGTTCTGTGCGCGGTGTGAGAACTCGCATTGTCGTGATGGAGGATGATGCGGCGGTTGCAGTTCTCTTTACGGAGTTCAGAAACGACCTGTGGCAAACAAATGCTAGCATACCATTCTGCATTAACCGTTCTTTGTCCCTCAAGAGGAATAGTCGTAACATGGCCGGTTTTGGAGACAAACGTGGCCACCATTTTTTTTGCAACACTCCGTGAACGAACAATTTTTGTTGGCTTTAACTCATTTTCGAACACCCAAACTCGTGACTGGTTTTTTGTTTCGGGTTCGTACGCGTATATCCAGGATTCGTCACCTGATACGATGTTGTATACAGCATTTGAGGATCCTGCGTGGAATCTTTCGAGAGTTCTGACGCACCAAGTAACGCGAGCCGCTTTTTGCTCTTCACAGAGCGAATGCGGTATCCATCGGGAAAACAACTTTTTTACACCTAATTTTTCATGCAAGATTATTTGTATTTGACTCATGCCAATGTCTAAAGTTGCCTGAATTTCGCGGTATGTCACATATCGATCTTCCTCAATCAGCTTACGCACAGCATCAACGTTTTCTTGGGTGACTGCAGTTTTTGGACGACCTTGACGGGGATCATCACTGAGCTTGACACGTCCACGTTGAAATTCAGCAAACCAGCGATAAATTGTGGTTTTGGATGGGGCTTTATCACCAAATGCAGAAATCATCCGGTCAACACACTGTTTTTGTGTTAAACCACTTCGAAAGTCATAATAAATCATCGCTCTTGAATTTTCTCGAGTCAATTCCATTTTCTCAACGACTAAATAAGTTTGACAAAACCTTGTGACAAGACCGAGAATATTTTTTTAAATAAATAAATGGTATTCGATTTTTAAAACCAAGGAGTTTTCAATTAAAAAGATTTTAATATGACAGAAACAGTGGAAATATTCCATTCCCGATACTTTTAGTGTAGCCCTCGTATCCTTTCTTATATCCAACAAAATTATTACTGGGCACCCTTGGTTTTAACTCTCTTCAGACTCGCAGGTTACAAGAACAATTGATGACAGTACTGCAAATATTACGCGGGAAAGACAAGTATGCTGCCCCGAGTTGTTGAGCGGAGTCGCCTGAGTGCACCGGAACAGCGCGCGCGTTTCCGCTGTGGTCGTGTGCCACTGTTCGCGCCGAGTCCGGCGCGCACCGCAGCGCGCCAGCAATCCTGTTTCGTGCACAAAGGCACCTCAATAAGCCCCTTAACCAATTTCCTCATACTGATGTCTTCGCCGATAGATGGGACATAATTATAATAAGGAGTCTCCAATATAGTGAGCTTATTGAATAGAATTTATTAGAGACTATGTTAATTTATGTTTTCTTTTTCTTTTAAAATTATTTTATTATAACGTTAAGTTTTTTGTTTTTAGTTGTATGTAATATTTAGGTTCTTAGAATTAGTTAATTGGCAATTGTATATACTTAATCTTAAGTGTTTAATTTCTATGAATGGATAGATATAATACCTTAGATTAGTCTGTAAAGTTATATCTGTCATGCTAATAAAGTTTTTTTTATTTATTTAATTTAATGTCATTAATATTTCCATCGAATATCATTCATACTTCTATCTAATGTCATTCACATTTCCAATTACTATCAATCACACTTTCAATTAACTCACTGGTGCTAGTTACTATGCCAAACGTACAGCTGTTCCGCTAACTAGCACCTGTGCCCCTCTAACCAGCGGTAATGCCCCGTCTAGCACTAGTGCACCTCCAAATAGCGTAAGTACCCCACTGACTATCACTGGTTTCCCTCTAACTAGCAAAAGTATTCCACTGACTAGTTCTAGTGGCCCTCCGACTAGCACTAGTGCCGCTCCAACTAACACAAGTGTCCATCCAACTAGCGTTAGTGCCCCTCCAACTAGCAAAACTACCCCTCTGCCTAGCACCAGTGCCCATCTAACTAGCAAAAGCACCCCTCTGACTAGCACTAGTGCCCATCTAACTAGCAAAAGTACCCCTCTGACTAGCACTGGTGCCCCTCTAACTAGCAAAAGTATCCCCTGACGAGCACTGGTGCCCCTCTAACTAGCAAAAGTATCCCCTGACTAGCACTAGTGCCCCTCTAACTAGCAAACTGACTGAAGTGGCGGGTCTTACCGGCGGAGTCCGTGCTGACGATCCGCAGCCACAGCACGGACATGAGCGTGCGGCATGTCTCCACCATGCTGCTGACGGCGGGGCCAGCCCGCGCCCTCGCCGGCCCCGCCCGCGCCCCCACCGGCCCCGCCCGCACCCCCACCGGCCCCGCCCGCGCCCCCACCGGCCCCACCGCGAGCTCCCACCGCGCGTGTAGCTCCAGTACCAGGGGACAGTCTGGAACGGATGACGTCATCATTAGCTAGGCTAGGGGCTCAACATTTCATAGTTGCTGAATCTTTGTAAAAAAACATGCAATGGAATAATACCGATACGTATAACTATTTTATTTTAAATACAATCAAGTGACGGGATGAGCAAACCGTTCGCCTGGTGGTAAGCATCACGCCTACCCATAACAGTAGCAGTGCCAGAATTGAGAACTTACGAACAAATTCCTGCGCCGCACTGTACTGCGCTCGTCACCCTGAGATATTTAGAGATGTTAAATCTCTTCATACCCAGTAATTTCTCTGGTAACATTGGCCTTCAAACCAAGACTCAGTAATGCTTGCGCACTACTGCTTGGCGGTTGAATATTTGGCAAAGGTACTTCCCCAGGCGGACTCTGCAATAGAGTCCTACTACTAAATCGTTTGTCGATTTTCTATTGCAAACTGATTCAGTTTTGCAACTGCTGCTGTGGAATATGGACACTGTAGTATACAATTAGAGCACAAATTAGCTTGCACGCGTTTCTTATAGGAGTAAATATTCTATACGTAGTTCTATTACGCTTTCTGTTTACCTTTAGCAATCTCTAGCAGGTCGACGCTGCGTGCGGTCACGGGGGTCTTAATGTCAGCGAGTGGCGAGCCTCGGTGCGGGACCGAGTAGAACATGAACCCGCGGCTCGAATGCCACAGCGCCGAGCGACGCAACAAATACGCTGCAACAAAATCATCCAGATAACTAACTGACATACTGAGATTTGCCGACAACGTAACCTGCCCAAATCATGTTGGCACATCGTACAGTTTCCAAAAGTTGCGTTTTTGAATATTGTATTTTAAAGAAAGAAAGAAAATACTGTTTTAAACTGTCACGGTCTTTTTTTTTTTTTTTTTTCTTTGTTATTGGCATCGCACGTTGTGCATTCTGCCAGTGTCAAGTTTATGAATTTTCACATTTATTTGTTATCATCAAGTCAAATAAGTCATGATGTCACAGTAAGTCACACGAAATTAGTCATAGTCGAGTCCAAGTCATACCCTAGTAAAGTTGTGGCGACTTTACTATGAGCTTCTATGGAGTTTTGAAAACAACACGAAAAGACATGTTTCACCACATTATATCACTTGCCCACACTCGTGCATGTAATTCAACACTCAATGAATAAAACACCACCATTTTTAATCATTAATTCGCGAAAAAACACAAGTTTAAGAAAATAATAGAATGCAACGACATGATTTTTCCGTGTTCCCGCCAAAACTCCAACTGTCACGGTTGTTTACTAAAGTTCTATTATTATTAACGGGATATTTACCGTGATTATGTTGTGAAATGAGCTCCCGATATTTCGGTTCAGTTGCATGCACCATGTTCACGAGTAGACTGAAGAATGCCGAGTTGTCAAAAGAGTTCGAAAAAACATTAAGGGCATCCATAACGAACTACCCTCTTTCTAAGTCTTTTACTACGAATATCCCGTTAATAATAATATAACTTTAGAAAGAAAATTACTTATTCTGTTACATTAGTACAAAATAATAATGTAAAACTTTGAATAATCAACTGATTCTTGAGTGATGTCACAAAATTTACTTCAACTCGAACTTAATGATGTTTAAGAAACAGCGCTGGTTTTCCTTTGAAGCCGATTCAGTGAGGTTACGATCACGAAAGGCTTAAAAAGTCAACAGTTTACAAATTTACAAATAAAATGGAAAATGTTATTGTGTTAAAAATATTCTGAATAATACAACAAGAAGAATATTAATCATTTTACATATCATTAGGATACTCATGTTCTACGTAATGCTTACCTTCTACACTTGAAGCCAGATCTTCGTTTTCTAAATCTGCGCCTTTCAACTTTTTCTTATTCGTCCCATCACCATTTTCAATTCTTAAATTACGTATGTTATCATTAATCACATTAGAATTACAATTATTATAATTTTTGGCACCGAGTTGTTCAAAAACGTTTTCGTATTCGACCGTTTCGTTTATGACACATGAATTATTGTTTACAATATTACTACCGTTTCTTCTATATATATGGTTTTCTCTCGTGTTATTATCAGTACTATCTTTAGTACAATTATTAGTATGTTTTGTGTAATTATCATTATCTATGTTACTATCGTTTTCTTTCATAGTGTTATTGTTTTTAACTTCTCGGCTGAAATGACCGATGATGGTGTCTATATTTTCTGCAGTGATACCGTTACGGGTCTCAGGAGATGTTTCAATTTTCTCATGATCCGGTTCTTTAGTTACATCTTGTTTGGTTCTTATGTTCTCATTGGTTTTCATGTAAGCTTCATAAGCTGGAAATAAAAATGTGAAGTTATAAAAGTTTACTTTTGCTTGACAGGCTAGCTAAAACAACAGCTCGCATGATTTTTATTATGAAAACTGACGTGGTTTTGACACATTTTTGTTTTATTTATACGGGAGTACTCACGTTTAATTAAATCGGATACTCCGACTGTAGTTTCGATCACATCCGGTGACCTTTTTCAAAGAGTGAAAACAGAGCCCGACGCGCGTGCAGCTGCGTCCTGCTTAGCTTTTTGCTTTAATTAAACGTGAGTATTCCCGTATAAATAAAACAAAAACTCGCATGATGTTAAGTGGAACAAGTGGAAGTGTTTTAGTTGCTAACATACCTACAAAGCTCGGATTGTTTTTGATTTTTCTATAGTGTATTTCTGATTTCTCTGGATATAAAAAATGCAGTACATTTCGACTTTTTATTTTGGTTTTATAAAGAAGTGTGCCCATGTGCCCAAGTCGTATAAGTATGTTTCTGTAAACTTACTTTACCTATATCTACATTCTCGATAGCTTAGACCAATATAAACAAGCCAAACAAATTACAACAAACTAATTTTTTGGACGTGGGTATGTCCTTAAACTGCAACCAGACCCACCGGAGGACGGGCAGCAGCGTCCTTTCTATTAACGGTGGTGAGCATTCTGCGATCCCCAAGCCGCCTGCCAAGCGTGGGGATTATGGCAACACCCCTCTATTGTGAGGCCTTCGTCCAGCAGTGGACGTCTTATGGCTTACGACGACGAATTTTTTCATGGGTATTAATTTCTTCTTATCCAGATTATAACAGGTATGCATTAAGATGTCAGTTTCTGACCTTCGCAGTATATCTGCTTGATGAACAGCCCCCCTTTCGAGTGCCCCACCCAAACGATGGGTTTCTCCCCTACTCCCATATCCAGCAGCTGCTCTATCATCTGTTCAGCTCTTTGGTAGAGATTCAATCTGAAAAAATAAATTCGGTTTTAGTCCGAAAAAAGTATGTATTTTTTGTCTTTGAAATCTCTGTCAAATTGTGGACCTATTTCGAAAGGGTACTTTCTCAAGGTGGTCTCATAATTGTTTACTTGTTTTCTATGCTCTTAAGGTTGAGGCCAATAATTAAGTCCCGTTGGTGGGGGTACTAGACCAATACTAGGCCATTCTGGCGTGGTCACCCCCCCCCCCCCCCCCCCCTTCTCATTTACGCCCATGTCAGTGAACTATATTTTTCTATGGAACAGCTGATATTTTTACGCGATCTGTGTTTTTTCATTTTTCTTAAGGTACAATTTAGAAAGTTAAAAAAAATCCACAAGACCAATGAAATGTTTAAACTAACCTATTTTCACAGAATACGTATTAGAACCACTTCGAAAGAATTTATGTATTCAAGAATAGCTTAACAAAAAGGGTCATTCAATTCCCCAATGTTTAAAAACAATCCGTCTATCCGTCGACCTTTGACATAAATTTAAACTGCGCTCTCGTAAGGCTGGGTCCACACCAAGGTAACTGATATCGACCTACATTTAATTTCCTAAGTCCTAAGTAAAAAAAAAAATACCCTAATAATTAAATGTACGTATTCATTATGAACAACTTGTAATTTTTTTCTTTTATTTATAACTCATGTTTATTTAAGTCAGATATTCTACGAGTCCTGCTTCGCACTGTTTATGTAAGTTTTATATAATAGGCGGTCGCATGCGCGTCGAGCTCTGTTTACACTCCTTGAAAAAAAAAACACTGGATGTGACCGAAACTATAGTCCGAGTATCCGACCTAATTGAACGTAAGTAATTCCGAATACATAAATCAAAAATATGTCAAAAGCAGACGTGCTTTTGATTTTTGACAGTTTTCATAACTTTTACAATGGAACAACGGTTTTGTAGCCATTTCAGAATTGACCCCTTCGTGAAAAGATTAAGTCCAATGATGAATACGCAGTGACTTCATATCGGTATAGTAATGCAGTTAGGCTTATCCTTCGTCTTAATCTTAACCATAGATGTTATGGCCAAAGGTAGCCTACACTACGGTAGCCTATACTTAGCCTGCGGTGTGGCTCTAGCTTAATAAAATACAAACCTTTTGTTCTCTTTTATCCATAATGGCCGCCACAAATAGGGATCGCTGGTATAGTTGATTGAAATCACTCTTGCGCCGGGAAAATCCTCTTGAATCCAATCCTTTGGCCAGCAAGAAGAATAGCAATCGTTGCAGATACATCCACAACCGACTTCGCATTTCTTTTCTACACATTTACACTCGTTGAAATCATTTATCTCGTTATATTTACATTTAAATTCATCGCCTTCGTCATATTTGTAGTTACTAGTAGCATCACATTTAAAATCATTATCACTGTTTTGATCACATTTAAACTTGTTATCCTCATTATATTTAAATGTATTTTCGTTAAAGTAATCATTGTCGTTCTCACGTCTAAGTCTGTTATCCTCTTTGCTATATTTAAATGTGTTACAGTTTATATCACAGTCGGTTTCTTTTTTAAACATATCACGGACGAATTTTGCTTGTGTGTCGTAGTTTTCTACAATATTAACTTGATCTTTCAATGTGTTATTATAAAATTGTTCCGTTATCAAGTCATTTTGTTCGGGTATGATTTTCTTTGACAACTTTTCGTTGATTCTCTTGTACGTCATTTCGGGGTCATTTAAATCCGTGACGTTGCGATCGTTATATTTATTTTCATTATACATTTGATTAGTAAAGTTGTTTGATCCTTCAGTATTGTCACGTGTATTTTCTTTAAATATGTGATTGGTATTAGAGTTTTCTGTTATGCTAGTATTGTTACATTTATTTGCGTTATGTGTGTCATTTTCATATGAGTTTCTTTGGCAGTTGCAAGTGTTTGGCTTGGAATGGTCTCTGAGAGTTACTATTTTGGGGTCTGCTAAGTATTTTTGGCGCCAGTCGCCCTGCCGCCAAGTATTGCCAAGAGAGCCTGAAACAAAAATAAATGTTTTTAAACGATCTTAACTAGGATTTCGTCTCGAATAACCATTTCAGTTGCTGTAGTTAATTTTTAAAGTTATGCCTTTAATTCATATTCTATTTTTTTTTATTGTAATTGATGAAATTCTCTTACTCATATCCGTTCAACAGTTTTTCTCTAAGCCTATAGTTACATGGGAAGCGAATAAATGAGTATATTATTAATACGCTTTAAAAAACCGACTACCTGGCGTTAATCATACTTTCTAGTTATATTTATTTATTCAAGTTATTTGGTTTTAAAAACCAAACTATTAAACCGATTTCGATAAAATTATATGGGACCACCTCTACCATCTACCACAAAAAATGAACTTAGGGTAGATGACTGATGTTTATATCGTTGAAACCAATAGCTTTGATGAAGAATTTAAGTAAATATAGTATGTTTATTAAAAATAAAATTTTAATCGGTTAATAATGTTCTGATATATGAGCGTTTAAACTTTTTGGTAGAGACAACTCTGTCCCTTTCCCACAAAACAAAAAATTACGTCACGCCTTACTTGTCAGAATATAATATATATGGCGTACAGAGAAGTGACGTCACGATTTGCAGTTTCTTCTATCTGTCTAGCATGATATTAAAATGCTTATAAGTTGCTTATTTTTGATCAGATTTTCATTTTCCTTTCATTAATCAGCTATATTTATGGGCCACATTTTAATAGGACAATAAAAAAATACCATTCATCTAGCCTATTGGCGGATTTCGCGGAGTAATCGCGTAACATACCTACATAAAAAAAAGGCGAATTGAGAACCTCCCTTTTTGAAGTCGGTTGAAAACGTACAATGTTTCTGAAATCCTCACCGTAGAGACCGTGAACGAATATGACGTCCATGGTGTGGACGGCTGGGTGGTGAAGTAGTTGGCAGGAGACGCGCGGCTCGGGGTGCAGGTGTTCGGTTCCCGCCGCGCGCTTCGGGACTTTACCGCGAGCGGGGGCTGGCTTTGGACCTGGAACATCGCGTTACACTCATATTATGGAAAGCGTAGACAGAAAACAAGGGCCCAATACTCAGTGGGGCCCCGAAGGACCGACAATTTCTCTCACATTTATCTTCAAAACTTTTTTGTCGATATTGTCGATTTTATTTAACCAAGTTAAGACAAAATCAAGTCAAACTTTGCCTTTCAAAAATTCAATTACATTAGACTTAGATTACGACTTATTTGGCTTAGTCTTAGTTAGGATCGATTTAATACAAAAAACAGTAGTTTTTTTTTGTATAATTCGCTTTCTTTACTTTCCAAAAGGGCCCCAAATTCTTGTGTGATGATGATGATGATAAAACGTAGCGTATATGTAATTACGGGAAACAAGCTATCTTTATTCTGAGTTTCATCCTAATTCGTGTAGCCGTTTTGGCATGAAGAGGTAACAAACAAACACGCATACCGACAAGCTATTGCATTTATAATATTAGTGTGATGTATACCTGTGATCGGTTGTAGCGGTGTGGTCAACAGCCGGTGGAGGAAGACGGTAGCAGTGCTCCAGACACACGACATGCACCACCGTCTGCAAACGAAATATAATCATAAAAATAAACGGTTGGTAGGGGGCAAGTTAATATATATGGATTGGAGCTTGCATTGAAAGAACTCATAGACTAATAGCAGCGCGAAATACTAAACTTGGAATGGAATTAGTGAATTCACTCAAGTTTCGAAGTGCGGGAATTATCGGTCAAGCAAGTCTTGCTTTGCATTTTTTGAATCTCTAAGGAGCTGCCCCTCCCTGCACCCCCCTGGCGACGCCCATGAGGTCCCAACAATTTAACGTCTCATCTGACCTACGGTAGCGCTCAGATATAAATGCAGTCACGGTCACCATCCGAAGACTGAACAGGGCCGTACCGTGAACTGCTTATAGCGGGACCGAATAGGTTCAGCTGCCGACACTGCGCGACCGCGAACCTTATTGCCAGGGGATAAAAACAAAAAAATAAAAATAAAAAATAAATAAAAAAAATACCTGCTGCGTAAAATTCACAGTCGCGCAGTGTCGGCAGCTGAACCTATTCGGTCCCGCTATAAGCAGTTCACGGTACGGCCCCAGATCGTCCGTTGCATCGTTTAGAACCACGGAGTCAAGTGATTGAAATGGCGGCCATATTTATAAAAAATCAATTTCAATATTATTTTTTCGAATATTTTATTAATAACTTTTTCTAATTTCGGCGTCTGCGGGCCGCAGATGCAGACTGTGACCCCAAAAACCCCACGAGACAAACTTTCGTAAGCTACGCCATGAGTACTACTTTTATAAAGAGGCTATCGAAAGATAAGTATATTTATTGCGCCAATCTGTTTGCTTCATCAAGGTCAAATAATGGTCGCAGTCATGTCGCGTAGCAAGGTTAACAAGCCTAATGACCATCACGTGCTTTACATAAGAAATTATTATAGTTATACAAGACGAAAACTTGTTTGGATCAACATTAAATTCAATCAAAAGCAGTGAATAGAAAGTTTTACCCTACGAAAGGGCCGGTAATTCTGATTTTCAACCGACTTCAAAAAAGGAGGTTCTAAATTCGACTGCATGTTTTTTTTGTATGTATACGCGATTGCTCCGCCAATTATGAACTGATTTTAAATGTGATACGCCCTGGCAGGACCACTTTCATTTTACTAGGTAATAATTACATAATTAATGATATTTTTTTTGTTTGGTAGGTTAATACTTCAGAGGTGGTCCCATATAAATTTTATCGTAATCGGTTCAGTAGTGTGGTTTTTAAATCAAAATTATAAAAAAATATGAAGATGTCATCCAGGTATTCGAAGTCGAAGTTCTGGCACTGCTACTGAGACGCTTACCGCCAGGCAAACGTCTTGCTCATCTCATCACTTGATTGTATGAATAAAAAAAAGCATTACCGCATTAAAGTTTAATTTTTCCCTAAACTAAAGCCCTGTCGAAATGAAATGCCCCTTACATAATATTAGTAATTTTTCCCTAAAAATGGAAGAAATCCCTATTAATGGAAACACGTCTCGGGTGTATTCAAGAGCACACCTTTCAAAATACATAATGGAAACTATATGGAATGAATAGTTTTTAGATTTATTCAAATCTAGTGTAATACAGACCCAAGAATGAAACGTCTGCGCGTGTTAATGTTTATTGTGGCGCCATCTAGTTTGCCGAGGTCTATTCTTCATTCCTTTTCCCTGTGTTATTTGCATTGGACTTCGTGCATTCTGCCAGTGTCAAGTATAAATAAAATTATGTATTATAGTACATGTTGATACAAGTGTGCTATGTTGGTCATTACACTAGAGGCGGTATTATGCGCGCGAGCCGCAGGCAACCGGTGGATGCAAATGGCAGTTTGTCGTACAGTGTGGCGGTCGAAGGGGGAGGCCTTCGTTCAGCAGTGGACGTCTCCGGGCTGATGATGAAGTAATTAGACGAAGTAACTATAGATGGAGTCTCGTTGAAGGTACGAGGAGGATAGCTGGTAATGGAAGTAGCTAGCTGCCTGCGATGAGGTACGACAGAGAAGTATATATATACAGCCCTGATGCAAAACAACATAGTGTGCATGGGACCTCTTATCTACAATAAGATACCAAAATCTATAAGGGAACATAATACCAACCTATTCAGGAATAAACTGAAGATATTACTATTGGAAAATAGTACATTATGATACAAGTGTGCTATGTTGGTCATTACACTAGAGGCGGTATTATGCCGCAGGCGAGCGCGATAAGGAAGCCGAGAGCGTAATGACTAACATAGCACAAGAGTTCCATACGACTGTTTTCATCACACTTGCGAGGAAAAACCAATTTTTTTTTTGATAATAATCAACCACACAGCGAAAACGTCAACAACCATTTGCGGAAAATAACGCCCAAACCAGCAATGCGCGCGCAGGTTGACATTTACGTCAGCGGCATAAGAACTCTTTGTTGGTAATACAAAAAAACTGTAAGTATTACCCGGCTATATTAAGAGTGCTTCGTATACATTCGTCTAATTGCAGTCACGTACAAACTTGACTTTACCGGGTTATACCTATTATAGCACAAGTGCCGTAATGTAAAAAGCACGCGTGCGTAATAGCTTGGATTATGAGCCTAAAACCGATGTAATAAGATCCACTTTACGAGCAAGTGAGATGTTTTTTTTTTTTTATACCAACGTGTCATAAAATCATAGTCAATCACACAAAATTAGGCACAGACAAGTTCAAGCCCTATAAAGTTGTGGCGACTTTAATACAATACAAATACAAATACAAATATCTTTATTTACCTTAAAATATAATGTAACATAACAGTTTGCTAATAGTCCCCGCACTAGGGCTAGCCTGTATCGCGGGAGACTGTGACCGATTACAAACTACTGTGATTTAAAGAGAACTTAGTACTATTAATATTTTAGGCCAAAAAAAGGCATTTTGTAAATACCTATATTATTATATTGTGATTGTGTGAGTGTGTGTGGTTGTGTGTGTGAGCGAGTGTATGGGGCGTGAAGGGTTGCAAATATAGCCATGATAGCGAGTGTGTGTTCTAGATTGATCACAGTGTAGTAGTTGTCAAATGAATGACTTTATGATTGAATGATAAACAAAGACTCCGTAGCATCGTAATCAAGTGTGAGGAGCCATTTCCTCACTCTTTCTTTAACACTGTAAATGGACCGGTCACTGAGATTACAGAACTTAAAACACACGCTGGTATAAAAATGGAAGTGCATAATAGCTAAATCGTTTAGCAAAGGAGGACTTGACAGCTGGAATCTTTACGTTCATTCTACGTTTTTTTTCCGAGGAATTATGGTCATCTGAAATTTGTCTAAAGATTCTATGATATGTGAGTATAGCTTTATGAATGTATAGTTGTCGGACTGACAGTGTTTGGGCTTCTTCAAACAGACTCTTAGTTGGATATCTATAAGGTTTACGTAACATGACTTTAAGAACTGCTCTTTGAGCTCTTTCAACTTTAATCATGAAGGTTTTCGCAGCGCTACCCCTATACGAATACAGTAATTTAAAATGGATTGACAGAGGGCTGTATAGACCATCATGAGAAGTTCTTTATCTGCACCATCTCGAAGTAGTTTCATTATATTGATAATTTTTCTAATACGACCCGCGAGAGCTACGATATGAGGCTTAAACGAGAGCATTTCATCAAGAGTTACTCCGAGGTATTTGATTACGGTAACACGATCAATCTTAGGGCAAGAACATGATTGTGTTTGACAAAGGTTTGAGTTTAAACCCTTGTGAATTCTAATCTCATAGGTCATTGGAGGTTTCGAAATACTGGTTTTCTGAAAGCACAAGTATTTAGTTTTGTCCTCATTCAGAGTCAAAAGGTTTGAATCAAGCCATGTTGCTACATATGACAACCTGCCTCTGCTTGCCTAAAAACACTGTCCCAGATCTTTCCCTTGAACAGAATCGCTGTATCATCAGCATAGCACACGACCTGAGTACCATCATGTAGTGTCATCAGATCTGCAATATCGTTGATACACAGTGAAAAGCGTGGGTCCAAGGATACTTCCCTGTGGCACTCCGAAAGACATGTCTTTGGTGCTGCTTACATAGCCATCAAGAGACACAAACTGTTTCCGCCCGGACAGATAGCTACTAAACCAATCCAAGGCAGTTCCTCGTATCCCTATTAATATAAAGGAGTTTTGAAAACAACACGAAAAGATATGTTTCACCACATTATATTACTTGCCCACACTAGTGCATGTAATTCGACGCTTAAAAATTCATTAAAGTACACGCGATAACACCGTATAGTGCTTTCCATGTGCTTTCGAAAGATAAAATGCAAAATCAGTATCAAAATGTATTTGCCCTCTAAAATCGGCAGATTAGTCCTTTTTTCGGGTTGTACCCCACTCGTTCTATGACGTCTCATCCTTCGTATATTTTTTTCTTAACTCACCCGTTTTCTACTCTACGCCCGACATATATTTTAACATTTTATAACTTATTCTTAACTCATCATTTTAGTATTCTTATCTCATCCGACTTCAATATTTTTACAAATACCACGATTACTGTTAGCAAAAAATACAGTGTAAGCTTCCTCTAACATTGAAATTAGTTCAGCTTGGTTGTTTTACCTTAAAACCTATATTAGCGTGTGTACCAGCCTTGTTTGCTATAGATTACGAGACGAGCGAGACGTTCGCTGGGTGGTAAACATCACGCCTGCCCGTTACAATAGCAGTAACAGAAATGTGAACTTGCGAATGTCCACCTGAGATGGACAGGCAGACACCTGAAATTTTTAGTGCGTTAGATCGTTTGTCGATCCCCAAGCCGCCAAGCGTGGGGATTATGGCAACACCTCCCTTTAAGGGAGAGGCCTTCGTCCAGCAGTGGACGTCTTGCGGCTGTTGATGTGCTGATGTTAGATCATTTACCTAAAGCTGAATGAGATAGGACCACATTAACAAAGCAAAAATATGGCGGCTACGCAAATTCTCGCGATAAAACTAATTTTGAGTTTTTTTCACATTACTCGTAAAATTCAAAACTAAATTCAATGAGGCATTTTCTTTAAAAAAAAGTGTTAGTTCCAAAAATTATAATAGATGGCGTGAAGTCGTTGTTCTTGATAGAACAATTTCAACTTGTCAATTTGACATTGATTGTAAAACAGTTCATTTCGTTTAAAAACAAAAAACTCTTTACTCATTGCAGATTGTTTCATAGGGAAATTAAACACTACGTTTTAGTTTGCTTTCGGTCACGAGCGTGGAATATTATTGTTATTGTTTTTTGCGCTTTCCAACGCATCAGCTTTGTTTCCTGGACCCATCGAACGTGACCCCTGCATTTCTACCTTCGCTTCGGCTTCGATTTGCTTACGTTTTAGGAGCGTTTACTTTAAGTTTTACCCAATATCATACCTCAGGATGATAAGGCCGTAGTCCAGCAAACTAGATAAGACTAAGTGCGGATATGTAGATTCAAAACGCCACCGAGTTTCTTCTCCAGACATTGGGAGAGTTTGGGGGCGTAAAAAATAGCTCGGGATGATTTAAAGAATTTTGGGAGCGGGCCGAATTTTTTCCGTACGCGGACGAAGTCGCGGGTGACCTCTAGTTACAGTATAAGACCGATGATCGTTACATAAACAAACGTGTTTAAAAAGAGAGAAAACCTCGCCCTAACGCGTGTCTTATACGACGTCACAGTAAATTCAATATGGCGGATTTCACAAGTCCAAGGTCTATTGGAAGCCATAATATAATTATATTGGCGCTCCGTGTTGAAGCCTGTTAAAAGCCTAAAGAGCCACATTATATAAGAGTTACGTCCACTTTGTGTGGGTTTCTAAACATTTTAAGAGGGAGTCCGGTTTGCCTTTCTCCATACAAACATATTCGCCTACTATCTTCCTGGATAATCCCTCTAGAGCATTTTTTTATAAATTCTACTACTACGGGCTACTCTAAACATGTCATTACTGATATTTGAATATCCAAAATATCATTAATTTTTGTAGGGTTATACTTAATTACTTTAGCAATAAGTTGCTGAAAAAAAATTTTTTTTTTTGGGATATAAAAATAAATTAAAGGGACATGTCTACTGCAGACCTAGACTTTATTTAAAAATGTTCTGTTTCCTTTTTTTCAGCAACTAACTGCTAAACAAAATATAACCTGTTGGGGGGGTAAAAACGTGGTGAATATTGGGAGCGGGTCGAATTTCTTCCGCACGCGGACGAAGTCGCGGGCGACCTCTAGTACTAATAGGCTAGATGACTGGTTTTTTTATTGTCCTATTAAAATGTGGCCCATAAACATAGCTAATTAATTAAAAGAAAATGAAAATCTGATCAAAAATAAGTAACTTATAGGCATTTTAATATCTTGCAAGACAGAGAGGCGAAATAGCAAATCGTGACTTCACTTCTCTGTACGCCATTATACATTATATTCTAACAAGTAAGGCGTGACGTCATTTTTGTTTTGTGTGAAAGGGTTAGAGTTGTCTCTAACAAAAACTTTAAACGCTCATATAACAGAACAATGTGGTCGATTCTGGCGGTTTTAGTTGACAGTTCTAAACTAACTAAAGAATTGCAGTCACTTTTTTACTAGGCATGTTAGCTAAGGATAGCAATTCTTTAGTTAGTTTAGAACTGTCAACTAAAACCGCGAGAATCGACCACATTATTAACCGATATAAATTATTTTTTCAATAAACATACTATATTTACTTAAATTCTTCACTAAAGCAATTGGTTTCAACGATATATAAACATCCGTCATCTACCCTATTTAAGCCGAAAGTTGAACACATTGTGCTGTAGAACGGACTCTTCCAGTCATAGATCTAGTAAAAAAATGGAGATGAGGTCCGCTCTAATGTCAAGCGAACATAATTGGACTAAAACAACTACATGAATTAATCGTACGAATTTTAGAGAAAAATAATAGTGTTAATGTATTACCGAGTGAGACATCATTCCGTGGAACTTGTTTTTGGTTTTTTGATCTACGATAATTTATTGAACCTAACGTTAGACGCTTGTGTACGTCTGTTTGATTGTGACTAAGGTCATTTAGGTCCGTAGACCTAATTTGTGCGGTCCACGTAAAAGCGCGCGTCTCTATCTCCCCTTTTTTTACCAGATCTATGGTCACTGTTTATTTTCTTAACTCTAGTGTTCTTCTTAAAAGTAGTGTTTTTTCTCGAATTGATGATTGAAAATGGTGGTGTTTTATTCATTAGTGTCGAATAGGGTAGATGACTGATGTTTATATCGTTGCAACCAATAGCTTTGATGAAGAGTTTAAGTAAATATAGTATGTTTATAAAAAATATTTTAAATCGGTTAATAATGTTCTGATATATGAGCGTTTAAAGTTTTTGTTAGAGACAAATCTGTCCCTTACCCACAAATCAAAAAAATTACGTCACCTTGTCAGGATAGAATTTATATGGCGTACAGAGAAGTGACGTCATGATTTGCTGTTTCGCCTCTCTGTCTAGCATGATATTAAAATGCTTATTAAGTTGCTTATTTTTGATCAGATTTTCATTTTCTTATAATTAATTAGCTATGTTTATGGGCCACATTTTAATAGGACAATAAAAAAACCAGTCATCTAGCCTATATAACATGCATGAGTGTGGGCAAGTGATATAATGCGGTGAAACATGTCGTATCGGATCGGGTATAAATGTTGAAATAATGTTACAAAAATCAATCTATTTCATTCGGGCATGTAAGGAGTATGGGACGATGTCTCTCATGTGTTATTTAAATTATACTGAAACAGAGCTTTATTGCTTCTTATAATTTAGTTCAGAGAACTTAGATATTATTATTGTCTATCGAATTGCTTCTATGCTAGAACGCCTAAGAGCAAAGTATTTTATTTACTGCCTGCCATATAGCTCAATTGGTCAGTCTGCCTTCAGAGCTGTAGGGCGTGCGTTCGATCCCCACCCAGGGCAAACATTTATGTGACGAACATAGATGTTTGTTCTGTGTCTGGGTGTAGTACGTATTTTAGGTATGAATTGGTATTTTATCAGCTATAAGTTTCCATATAACAAGCTTTGCTTACTTGATGGGGTTTATTCCGAACCTAACCTGAAAACCTAACCCGGTAGCGAGTTAGGTTAGGAAAAGCCAGAAGTGATTAATGGCGCTATGTGAAAAATGTCCACCGCTTCTTTTCATACGTTCAAGTGACAAGACGGGCAAGACTTTAACCTGGTGGTAAGCGTCATGCCTGCCATTAACAGTATTATTATACCGCGAAGTACCCTAATTTTTAGAAATCTTTCCCCTCGACAAAAATACCTTATACATACATTTTATGTATACATGTGACATGAATCATTAACCTGCCAAGTTCTAACCTAGAACAAAGAAACAATATGTGTGACTATTGCCTATTCTGTGTGATACACGTGTAGATACAAAGTACATACGAACAAACACAAATACCTATATTACTAGAAAAACTACAATGAAATATATAATTTACATTTCCATGATATTTTTCAATGTTTTCCTTTCACTAATTTATGTCATACGTGGTGATGACGAACGGCGATGATGATGATGAAAAGTAGCCTATATGTTATTCCGGGAAATACGCTATCTGCATTCTGAGGTTCATCCAAATCCATTCAGCGGTTTTGGCGTGAAGTCGAAAACAAACTCTCGCATTTATAACATTTTAGTGTGATAGACCTGGGTATGTCCTTAAACTGCAACCAGACCCACCGGAGGACGGGCAGCAGCGTCGGTGGTGACCATTCTGCGTCCCCAAGCCGCCTGCCAAGCGTGGATTATGGCAACACCCCTCTATAAAGGCGGAGGCCTTCGTCCAGCAGTGGACGTTTTATGGCTGACGACGACGACGAGTGTGATATACTTCTTTACGCCAGAACCAGAGCCAGAACACTTCAGTAAACTTCACGAAAATCGGTTCTGACAATGCCAACTTTAGTCATGATTCGATATGATATAATTAATCGATAATTAGTCGCATCGTAATTCCGACGTAATTAGTAGAATAGAGTTTGATGATTCTAGCATTTCATTTTAATGTTATATACTTAAGTAGTATATGGAACCGTGTTAAAAATCTCCGTAGGTGGGCGTTGTTCAAAAAAGTTGTTTAGTTGCTTATGGACAAGATTTTAGCTATTTTTTATAATTTTTGTGTATGAAATGTTCTTAAATAAACTGCGTATTTATTTAATACCGGGTGTCTGTTTGAAAACCGTTATGCTTCTAGGATACATTGTACTCATCATTATGAACAACTTTTACTATGGGGCCAACCCAGAAATCTCGGAAAAAAACAGCTGTTCCATACAAAAAGGTTCATCGTTCTTGGACAAAATTTATGGAACAGCTGTTTTTTTTCGTGATTTTAGGTTTAGATTTCTAGGCGCAAGCCTAGCACTTACCAGGCAAGCAGGAGTAATGGACCTAGGCTCAACAAACAGAGCCTTTACAATACAATAGTTTATTGATAACACCAAACTTACACGTCAAATTACATTCAATTTGTATACAACAAAAAATAACCATTTAATAAACTGAAATAATTATTAAAAAAATACGTTAATAATCTCTTATTTGATAATACGCTTGTTTTTTTTTAATACAACCGACTTCCATTTCGAATACCTGGATGACATCTTCATATTTTCTAGTAATTTTGATTTAAAAACCAAACTACTGAACCGATTTCGATAAAATTTATATGGGACCACCTCTGAAGTATTGCCTACCAAACAAAATAGAATCATCAAAATCAGTTCATAATTGGCGGAATAATCGCCACACATACAAAAAAAAACATGCAGTCGAATTAAGAACCTCCTTTTTTGAAGTCGGTTGAAAAATACGTTAGTTAATCTCTTATTTTAAAATAAGCTTCAATGTCATAAAACAGATTCTCTTGTAACCACGCTCTGAGCTTGGTTTTGAACCACCCGGTGGAAGGAGCATCCCGAATGGAAGCTGGTACATGCGTTATGTACTATATTTCAATCAAATCATTAGTGGTCACATCGCAGATACGCTGCTGTAGTATAGTATCTAGCTTGTCGTACAAAATAATAGATAACACATTACGTCATCTCTGCGCTACATTCTGAGATAGCTCGCGAGTGGGGGCGATGACCTTTTGGCATTGGGCGCGGTCGCGGAGACCTGCCAATTTGTGAATTCATTTGTGAAGTATATTCTCTCTATTGTAACTCGAAAATATAGGTAGCTACAGGCAGAGGCGGAATAAATGTCGACAGCGCTCTAGGCTAGTACCTAGTACCTTCTGGAAATTGGTGTCCCTCTGAATCCTGGCGCCCATACAGTGGCGGATTTCCCAGCAGGCTGAGTAGGCTGGAGCCTAGGGCGGCAGATTATAAGGGCGGCTTTGGAGCCAATTTTTTTTTACTAAATAGTCTATTTCGTGCTGTTTTAACTAAATCAAATCATTGGGTTGTAAAAAAAATCAAGGACCTGTCAACTGACACATCTGTGCTCATCCATCTAACCCACTGGAGTTACTATGCCAGCGGCCCAGAGCCTCGCTCCGTTACTTCAAGGAGCTGGGTTGGCTCGGGTAGGGGCTGGCGGGGGAAATGCACAATACACCCCAAGCGGGACGTCAGTGCAGGACTTATCGCCCCCACGTTGAATAAGAATAAGAATCTGTGCTCTAGTTCATAATTATATTAATACGGGAAAAAGGTGGTGTACTTAAGACAACGTGCATACATCACAAGTTTCAATTTCATTGAGAAAAGATAATAAAGTAGAGGTCTCGGTATGGACGGCAATTTTTTAATAGCCTACTGGCGGCAAATGTGTAAATCGACCACTGCGCCCATACATTGTCTTTATTAAGCAAATTATTACAAGTAAAACAAACGTGACTTTATATAAGTAAGTTCTATGTGTAGATAGTATTTGGTAATATCATAAACAATTGATGCTGATAATTGATTTACAACCGTCTTCAAAAAAGGAGGTTCTCAATTCGACTGTATGTTTTTTTTAATGTATGTTACGCGATTACTCAGCCAATTATGAACTGATTTTGATGATAATTTTTTTGTTTGGTAGGCAATACTTCAGAGGTGGTCTCATATAAATTTTATCGAAATCGGTTCAGTAGTTTAGTTTTTAAATCAAAATTAGTAATGTCATTTTGGTAGGAAGGTCATCCTACCTATTTGAAGTCGAAGTCGGTTGTAGTTAAAAAAAAACCTATTATCGTTTAAAAACTTCCGCGCGCGCCCCTTTGTTGAAATGTCCTTTTCATTTCCTTTTTTTCAGCAACTAATTGCTAAAAGAAATATACTTAAACCCTTTAAATATTTTCATAGTAATCTTTGGTGGGTTATATTTCTTTAGCAATTAGTTGCTGATAAAAGGGAATGACAGAGTCATGGCTACAGTAGACCTAGAATTCATTTAAAAAAAGATAAGTTTATTTACAAATAAAATACAATTATACACTAAAATTAAATTATAACTAACTAACAACTAAATAAAACCTACCTAGTAAAAACAAACCCTACATAATAAAAATACAAAACTTAAAATTTAAACTAAAAGCCCCGTAGATGATGGAAAGGTGGCCAGAATGCTGGCGGCATTGCCACGTTGGATGGCAATGCTAAGTTTTTGACCAAAATATACGCCAGCATCCCGGTCACCTGACACCTCGACTAAACGTTTCGCCAGGTCCCTATATAAGACATGTGCGGCCGGCCCCCAAGGTCCCAAAGTCTCTACCTCAAACGGCACAAACATGTACAATCTGTCTAAATACCCATAAAAGAGATTAAAAAAAATTACCCTAGAGACGAAGAAAATAGGGCGAAACCAGGTTCCCTCGTAACATCTCTACATACATAGTAAATCATTGATTGTTAACAACTTTTCTATGGGGCCAACCTAAGAAGTAGGGCTTTCGCTTTTTTGTGGAGCCAACCCTGAAACTGCGAAAAGAAAATACTGTTTCGTAAAAAAATATCATAGGTACCTAGGTACATGTTACACCTGCGTTGTATGGAACTGCAGAACATTTTTTTTCGTGATTTTTGGCTTATACTAATTGTATTTTTTTAATGTTATGTACCTATTGACTAGACGAGCGAGACGTAAAGTAAACATAACTAAATACGTATATGCTGAGTGGCTAGCCCTAGTGTCAGAGTTAATGTGTCGCCCAAAGGCCTCTGACATGACTTCTGTGGATTCTGATAATATTTATTTTTAAGCTGTTTTACATTATGCGGTCCTAGCTAACGTATCTAAGTTAAAATGTATCAAGAGCTAATCTTGGAGGAGTATAAAGTCTAATCTAAGGAAAGTTAGTAAAAATTACGCAATCAACCGACCTCACTGGCCGCTTGCGTAAAACAAAATAGTTTGAATTCGAAAATAGAAGGAACCTCGTTCGTTTTGACAGCCACGGTACGTCACAAAACAGATAGGTACAGAAGTCAATCACATGTATGTACTTCACTTTTCATACCTACGCTCGGCGGTCCACTAAACAGTTATAATAAGTTTTATTTAGTTGCTACATTTTTGCACAAAGAGTCACAGACGCGTGTCTCAAGCCGATGGCACTCAGCACTCGCACTCGGTTGAACTATGGTACAATAATAATAATATACTCCGCCAGGTATGACACTCTCGAGCGACAAAGGTCACGTGGGTGACACAAGGCTACGTCATCGACGTGAAATGACCAGTAGCGTGAAATCATAACTCCCCGTCCTCCGTATATTACCTGTGGGAATCCCATAAAACTATGTGATTTTGGTTGAAACTATGTTAATTGTGTTTAACTTTTGAATCATTTCGCTTGAGCGGACACGTATTGACAATTGAAATAATTTGTGTATTTTATAATTAATAAATTATTAATAACAGATATGATTCCCAATTTTCCAATTTTGTTGCCATAAAGTGGCAACTGGAGTGACGTAGGCAAGTGTCACTCCCGGAGTATATTTTTTTCTTAGTTATTGGCATCACACGTTGTGCATTCTGCCAGTGTCAAGTTAGTGAATTTTCAAGTTTTTATATTAAATTCAAGTTAAATATGTTATGAAATCACATTTAGTCACACGAAATAAGTCATAGTCCAGTCCAAGTCATGCCGTAAAGTTGTGGCGACTTTACTATGAGCTTCTACGGAGTTTTGAAAACAACACGAAAAGACATGTTTCACCACATTATATCACTTGCCCACACTCGTGCATGTAATTCAACACTCAATGAATAAAACACCATTATTAATCATTAAGTCGCGAATAAAAACCAGTTAAAGAAAATAATAGAATGCAACGACATGATTTTTCCGTGGTTGGACATGGTTTGGCCGCCAAAACTCCACTCCCGAAGTAGCAGACCTTGTTTTATTGGATCATGGTTTGAACCAGTGCGAGACATAGTGTGCGTGAGCGGTATCTATCTGTGCGTTGCTCGAGCGCACTTTGTATATAGTTTGCCTTCTGTACCTATCTCTTTTGTGTCTCACGTGTTTGCAATAATGCGACTTGGCGCCCTCGCCAAATATTTGGAAAAAGGAAAAGTCAAGACAAATTTTTATTGCTACATGCGGCTAAAGAAAATGTCACATGCGCGCACATCGCTGGTTTGCGCGTCATTTTCCGCAAATTGTTCACTTTTTCCATGTGTAGTTGATTATTACCAAAAAGTTAATAACAAATACAAGTTTGTTTTTTCCTTGCCAGTGTGATAAAAAACGTAGTATGAAACGCGTGTGTATTGATCTTTACAATCATTAACGCGGCCGGAATGTAGTTTTTTGTTTTTTTTTACCCGAAAATACCTATATTTATTTATTCAAATTCAAATAATTTATTTTCAGACTTAGTCCATAATAAGATTCACATTAAAACATTATATAAAATACATCACTAAATTCAAGAAAAAATAATAATAATAATCAAATAAAATAATAATAATATCGGTACAAATGTCAGACAAAATAAAATGTCAGTGAATTAAACCTTACATAATACTAGTAATTTTTCCCTAAAAATGGGAGAAATCCCTAAAAGTGGAAAAACTGCTCTGTACCCAAATGGCGCGGCTGAAGGACTAGTATCCATGGCCAGGAACTATTAAAAACAACCCAAATGGCGCCCGAAGGGACCCTGCCTGAGTTTAGTGTTCGACTATTCCACCGACCTATTAGAGAGCGTCCATTAATTACGTGAGGTGATGTTGGCGATTTTTCGTCTTCCCCCTTGGTAAGATGTCATATTTGGCTCGACCCTCACGCCCCCTCCCTACCCCTCACGTGAGATTTTTCAAAATGCGTATTTTTTGTGTAAATTTAGTTATTTATTTATTATTGCACAATGCATACTTACAACAAATAGTTAAGTATATTTAAAACAGGGTTTGTTCGTTTTTCAGTAAAATCATCTGTTCCTTGAATCTCGATCTGATTTAGCCACTTTTCTAGCAATTTTAAGCTGTTTCTTGCGGGGTAAAAAATATTACGTGATATTTGCCGAGACCTCCCCAGCTCACGTGAGATTGGGGGAGATTCGGCTTGAACCCTTCCCCCCCAAACCCTTTATGACCTGGGGCTCTATTCTTAACCGACTTCAAAAAAGGAGGAGGTTCTATGTTCTATGGTTGTATGTATTTTTTTTATGTATGTTCCCCGATTTCTCCGTCATTATGGACTTATTCTGTATCTTTTTTTATTTGAAAAGGTTGTACTTTCGAGGTGGTCCCATATTTAATTTGAAGTCGGTTTTTTTTAAACAGTTACTTGTTGAATCATACGCAACAGTTTGAGTATAAGCATTTGATATCGTTCGAAAGTTGGCTTTATTCGCTTACGCAAACTCTAGCGTATTTAAAAGACCAAGCCACACATCTTCCGACAAGTAATAGCAACTATTATTTCTTCTGTGGTAATAGCACAGAATAAATAACAGTACTACGTACAGAAAGTTCACTCCGCAAAGGAATTGAAATAAATAAGGACTCTATGTACTAGGCAATAAAGTAGCAATTCAACTCGCACAGCGCTGGATACCGCTCGCTATATTCACCTAGATATACCGCTCTCTATCACGTATGCTTAGTTACGTGCGACGAGGCTAGCGTGCGGGCGGCGACTGACCTGACCTCAGCCTTGCATTGTCCTCTCGGAGCGGAGCGCCGGCCGAACGTACCTAAACTGCGGAGTGACACCCCCCTGGTAATAGTAAGTTACAGTCTAATAGTTATTTAGTAGTTTAAATAAAAAATAACCCTAAATAAAAAGTAAGGGAGAGTTCATGAAATGCATTTTTAGAGATTTGGGCATCTTTTATATTGTAAAATCAATAATACATAGAATCATCAAAGTTGATGTGTTTATAGAGCATACTCTCAAGTGTAACAACACAATAATTAATAATAACAATAATATTAATAATTTTTAATGATATTTGAGTTCTAATAAGTTAATTGTAATTTGTTTAACTAACATTCTGATTTAATTCATTTAATTGGCCATGTAAATAATTAAATGAAAAAAAAAAAAATATTGCAGCCCAAATGCGACCCGAGCTTTGTCTTTACGAAATTCTGTAAGCAATTGGTACTATTATCAAGTTCAAATATGAGCCAAATTGGTGAAGGGGCTTGGAAGGTATGGAGTCGCGAGGTCCCAGTTCACTGCGGAGTACTAGTAATTTTATAATTTCAATTTTATTCGTCATTAATTAAAACGGTGTTAACCTTGTATCCATATAACTAACCACAACTGTTTAAACTCATAATACAAGTGTTTAAATAAGTCTAGTATAAATTAAAACAGTAATTTATATATTTTAAACCTACTTACAATATTCTCACAGAACGAATATTTTGCCACTGCTAATAAAAAATTTCAAGTATTTGTTGTACTCGTAAGTACAAAATAGTATTTATTTGCTAGAATTTGCGTAAGCGAATAAAGCCAACTTTCGAACGATATTGCATTAAAATCGGTCATATGCGCATACGCAAACTGTTGCGTAAGATTCAAAGAGAAAAAATTAAAAAAAAAAAAAAAAACGACTTCAAATTAATATGGGACCACCTCGAGACTATACCTTTTCAAATAAAAAAAGAATCAGAATCGGTCCACAATTGACGGAGATATCGGTGAAAATACATTTAAAAAAAAACATAAGTACATACAGTCGAACATAGAAAGAAAAAGAAGAAGTCAAGAAGAAGAAAACCAAAGACGAAAGAAGAAAGAAGTCTGACTGACTTCTTTCTCAGTCGGTTAAAAATAGAGCCCCAAGTCATAAGGGTCGTCACAAGTCGTTTTGCGGGGAATGGTTCAAGCCGAATCTCCCCCAATCTCCCGTGAGCTGGGGAGGTCTCGGCAAATATCACCTAGTATTTTTTAGCCCGCAAGAAACAGCTTAAAATTGCTAAAAGTAGTAGATTCAAGTAGCAGATGACTTTACTGAAAATCTTTTTTTTTATACTATCAAGTAACGAGACGAGCAAGACGTTCGCCAGGTGGTAAGCGTCACACCTGCCACTTACAGTAACAGTGCTAGAATTGTGAAATTGTTATCACAATCCTGCGCCGCACTGCACTGCGCTCGTCACCCTGAGATATTACATGGTAAATCTCTTCATACCTAGTAATTTATCTGGTAACATTGCCCTTCAAACCGGAACACAGTAATGCTTGCACACTACTGCTTGGCGGTTGAATAACTGGCAAAGGTGTGGTACTTCCCCAGGCGGACTCTGCAGTAGAGTCCTACCACTACATTTAATAACTGGCAAAGGTGTGGTACTTCCCCAGGCGGACTCTGCAGTAGAGTCCTACCACTACATTGAACAACTGGCAAAGGTGTGGTACTTCCCCAGGCGGACTCTGCAGTAGAGTCCTACCACTACATTGAATAACTGGCAAAGGTGTGGTACTTCCCCAGGCGGACTCTGTAGTAGAGTCCTACCACTACATTGAATAACTGGCAAAGGTGTAGTACTTCCCCAGGCGGACTCTGCAGTAGAGTCCTACCACTACATTTAATAACTGGCAAAGGTGTAGTACTTCCCCAGGCGGACTCTGCAGTAGAGTCCTACCACTACATTGAATAACTGGCAAAGGTGTGGTACTTCCCCAGGCGGACTCTGTAGTAGAGTCCTACCACTACATTGAATAACTGGCAAAGGTGTAGTACTTCCCCAGGCGGACTCTGCAGTAGAGTCCTACCACTACATTTAATAACTGGCAAAGGTGTAGTACTTCCCCAGGCGGACTCTGCAGTAGAGTCCTACCACTACATTGAATAACTGGCAAAGGTGTGGTACTTCCCCAGGCGGACTCTGCAGTAGAGTCCTACCACTACATTGAATAACTGGCAAAGGTGTAGTACTTCCCCAGGCGGACTCTGCAGAAAAAATCGAACACAATCACGCACAGAGTAACGTATTTACACAAAAAATACGCATTTAGAAAAATCTCACGTCAGATTAGGAAGGGGAGGAGGGGGTCGAGCCAGATCTCACGATATCTTTCCAAGGGGAAGTAGAAAATTCGCCAACATCACCTCACGTAATTAACGAACACTCTCTAATAGATCGGTGGAATAGTCGAACAGTAAACTCAGGGTCCATTCGGGCGCCATTTGGGTACAGAACAGTTTTGCCACTTTTAGGGATTTCTCCCTTTTTTAGGGAAAAATTACTAGTATTATGTAAGGACATTTCATTTCAAAAGGGAGTTTTGGGGCAAAAACGAACTGTTAATCGTCTGAGTGAGAGTGCCTATCCAATGTAAGCTAAGTGCAGCGAATAACTGTAAAAGTAGTGCTTCGGCTTCAAATTAGGTATTTTTTTCTTTAATTTATGATCATGCTCCTTAAATCAAGGAGTTTAGAATTTTCTATGAGGAGTTTTAGGGACAATTCTACAACAAACTAGGGAAAAAGCAACATTGAAAGTGGAAACATAGAACTTTAAATTTAATCAGTTATTTTGCCTTAGCTGGTTTGTTGATCTAGTAAAAAATATTTATGTTTCGATACTCACACCAAAGTGACTAAGTACGGATGAATCTTGACATTGCCTTGGCCGCCATTTTGCGCAACTGTTACGTCGCCGGAAGTCGCCATCTTGGATTTTGCCTAACCACCTGCGAAAAGAGAATTACCTAATTATTATGTAAACTTGAAGGATTCCGGAGGAGCTCTTCTCTCTATGTAAAAGTGAATTTAACTTTAGAGGAGGTTTTTTTACGTTTTTTTCCATTTCTACGACAAACAATGTTATTTTTCTTAATCCTCCGAAGGGGGCAAGTTAAATGTTTGGGGGTTCGTAAAGGGATGTTTCTATAAGTGTTGGGAGATATGTTTGTCCTTAAGCCTATTGCGACTATAACTTGAAGGGATAGGCCAATTTTGATTTTAAATAAAGAAACACAATTTCCGCGTAGTGGTTAAAAAACTTTGTAAAGTAGTTTAAAATTTTTGTGACATAATTTATAGATGGCCCCTTGACAACAGATATAAACTCTGGGATTAAATTTACTAGTCAAACACGTGTTCCCACGCATGACTATTTATCACCACTCGTGCTCTATATTTTGTTGATAACGCGTTAATAACAATACATTATAGATGGTGGGACAGTAATTGGACTGTAGTGCAATTACTTCAAGTATAACTCGCTTGGATCGACAGTCATTCAGACCGAAGGACATTCGTCATCATTGACCAACCGAAATGTTTGCAACAACTGGTATTTTTACTTTGATCTGCTGGGTATGGATGTTTGGTTTTCGCGTACAGCGACAATGATAAGATGAATGGACGGGAAATAAACGCACGGATTTTGAAGTCTTATGTTGGCTTATGCTTGACCTGGGTTCTTGAGTGGCGACCGCGAACCGGAGGACGCAGCGTAGGAAGGCCTCCCACTATAAGTAGAGGTCAATCCGGGAGCGGGTGATAGGCCAAGTCATAATGGTTATCAGAAAAATAAAAATAATCTAGTGTTAAATATTTATAAAAATATAGGCATTACAATGGACCTTAAACTGCAACCAGACCCACCGGAGGACGGGTAGCAGCGTCCTCTTAGTTAACGGTGGTGAGCATCCTGCGATCCCCAAGCCGCCTGCCAAGCGTGGGGATTATGGCAACACCCCTCTATTAAGGGGGAGGCCTTCGTCCAGCAGTGGACGTTTTATGGCTGACGACGATGTTGGCTCTCCACTCTCCACTCGCTCCAGTCATACTCTGCCTTTGCGAGATGCGAGCCGTACGATACGAGAATACAAACTTCTAATACATGTACATGTGTTCTCTTTTTGTCATGCAGTAATTAGATTCGCTATCTCTATTTTACGGCAAATGTTATCATACTTTTAGCTAGGTATGCTTGATTGTGTTGACTTGTTAATTTTGATCGATTTGCGAGTGCTGGCCCGTGCATTCCATTATCACCGTCGCTGCTCGCATCGGTACGTCGTATTTTTCCATCCATTAATCTATAAGGGCCTTAATTAAAAACGCCGCTCAAACTTAGTCGCTGCTTAAGATGCTTTGTCAACTACTCACTGACGTGTAGTTGCACGTGCTAGAAAAGGACAGAGAAGTTTAAGCAGTGACTAAAGTTGTTTTTTTTTTAAGTAAGACTGTTTCGGCCTTACTATAAAACGCTGCTCAAACCTTAGTCACTGTTTAAGATGTTCTGACAACTTCTCGCTGACGTGAAATGTCACGTGCGAGAACAAGACAGAGAAGTTTAAGCAGTTACTAAGTTTAAACGGGGTTGTATAGTAAGGCCGTTTATGTTATTTTTTTTCTTTGTTTGCTATTGGCAAAAGGTTATTTTTCTGTTGTACTTTACTGTTGTACCTAGTCCAAAAAAAAAATGGGAGACGTTTCCTTTAAAGAGTTTTTTATATAAATGTATGTCATATGGCCTTCGTTCTGCAGTGGACGTCTCCGGGCTGATGATGGTCAAGGCATACGGATTCCTTTATTTTAAAATACAAATAGTTTATTGATAGCACCAAAGTTGCAAGTCAAATTTCATGAAGTATTGTAAGGTTTGGCAATTACCACATAGCCAACACCGGCAAGTAAAATAAAAAAAAAAACAGAAAAAAGGCGGGAACATGGAAGGCTGACGCACTCTTGAGAGGATGATATTTTGTGAAAGGACGAACAGTAATAATAATTGAGAAGTTATTGAAATATATTTAACTGTACCACAATTTATTTGGAGTTTCACTTGACGAATTTACATTATTATTATTATTTATTTTATTAAGTAGGGTCATTGCGTCAGTTTTCAGTCTTTTAAAGCAAACACCGAATTAAAAAAAATTAGGTATATAAGCTATTAAGCTACGCTATGTCTTATACCAGAACCTAAGCTATCCACATTTAAAATTTCATTCACAACATTCACACACACAAACTTTCGCATTTATAATATTAGTAAGAAGTAGGATAGAATAGGATTAGATTATTCTATGAAATCATTAAACAAATTGTACAGTCGGCTAACTACTTGGAGGATCTAGCTCTATATAATCAAAGGCTAACTATTATAGGTTCGCGAGAAAGAGGTCTGTTAGTTATAAGGCCTCGTTTGAAACCCTTTAAGTAGGTACGTGAATTTAAAACCAGACAAAGGTTCTAGAGAGCTAGATCCTTCAAGGTTCATCTAGACATTAGACAACAACCCACCATAGAGCATAGAGATCCGATAAAAAACATTGTTTTCCTACCTATACCTTTTATTTTAAAATAATCCTCCTTTTTGTGTAGTCCGGTGAAAATCATCTAGGCAACGGCATTTCGATTGTATTGTAATATGCTGCACTATTTATAGCGATGTCCTTCGACATCAATTCAATCAAGTTTTCAATTGCTTACACGACTTACCTTGTGATACAACAATCCACAAATCCATATTATCAAATTAGCACAAAGAAAACATATTCACGAACTATTTCTTATAGAAAAGGCGCAAGTCGCACATCACGCTTAGTAAAATTATCTGTATTGGTTATTATATTTTTTCTAAAATTAAAACCTTAAAAAATAAAACTTTTAATTTAATAAAAAAGAGTAACAAAACGCGCGCCTCTCCGTGCTGCGATTTCCCGCGCGACTGGTAATCGGTGCTGCCAGTAGCTACTCGGCAAAAGTATCGGATAAAAAGTAGCGAAAACTAAAAATTTATGAAAAATGTAATGTGGTTTTCACTGCTTTCACAAATCAATAATCTGTGGTTAAACACATGTCAACATGTGGACCTGGGTATGTCCTTAAACTGCAACCAGACCCACCGGAAGACCGGGCAGCAGCGTCCCCTTGGTTAACGGTGGTGACCATTCTGCGATCCCCAAGCCGCCTGCCAAGCGTGGGGATTATGGCAACACCCCTCTATAAAGGGGGAGGCCTTCGTCCAGCAGTGGACGTTTTATGGCTGACGACGAAACACATGTCAACACTTGATTTTAATCTTGAATGGTAACTTCAAGATTAATTTTTAACTTCGGTTGGATATAACACTAGCTTTAATAAAATTATCAATGATTGATTTGTACAAAGTAGGTAGGTACTAACTAAACATAAGCTAAAGTCACATCTCGACTTTCCGTTAAGTGCGATGCCATGGTCACGATTGACCATGGCTAATTTGATTAAACTATATTTAATTATTTTTAAAGTAACGCAAGCGGGAAAGCAACAGGCACAAAAGCTATATTCTTCGATAAAAAGTAACGTATTGTCTTCTCTGGTGAGGTTACTACTCTACCGAAAGCTGCTCCTGCTCCAGGGCTGTATCTACCTTAATCCGGTGCCACACCGGCAGCTCATTGGGCTTAATTTACAACAGCAATTACCTAAGAGGATTACAAAATTACTTTGTTGGACAGTATCATAGATTAAATCTATGACAGTATGGACATGGACAATGCTAAAAACTGTGTGTAACTGTTTAGGATAAGACGTTCGCCGTTGGGCATGTACTCCCGAACACAACCCTGTCCAAACCAAGTAAGGCTACTGATTGTCACCCGACCACGCACGCTCACAAAACTCATATTAAAAGTAAGTAATAAATAAATAGGTAATATCTATTTCATTATTACCATTGTAATGAATTCCTGTCAGACATTATGTAGCAACGTCATGAACGAACTGTACTATGGTAGTTCTACTAGCTTGTTAATATAATTATTATCTTTGGTTATGCTAATATTTCGTCGCGGGCAACTGGTGGATACAAATGGTTTTCGTACAGTGTGGCGGTCCAAGGGGAAGCATTCGTTCAGTAGTGACCGTCTCCGAGCTGCTGATGATGATAATGATCACACAATAGTGATTTAAAATGGGATTCGTTTAAAAGGTCGAATTAAAGTTTTTTGTATTGATTTACCATTTTTCCGATAGTGCTTATTCGCTAAGTACATGGATGTGTTGGCTTTGGCTCCATGCAATTTTTTTATTTAGCTTCTATCAGCAATTTTATTTGTGATATACAACAATTACGTTATTATCGTATATTATCGTTGAAGAACTCATTTACTATAAGCGGTAAAAAGTTCGTTTAATGAAAGCGTTATGGCCTGATAGATCTAGCCAACCCACTGGAACAAAAAATACTCGATTGACTTTCTCATGACATTAACAGTTTTTGAAACTGTCATTTACATTATCAGTGCTGCCATTACTTGACATAGTTACCTTTATATGGTCCAAAACAAGCTTAATCAATTTAATGTGTAGTGTTCTTTACATATTTTTGCGATAGCTTCCTTTTCAATAACATTTTAGCATAATATACCTCAGCCAAATAAATCGTGTGAAATACCGCGTTCCTCGTTAGGAAGCCACTGTAGCCGCGCTGCAGCCGCGTTCGTACCGCGTACATAATCTCACGGCAATGATTTTCAGCGTAGTGTTCTTTACATATTTTTCTGATAGCTTCCTTTAACAAAATACATTTATAGTTTTAACGCAATACATTTCTAGCTTAATTAAATAAATCACGTGAAATGTCGTTTACCTTGGTAGGAAGACATTATATTGTAGCTGTGCAACAGTTCAAATGCACCGGTGGCGTAAGTAAAGCGGCATGGCTTAGCTTCACATATTGCTACGTGAATAATTATAGAGGGCTGGAGAGCTTAAGCGGACATGAATAAACACAGATTACAGTGTTGGACATGACTAATTTTATAAATTGTTTACTTCTACTATATCGATATTGATACCAATATTAGTCATGCCTTGATGCAAAATATTACTTAAATATTTGCCTTATCTCGTTTTCACTTATCTTTATTACATCAGGATTTTGCAACACTGACAAGCACGGGCCCCTAACAAAATCAATAAAAAAATAAATGAGGCACTTTAAAAATGTTAAATGGCAACAATCAGTGGCTGCCATTGATGTGTACTTGGTCACGCGAAGAAAGATTGAAGTGATATTTTCTTGTAAAATTAACCTTTGTTTCGCATAATTATTTTTCAATTCAAATAGACAGAAACGGCGTCGAAAGTTTATTTTATAGATTGGTGTACATAATGTGGACTAAGAACCATTGTCGGATGGAACATATATCTTTTTGCTGTCGTGTGTATGATTTTGTTATGAGTTGAAAAAAGGTGTTTTTTTGTAGTCAGTTGTGAAGCAGGTACGTTTTTTTGTCTTGAAGTATTGATTGGTGGCCTGAGATAGGAACTGTCGTAGCAACTTGTATTTACAGCCATTTCTACAGTCTATTTTTACAATCTCTTTGCTTTTGTTTACATCTTCGCAGGATGTTTTGAACACGGTAAATGCTTATTATAACAAGTTTTTTTTACTATCTAAGATATTAAATTGTATTTTAGCATGATCCAATGGAATGCCATGTTATTTATTTGCCTGCTAAGTTTTATCTTTGAGGTTAAGTAGTAAAAAAAACATTAACATAACATTTATAATAAAATTGTTTAATTCATTTTTCAACGCAAATTTACGCACGTCCTTTGTTTATTTACTATACAATCAGTACATTGTCATGTGCATTTTTTGACTGTTTATTATCAATATGTTGATTTGTGTAAATATCTGGAAAAAATGTGACTGCATCTTTGGCTCAAGCATAGGCTTATTTTGCAAAGCACATCTGCATGTACTTTGTACGCTACATCTCCCGTACCCATCTTGTAGGTAGCTTGGGGATTGCAGAATGCTCACCATGGTTTGCAGTTTCAGGACATGCCCAGGTAACAAATGAATGCCATAATTATTCTTTTTTCAGATCATCACAATGAACAATGGGATGACAGAAGTAGACCCCCTAAGCCCGTATGGAACACAATATGACTATGCTCTCCCTAATGCACACTACTACCAACAGGCGCCCCATCCGGCCCCTTTCACATACAAAGATAATGAGGTAATAGTACATTATGATACGAGTGTGCTATGTTGGTCATTACACTAGAGGCGGTATTATGCGCGCGAGCCGCAGGCGAGCGCGATAAGGAAGCCGAGAGCGTAATGACTAATAGCACAAGAGTTCCATACGACTGTTTTTTCATCACACTTGCGAGGAAAAAACTTTTTCTTTTTTGATAATAATCAACCACACAGCGAAAACGTCAACAAACATTTGCGGAAAATGGCGCCCAAATCAGTAATGCGCGCGCAGGTTGACATTTACTTCAGCGGCATAAGAACTCTTTGATGGTATTACAAAAAAACTGTAAGTATTACCCGGCTATATTAAGAGTGCTTCTTATACATACGTATAAGTGCAGTCACGTACAAACTTGACTTTACCAGGTTATACCTATTATAGCACAAGTGCCGTAATGTAAAGTAAAAAGCACCCGTGCGTAATAGCTTGGATTATGAGCCTAAAACCGATGCAATAAGATCCACTTAACGAGCAAGTGTGATGAAAATTAACATTATTATATGTAACAACATATAATAATGCTAATGTTACAATATTCAATTTATTTATTTATTTAATGATAGGCGAGCAGCATTATGCTGATGTGCCTATATCAAACAGTGTTGAGTCAGTATTTGTCTGTTAAGTCTATCTTCTCCTTTTTTATCCATTTATCCAGACTGTTCTTAAATGCGTGTAAGGATTTGGAATAGTCAGTTTTTCAGACTTAATTTTATTTTATAAGCACACAATACAAAATATGATAACAGCATGGAAACAAAAAAAAGCCTTAAATAAGAGTTTTTTTTAACATTAAAGATTCATGCCATATTCGTCCAGAGTCTTCGGCCCACGGCATTAAAAAGTATTTGCCTTAACGTTTGCCGATAACATTTGCCTTTGATCGTCCCGCATACCAAAATTATTGTTTATACAGTTAGCGACAAAATAAAATGTAATGAAAATATTAACTTATACTACAAATACCTACTAAGATTAAACATGTATTTTTATTTTTTTATTCTATAAAGCATGCCGCCCTGGTAACAAAACATTTTCATATATGTAATTAAAAACTTACTGACAATTTGCTAACCTGTAAAGCCTTCTGGCCGAATCTAAAAGAGGCTCGACCAGAACACTGTTACAGTAGGCCACATGTTGACCTGTCACCTGTTGGTTCAAAACTATACTTCTAATGGACTCGTTCCGAGCACACTCCATTATAATGTGGTATACGTCGTCTAATTTATTACAGACGGGACAGATTGGTGAAATAGCTTTTCACATTAAATATGAAAATGTATTACAAGAAATGTGCCCGGTACGAAACCTTAAGGCTACTACAGTGTTTTGCCTATCTAATACATTATTGTCTATCCAAGGGTGCCTTAATGGGTGGGGCTGGAACGTCCGATACCAGATACCGCTAGACCTGGACCTGATATCAATATATCCCATAAAAATAATAAAAAGTTAATTGCACTTTTCAGGGTCAAAACTATGCCCCGGTTCCATACCAACCTCCCTTACCAGAACCAATAGGTAACAACTACATATCTAATACAACCAATGAAAATACACCAAATAAAGCCGAAGGCATCAACCCCACTTCCGAAGACGTTGAAGAAGAAGACATAAAACCGGACATCGTACCGACAGAGATCGGGAAAAAACCTAAAGCTAGAAAGAAGGCTAAAGGAAAAACGAGCACCTATTGGAATAAAAAGATTACCGACAAAGACTTCGCGTTCTACGGTTGTTCAGTATGCAATATCGCTTACACGGATATACAAAAGCTGGATCAACACGTTGTTGTTCATACAAACCGTCTCACGAGCTACGACTTGAGACTAATCAACTTGAAGAAGCGAAAACGTCTCAAAAAAGCGAAAAAAAAGCAAAAGAAAATTATCAAAATTAAAAAGGAGTGCGAAGTCGAAATTAAACCAGAAGACGGTTATATTGGTACTGAAAAAGCGTTCGTATTCAATTCAGGTGATATTGTAAGTGATATAAACGGAGCTTCTAACAGTGATACGAAAAAGGAAGATAGTAAAACGAATATAAAACAAAATGCAGTGAATAATGAGAATGACCCGGCGAATAGCAAAAGTCAGGACCGAGGCGACCATGTGAATGTTTACAAATGCTTTGGATGCAATAAACAGTTTGCGTTGAGCTACTATTTGAGAATTCATGTTAGATCTCATACAGGTAAGTAATTTTTTTTATTTTTTTATTTTTTTTTTCTGCGATCGCCTATGCCATGAGCAGAAGTTAATGTCTCATGGCACAGCCGATCGCAGAAAGAAAAAGAAATACTGGTAAGTTTAACCAAAGTGAAGCTAAGGTATCCGAGTCTGCGGGGACAAGTCGGCATTTGTATTATTTTTAAATCATTGACGAGACAAGCGGGACGATAAGCGTCAGTTAGCGTGAATGATAAGGGTAAGTAAGCCTGGTGACAAGCGTCACGACTGCCCAAAACAGTAGCAGTGCCAGAATTGTGAACTTGCGAACACAATCCTACGCCGCACCGCACTGCGCTCGTCACCCTGAGATATTAGATGGCAAATATCTTTATACCCAGTAATTTATCTGGCAACATTGCCCTTCAAACCAAAACACAGTAGTAAATAATTGTGTTACAAAAATTTACAGATGGCGCCACCAACGCTTTAGTTGGTAGCTTGTAACAGCGAGGCTATCATGTAACTTTTCGGAATCGCGATTCGGATACGAGTTACTGCCAAAACTCATTTGACCCTGCAGGGCAGGATGAAACGCCAAAAGACCGACGGGTTTGCTTAACTTAATTAAGGAAATCAATGCATTCGTTCGATAACGATAGCGAGAGAAATGCCTCCGTGATACTGTGAAGCTGTGACAGTGACAAGTGACATTTATGACAAATCGCGGTCCCGAACAGTTACATGATTAGCCTGCAGGTTGGGAAAATTTGGCATCTAAGGCAGAGACTTTGTAGCTTAATTGGCAAAGCAGTTGGGACGGAAACCCATAGCGACTGCTCGTATGCAGGTTCGAGTCCTGCCGGAGGTCATAATTTTTCTTCCTGTTTAAGCTTTAAAAACATAGAAATACTATAAGTGTGTGTCACTTCATACAAAAATATTCACAAAACACATTAATGCTTGCATGCTTGGTGGTTGAATATCTGCAAAGATGTGGTACTTCCCCAGGGCTCTGCAGTAGAGTCCTATCACTGCTTAAGTCCGTCAAAGTCATGGACCGATAATAAAAAAATAACAATTCAAAAAACTTTTTTTTTTAATTATCTGTGGTAGTAAATTCAAAATACATTACAGTGAGCCCCAAACTCGGCTCAGCCAGTATTCCGGGGTCCTACGAGAGAATTTTACTGTCTAGAGTTATTGCGCGCGTTAACTAGTTTTATAATTTAAATATACTTAATAAAATAAAGTAAGTTCGAATAGGCTGAGTGGCCCTAGTGTCAGAGTTAATGTGCCGCCCGAAGGCCTCTGACATGGCTGACGGTTGTTGTTATACAAACTAGAACAACCGGGACCAACAATTTAACGTGTCATCCGGTCCACGGTAGCGCTCAGAAATAAATGCCACTCACGGTCACCCATCCAAAGACTGACCGGACCGTCCGTTGCATAACATCGTTGCTCAGCCTATACGAACTTACTTAGTTACTTACTAAAATAAACTACGACAAAGAAAAAAAAAAAAAGTAAATTACATTATTTTGAGACAGGTGAATTCAATACATACATTTGTGTGAATTATATTTAAAAAAAATACTTTTATAAAATCATCAAGTTTTTTACATAATTACAGATGAGAAGCCTTACACATGCAGCGAGTGTGGCCAAGGGTTCATTACGGCGAGTAAGCTGGGCCGGCACACCAAGCGAATACACCTCGCGGTCCGGCACCAGTGCAGGATATGCTATAAGATGTTCAGCCGGTGAGCTCATGCCTGTATTGAAAACTATCACGATTTCATTGGCTCATAATACGGGGGCTACAGGGTAATAGAAACAGAGAGGTGAACAAAGGATTTTTCCATAGAAGGACGCGTGACTGTGTGGGGAGTGGTAAACTCCGCACATGGTGCTGCCATCTAGCAGAATAGGGTAGATGACTGATGTTTAAATCGTTGAAACCAATAGCTTTGATGAAGAATTTAAGTAAATATAGTATGGTAATTGAAAACATTATTTAAATCGGTTAATAATGTTCTGATATATGAGCGTTTAAAGTTTTTATTAGAGACAACTCTGTCCCTTTCCCACAAAACAAAAAATGACGTCACGCCTTACTTGTCAGAATAGAATTTGTATGGCGTCCTGACAAGTGACGTCACGATTTGCTGTTTCGCCTCTCTGTCTAGCATGATATTAAAATGCTTATAAGTTGCTTATTTTTGATCAGATTTTAATTTTCTTTTCATTAATCAGCTATATTTATGGGCCACATTTGAATAGGACAATAAAAAAAAACCAGTCATCTAGCCTATTCAGGTTAATTCTTTGAGAAGGTTTATCGACAAAATACCACACTAGATTTCATGGAGGATAAGGAGTTGCGATGAGCGACTTGCGGCCGCAGATCCTATTTTGCGGACGGAGCGTGTGACGTCACACTTATTTGCTCAGTCTGCTAACGTCCGCCACGCGTAACGGTCATTCAAACTTACATATTAGACGTACGATTTTTAATGTTTTTACCGAGTAACAGTAAAAAAGAAATAAGTTGCTCTGTTTCTTTATGTAAAAATGGCCGAGGGAAATTTCAGATGACATGATTGGCATCTAATTTCATTCCTAAGTAATTTTATTATCTGTTCTATAAAATTTAAAAACGCGACATCTAGCGTGATATTGAGAAATTAAGTGTTAGTTCACTAGGTCGATTCTCAAAAACTTTTCCTGAATACCGCTAGATGGCAGATGATGGCTAGATGCCACTCCTCCCGCGAACCTACCCCTCCCCGCACAGTCACGCGTCTTTCTAAGGAAAAATCCTTTGATCACATCTCTGATTCTACACTGTGCTATATTTACTACTAGTGGCGCCATCTCTGGAGGTAGTTATAAACATCAAGAAACGTTACATGTTTTATAAAACTAACCACAAAACAACACAAATAATAGTTCGAAGCGGTATTATGCGAATAAGCGATGCGATGCGATAAGGAAGCCGAGAGCGTAATGACTAATAGCACAAGAGTTCCATACGACTGTTTTCGTCACACTTGCGAGGAAAAAAACATTTTTTTTTGATAATAATCAACCACACAGCGAAAACGTCAACAAACATTTGCGGAAAATGGCGCCCAAATCAGTAATGCGCGCGCAGGTTGACATTTACTTCAGCGGCATAAGAACTCTTTGTTGGTATTACAAAAAAACTGTAAGTATTACCCGGCTATATTAAGAGTGCTTCGTATACGTACGTCTAATTGCAGTCACGTACAAACTTGACTTTACCGGGTTATACCTATTATAGTACAAGTGCCGTAATGTAAAGTAAAAAGCACGCGTGTATAATAGCTTGGATTATGAGCCTAAAAGCGATGTAATAAGATCTACTTTACGAGCAAGTGTGATGAAAAAGTTCTTTATGGACTAACCGCGCCCCGCGGTTCAATCCGCGTTATGATGAAAACGGTGATGATGATAAAAAGCTATTCCGGGAAATAAGCTCTCCATTCACATTTTCATCCAATTCCGTTCAGCCATTTTGGCGTAGAAAAAAAAGTTTAATATTATTTTTTATTTTTTTAGGTTTGAATTGCTGGTAAAACACTTTGACGGCAAGCATGCCGATGACAAACTGGATGGAGAACCTTATGGTAAGTTGATATTTCTAGATGACCATCATCATCAGCCCGGAGACGTCCACTGCTGAACGCAGGCCTCCCCTTTAGACCGCCACACTGTACGACAACCTGCCATTTGCATCCACCGGTTGCCCGCGACTTGTACAATGTATATATATATATATATATATATATATAGTGGGAGGCCGCGCCTACGCTGCGTCTTCCGGTGCGCGGTCGCCACTCAAGAACCTTTCTTCCCCATCGGTTGTCAGTTCTTCGAGCGATGTGTTCTGCCCATTGCCACTTCAACTTGCAAACCTTGCGAACTATGTCGGTAACCTTGGTTCTTTGGCGAATATCCTCGCGCAAAGTAACTCCGAGCATAGCTCTCTCCATTGCTCGTTGCGAAACTCTGAATTTCTCCAAAAGGCCAGCAGTTAAAGACCATGTTTCAGTTCCATATGTCATCACTGGCAACACACACAACTAGAAGACAAGAGTCTCCAACCAGGACTCTTGTCTTCTAGTTGAACGAAGCGAAGCGAAGGGTCTCTGATAAAAAAAAAAACTCTTTCTAGTCGGATTTTGTATGTATGTTTGTTTATTTATTTGTTCGACGATAACTTGCGAACCTTTGGTCCGATCTTTATAATATTTTGTAAGCAACTAGTTCGTGCAAATATTATTATCAAGTTCGAATATTATTTATTTATTTATTTATTTACTAAAAACAGTATGAGCCAGATTGTTCAAGGGGCTTGGAAGTGCTGGTCGCGAGGTATCAGCTCCCTGCGAACTACACACTAATAAATAAATTTTCTTAGACATGTCACACAGCGCCATCTAGCCCCAAACTAAGCAAAGGTTGTACTATGGGAACCAGATTATTATAATAATAAATAATAAATATCGGTGGACATTAATTTCACACAGCGCCATCTAGCCCCAAACTAAGCAAAGCTTGTAATATGGAAACTAGATAGCTGATAGAATACTTATATACTTTTTGTTTTGTAAATACATACTTATAATACATACTACACCCAGACACAGAACAAACATCTATGTTCGCCACATAAATGTTTGCCCTTGGCGGGGATCGAACCCACGCCCTACAGCTCTGTAGGCTGGCATGCTACCAACTGAGCTAACTGATACAATACTTATACAGGGTTACTGGTAATCAGTTAGCATCCTTTTAAGGGTTAATATTCTGTACAAAAACACAAAACAACTTTTACTAAAGGGCCAACATTGAAATAGCGAAAAAAACAGTTGTATGGAACAGCTGATTTTATTTCGCGTCTTCAGTATTGGGCCTGTTTTAAAAGTTAAATATAAATTAAAAAAATAATATTGGGGGACATTTTACACGCAGCGCCATCTAGCCTCATACTAAGCAAAGCTTGTATTATGGAAAGCAGATAGCTGTTAGAATACTTATATACATATTTTTTTAGTTTTATTAAATTAATTTATTAAGCACTTACAACAGATCATAGAAATTGCATAATACGGTAACATGTTGAAAAATACAGAACGATCCCATGATCCAAAATAGCAAGCGCTCGACATGGCTAAAACAGTGGATTCGGATTGCAAATATTACATAATTTAAACACATATTTTTTATTTATAAATATCGTTGGTACCTACCTACCTAAACTAATAGAACTGTTGAAGTCGAGTTTAATTATTTAATACCATTATTTAAACTACAAATAGATAAATTAGTCATTAATATATATATATACATATAATAAATTATCCTAAAATTATACTGTTAATTAATTATTTTATAGATGTTGTTCCGAAAACGACCAAAACTGAGTCCAAATAAATCCAGATCATCACTGTCTTTGTTTTTGTACAGAACATGCCTTTAATGATTACGAGTAACCCTGTATACTACATTTGTGTAAATACATACTACACCCGGACACAGAACAAACATCTTTGTTCGTCACATAAATGTTGGGTGGGGACAGAACCCATGACCTACAGCTCTCAAGGCAGACATCCTACCGACTGAGCTACAAGGCAGTCTTATAATTTTATCATATTTCTTCAGATTACAACGCAATCCTGCCATATTTGAAAGAGTTGGAAGAACAGCTCAAAACAGCTGATGAAACGAAACCGAAAACAGAAGACCCCTGGGGGCTCCCGCCGGCTACCGAGCCCGCGGCTCCGGCTACAGTGGCTGAGGCTAAGGAAGAAGTTTTCGTTACGAAGCAAGAGGACAAAGTAAGTCCTTTTGGGCCTTTTTTTTCTTTGTTATTGGCATCGCACGTTGTGCATTCTGCCAGAGTCAAGTATGTATGAATGTTCAAGTGTATGTAGTATTAGCAAGTCAAATATGTTATGAAATCACAGTAAGTCACACGAAATTAGTCCAAGTGATGCCCTGGTAAAGTTGTGGCGACTTTACTATGAGCTTTTACGGAGTTTTGAAAACAACACGAAAAGACACATTTCACCACATTATATCACTTGCCCACACTCGTGCATGTAATTCAACACTCAATGAATAAAACACCACCATTTTTAATCATTAAAACAAACTGGTTTAAGAAAATCATAGAATGCAGCGACATGATTTTTCCGTGTTCCCGCCAAAACTCACTTTTGGGGCTTTGGGGTAACACATCAAGATAAATTTAAAACCAAAAAAACTTTATGTGTATGTTTGTCTGTAAGGTATTTATAATATGGGCCCTTGTTTTTTTAGTGGGGTAACACATCAAGATAAATTTAAAACAAAAAAAACTTTATGTGTATGTTTGTCTGTAAGGTATTTATAATATGGGCCCTTGTTTTTTTAGTGGGGTAACACATCAAGATAAATTTAAAACCAAAAAAACTTTATGTGTATGTTTGTCTGTAAGGTATTTATAATATGGGCCCTTGTTTTTTTAGTGGGGTAACACATCAAGATAAATTTAAAACAAAAAAAACTTTATGTGTATGTTTGTCTGTAAGGTATTTATAATATGGGCCCTTGTTTTTTTAGTGGGGTAACACATCAAGATAAATTCAAAACAAAAAAAAAACTTTGTGTATGTTTGTCTGTAAGGTATTTATAATATGGGCCCTTGTTTTTTTAGTGGGGTAATACATCAAGATAAATTTAAAACCAAAAAAACTTTATGTGTATGTTTGTCTGTAAGGTATTTATAATATGGGCCCTTGTTTTTTTAGTGGGGTAACACATCAAGATAAATTTAAAACAAAAAAAACTTTATGTGTATGTTTGTCTGTAAGGTATTTATAATATGGGCCCTTGTTTTTTTAGTGGGGTAACACATCAAGATAAATTTAAAACAAAAAAAAACTTTATGTGTATGTTTGTCTGTAAGGTATTTATAATATGGGCCCTTGTTTTTTTAGTGGGGTAACACATCAAGATAAATTTAAAACAAAAAAAAACTTTATGTGTATGTTTGTCTGTAAGGTATTTATAATATGGGCCCTTGTTTTTTTAGTAATTACACTGTTGCCTGAATTCAATAGTATTTTTTGTTATTACTTCTATTTAAATTGAACAAGCCTAAGCCCGTCCGGGCTTAGGCCAGAGTGTTCAATGTGTGTGTGATGCAAATTATATAACCGGTTACAGCGATAGGAGGCGTTGTATACCTAATGGTTCCTATAAGATAGGGGAGAAAACCTTAAGGCGCTGTTTAACGCTAGATATTTTTACAATGTAGACTGTAGAATGACGAGTAGTGGTATATCTTACTACCTATTTAATCTTTTCACGGTAGTGAGTTAGTTTCAAGTCCAAAAATGTAAAAAGATAACACATACAAACACCTTTGTGATAGTATGCATGGGCGTCGCCAGGCGGGTGCAGGAAGGGGCAACTGCCCCTAGAGATTCAAAAAAATGCAAAGTCACTTGACTTGCTTGACCGATAATTCCATTCCATTCACAAACATACACACACGCAAACTTACACACACACAAACATACACACACACTCATATATAATATATAATGTATAATATATACGCGCGCCATCATACGCTCTGACATAACATGTACAATAATTTTCACTCACGTACTACACACTTAACACGCATGTACTTGTACATACATTCTCACTAGCACACCAGAAGAGACCTAGCTCCCGCAAACTCAGGGTATCCTACTGTGAGAGCTAGGGTCACAAATCAGTTATTTTAATTTATTATGTGCTATAATTATTATGCTTTTGTATTCTACTCATTTATTAGTTGTCAACCTTAAATTTATTAATATGAAATTTTTGATGTTTTGATTGAATTAAATTACAAATAATATTATTCGAATTAGATAATAAAATAACTATAAGTTCTATTTTTGGTAATGAAATAAATTATTATATTATTATTATTATTCCAAGTTTAGTATTGCGTGTAGTTTAAATCGCGCTGCTGTTATTATTATTTTGTATACGGTCAAGTGACGAGACAGGCTTTCACCTGGTGGTAAGCGTCACGCCTGCCACTAACAGATGCAGTGCCAGAATTGTGAACTTGCGAATACAATCCCGCGCCGCACTGCACTGCACTCGTCACCCTGAGATATCAGTAATTTATCTGGTAATATTGCCCTTCAAACCGGAACACTGTAATGAACATGTGTGTGTGATTGGATTGAGTGTGAATTTAAGTAGAGATAAAAAAAGTGAAAAATTTATTTTTTGTTAAATTCATTAAATTATATTTTTCTTCACAATTTTCCCTCAAATATTTGTTAACGTTTTCGCTGTGTGGTTCTTTTATTATCAATAGTTTTATAACAATACAAGTCTGTTTTTCCCTCGCAAGTGTGGTGAAAAACGTCGTATGAAACGCGTGTGCATTATTAATTAGGGAGGCAATAATGTACGACACAGATAACTACGGCATGATATTGTACGGCATAATAATGCACAGCATGATAATTGGTGTACATGTACATCGAATATCATGCTGTGCAATATCGTGCCGTGCAATATCATGCCGTACATTATCGGCTCGGCTCAATGCACACCCCGATTTTGTACAGACCGATATTTGATATACAAGTACACGAATTCCTTATTTGTATAGCAGTTAGGTTCAGGTTATTTTTTTTAAATGTCAATTTGAAAAATGTACTCTGATTATTGGCTGTACAATATAGAGCCGTACTTTATGGACACGAGCCGATAATGGACGGCCAGTATTGTACGACATGGATTGTACAGCATGATGTACATGTACACCAATTATCGTGCTGTGCATTATTATGCCGTACATTATCGTGTCGGCAAATATCATGTTGTACATTATAGATACCCGTTAATTACACTCTCGGCTCTCTTATCGTAATACTGCCTCAGGTGTAGTGACCAAAATAACACAGTTGTACCATAACGTATACTCGTATATGCTATACTGTAGCGCTCGTGGCGTAGCTTGTCTCGGTGATTCTAAACGATCACTGATGTTAAGCAACGGACGGTCCGGTCAGTCTTCGGATGGGTGACCGCGAGTGGCATTTATTACTGAGCGCTACCTTGGGTCGGATGACACGTTAAATTGGTGGTCCCCCGGTTGTTTGTTCTAGTTTCTATAACAGCAACCGTCAGCCATGTCAGAGGCCTTCGGGCGGCACATTAGCTCTGACACTAGGGCTGGCCACTCAGCCTATACGAACTTACTTACTTACTTTATATACTATTCTTTTTTTTTCCAGGTCATACTACCAGAAAACATAGCTTTTTACGATGAAAATAAAGACAGTGGAATTCCGCCGACCACCAATGTTGTGGTGAAAGAGGTCAAAGTTGACATTGAGATCAAGGAAGAAGTCAACGATCAGGTTGATCAGGACTCTGATCGCGGCGGTGTCGACGTGGGCGATGATCGTGGAACACATGATCATGGTTTTCAGGATTCAGATGATAGTGTTAAGAATGAGTGAGTTTTTTTTACTAGAACATTTTTTTTTTCTTGGAGTTTATTGACGAGTCGAGCGAGATGGTCGCCTGGTGGTAAGCGTCACGCGTGCCCATAACAGTAGCAGTGCCAGAATAGGCTAGATGACTGGTTTTTTTTATTGCCCTATTAAAATGTGGCCCATAAATATAGCTGATTAATGAAAAGAAAATGAAAATCTGATCAAAAATAAGCAACTTATAAGCATTTTAATATCATGCTAGACAGAGAGGCGAAACAGCAAATCGTGACGTCACTTCTCTGTACGCCATATAAATTATATTCTGACAAGTAAGGCGTGACGACATTTTTTGTTTCGTAGGAAAGGGACAGAGTTGTCTCTAACAAAAAGTTTAAACGCTCATATATCAGAACATTATTAACCGATTTAAATTATTTTTCCAATAAACATATTATATTTACTTAATTCTTCATTAAAGCTATTGGTTTCAATGAAATAAACATCAGGCATCTACCCTATTGTGAACTTGCGAACACAATCCTGCGCCGCACTGCACTGCGCTCGTCACCCTGAGATATTAGATGTCAAATCTCTCCATGCCCAATAATTTCTCTGGGAACGCTGCCCTTCAAACCGGAACACAGTAATGCTTGCACACTACTGCTTGGCGTTTGAATAACAGTCAAAGGTGTGGTACGTCCCCAGGCGGAATCTGCAATAGAGTCCTACCACTACGATATAATATGTTTCATTTCATTATTTGTCCTCGGTGGGGATCGAACCCACGCCCTACAGCTCCGAAGGCAGACATGCGCCAACTGAGCTATAAGGCTGTCAAGTATTCAAAAACAACTTTGTTAAATAGGACAATAATCCATCATTGTCATCTTTGTTTTCAGAGATCCAGGGTCGGATGAAGAGTACTTCCCGTCCAAGACCTGGGTCCGTCCCCACTCCCCCCTCACGAGGAGCCGGAAGCGGAAACGGGACCAGTCGGTCACCTGTCCCGTTTGCAACAAGACCATGACCAAGAAGAGCAATCTCGACGTTCATATGAGGAGCCATACTGGTGAGAACTGGTTTCGAGTTAACTATTTCATCACACTTGCTCGTAAAGTGGATCTTATTACATCGGTTTTAGGCTCACAATCCAAGATATTACACACGCGTGCTTTTGACTTTTCACTACAGCACTAGTGCTATAATAGGTATAACCCGGTAAAGTCAAGTTTGTACGTGACTGCAATTAGACGTATGTATACGAAGCACTCTTAATATAGCCGGGTAATACTTACAGTTTTTTTTGTAATACCAACAAAGAGTTCTTATGCCGCTGAAGTAAATGTCAACCTGCGCGCGCATTGCTGGTTTGGGCGCCATTTTCCGCAAATGTTTGTTGACGTTTTCGCTGTGTGGTTGATTATTATCAAAAAAAGTTTGTTTTTTCCTCGCAAGTGTGATGAAAACAGTCGTATGGAACTCTTGTGCTATGTTAGTCATTACACTCTCGGCTTCCTTATCGCATAATACCGCCTCTAGTGTAATGACCAACATAGCACACTTGTATCATAATGTACTAATCCATCGCACTTGCTCGTAAAGTGGATCTTATTACATCGGTTTTAGGCTCACAATCCAAGATATTGCACACGCGTGCTTTTTACTTTACATTACAGCACCGGTGTTATCTATCTATCTATATAATTATATAAAAGGCTCTGTCCTTGTTGTCCGAGCCAAATCTCGGCGCACGGTATTCAATGCACCGACTTTTTGTCCGACTTGAACTACGATAAGACACAAGCGCTCAAGCATACATTAAACACTATACAAGCGACATAACGTCTAAATTAGAACCATTGTTAACTATATAATGCACGTAAAGGTATGTTGTTTTTAATAGTTCCTGGCCATGGATACTAGTCCTTCAGCCGAATACATATTTCTTCATCGATCCTTCTTTGTGCAGTTAAATGAGTCGTAGTCACAGTCCAAGTCACACACAGTAAGTCACAGTCAAGTCCAATCATGCCCTAGTAAAGTCGTGGCAACTTTACTACAAGCTTCTTCGGAGTTCTGGAAACAACACGAAAAGACACGTTTCACTACATTATATCACTTGCCCACACTCGTGCACGTAAATCAACACTTAATGAATAAAACGCCACCATTTTTATGCATTAACACTCGAAAAAACACAAGTTTTGGAAAATAACACAATGCAGTGACATGATTTTCTCGCGTCCCCGCCAAAAACCCGTACAGGTATGTGCAACGCAGTGTTTCCACTTTCAATTTTGGCTTTTCCCTAGTTTGTTGTCAAATTGTCCCTAAAATTCCTTCCTTAAGAAAATTCTAAACTCTAAGACCAAATTTGAAGCCGAAGCACTACTTTTACAGTTTTTTGCTACACTTAACATTTGATAGGCACTCACTCAGACGATTTATAGAATATTTTGTCGCTAATGTTAATGTTCTGCAATGCAGAATGAAAAACAAACTAACTGTTGGTATAATACGACTTAGTTCCTATGTCGTCTGTAACTACGGTCAAAGTACAATTAATAGGTCAACTTAAACTAGACGGGTTACATTCATTACGAGTTAGTTTGAGACCATAAATACAAGGATTACCACATTAAGTTCGATTTTTCCCCAAAACTCCCTGAATCCCTTTTGAAATGAAATGTCCCTAAACCTTACATCATAGTAATTATTCCCTAAAAAAGGGAGAAATCGCTAAAAGTGGAAACACGGGTACAACGGCAGTCGGACGTTTTTAATGTTTGACTGTTTTCACTTATGCTAGGGCTTCACCTGCGTGTAATGCCATTATTTAGCGCGGTATTTTATACAGTACAAATACAAATAATTTATTGATAACACCAAAGTTACACGTCAAATTTCATTAAGTAAGTCAAAAATAATAATTACTTAGGTAATAAAATGAAATAATAATTATAAAAATACGTCAATAATCTCTTATTTTAAAATAAGCTTCAATGTCATAAAACAAATTCTCTTGTAACCACGCTCTGAGCTTAGATTTGAAGCACCCGGTGGAAGGAGCATCCCGAATGGAAGCTGGTATACGGTTGTAGATCGCGGGCCCCAGAATATACACTGACCTCTCCGACTTGACGAGACGGTGCGACGGGGTGATCAGTTGGTCTTTCTTTTTATTGCTTCGTAAATCTTAAGTGCTGTGAACGCCCTTACGTTGGAACGTTTCTAGGTTTAGTACGTAGATATGGCCGGGTATTAGCACGCTAAAAGGCTATTGGCATTATTAACGTCGTTAGACGTAAGGCGATATTCAAAGTCAAATTATAGTGTGGCCACCCATGTAGCGCATTGTTTAATGCATCATTTATTGCACGTTAATTATTCCGATATCTGCAGGCCTAACATGCGCACCGCGAGAAAATTTTCTCGATTCTACAAAACAGGACAAGGCTACGAATCTGTATAAGTTTGTCTCGTTTTCGCACGACATAAAGACACGACAAAATTTTCTCGCGGTGCGCATGTTAGCCCTGCTGGACGTAAAGCGTCACGCAGGTGAAACCCTAGCATTAGAGATTGTGACTCTTTAAGATATTAGTTTATTCAATGCTTATTATTAATTGATCATGGGTGCCTCAAGGACACCTCTTCCAAAAATCTTACACTCAAAAAATTAATCTTAGCAAAGATGTAGAGGAGGCAGACGCCTGCCTGGCCAGATAATCCGTCGAATGAAACGCTCGCGCGGTTTAATTTTCTTTGTGGCGCCATCTAGTGCATGCCTCCGGAACTAATGTAGCAACAACATAATTTTACTGAATAATAATTATTTTAGGCTTGTCATAAATGTTCCTTCTCATGTTCCAGGTGAGAAACCATTCCCTTGCACGGTGTGCAGTCGTAAATATAGTTCAGCGTTGGCGTTACGTCGCCATACTGCGCTACACGACAAGGCAAAACCGGGTGAGTGTCGTCACTGACCGCGAGTCGCATTTACAACCGCATACTGTCAACGCCGTTAAACTATGCCGAGGCCCCTGGGCACACAAGATTTTGGGGCCCTTATGGAAAGTAAAGAAAGCGAATTATACTAACATTTTTCTACTGGCTTTTTTGTTAAATCGATCTAAGCCAAACATGTCAAATGTTATAGTGGTATGAAAAAATTAAATCGGTTAATAATGTTCTGATATATGAGCGTTTAAAGTTTTTGTTAGAGACAACTCTGTCCCTTTCCCACAAAACAAAAAATGACGTCACGCCTTACTTGTCAGAATAGAATTTATATGGCGTACTGAGAAGTGACGTCACGATTTGCTGTTTCCTCTCCCTGTCTAGCGTGATATAAAAATGCTTATAAGTTGCTTATTTTTGATCAGATTTTCATTTTTTTTTCATTAATCAGCTATATTTATGAGCCATATTTGAATAGGACAATAATAAAAAAACCAGTCATCTAGCCTATTGTCGGTCCTTCGGGGCCCCCTGAGAATGGGGGCCCCGTGTGCCCTTATGGTAAAGACGGTACTGCATATTGCATCTGACAGAATATTGCATAATTTGACATAGTTTTCCGAATTGATTATTTATTTGACATGTAGGCCAAACTAGATGACCTATGAGTTTTACGTGCCTGTGGGGCTAAAGTGGGTACTTAAGCCACGCTACGCGGTGCGAAAGGAACCACTTCCTCCCCGCAGCGGCACGTAACATCGTACACTCACCACGGGAGCAAGTAAAGAAGCCTCAGATCTCATGTTTGTCTCATGAGAACTGAGACATTCTTTACTTCTGCTCCCTAGGTGAGTAATCTACTATTTTATGTTTTTTGACTAGCCTAATCTGCTGTTTTGCATCCCCGCCAAATTTCCAGACGTATACTCTAGGCTAGGCTAGGCTAGGCTAGGAGAGATATACTCATCGTTATGAACAACTTTTACTATCATCACCATCAGCCCGGAGACGTCCACTGCTGAACGAAGGCCTCCCCCTTAGACCGCCACACTGTACGACAACTATACTGTACGAACACTGAAATCGCGAAAAGATATCAGCTGTTCCATACATTTTGTCCAAGGTAAATGACCCTTTTTGTATGACGACAACTGTTTGTGATGTTCTATAGTTGCAACGTTTTTTTTTAACAGCTACAGAGGATGTCAAACCGAAAATGGAGCCGAAAAATGAAGTCGCTGAAGAGAAAGCGGAGGTTCTGTCCGAAAATGACAATGCCGACGAGTAAGTACATTTTAAAAGTTCTATTATCATGAACGGGATATTTACCGTGATTATCTTGTGAGATGAGCTCCCGATATTGCGGCGCAGTTTTTTTTTTTTTTTTTTAATTTATTTATCGAATCTTTAAATCTGTCATACAATATTTTTTCTATTGTCTAAAAACCTACTTTAGGTTTGTGTAGACAATAAATCCTCGACAATCGTATAAAAGGCATTTAAACATGTAAACAACTTACAAAATAATAAAAGTAAGTAAGTTCGTATAGGCTGAGTGGGCCTGCCCTAGTGTCAGAGTTAATGTGCCGCCCAAAGGCCTCTGACATGGCTGACGGTTGTTGTTATAGAAACTAGAACAATCAACCGGGACCAACAATTTAACGTGTCATCCGACCCACGGTAGCGCTCAGAAATAAATGCCACTCACGGTCACTCATCCGAAGACTGACCGGACCGTCCGTTGCTTAACATCGGTGATCGTTTCGAATCACCGAGACAAGCTACGCCACGAGCGCTAATAAAAACATGATACCTACCTACGAATGCGCGCGAGCACACAAAACAGCTACAGTAGGCAGGGTACACTATAACCGGTTTTTTCTACTCCACCTATGACAACCTACTCCAGCCATCGCAGTGAGCGCGCGATTCGTTCTCAATACAGCATGCTCCCATTTATGTCCGAATAAATAAATAAATAATTATTGCAGGACATTTTTTCACACAGCGCCATCTAGCCCCAAACTAAGCAAAGCTTGTAATATGGAAACTAGATAGCTGATAGAATACTTATATACATTTTTTTTTGTAAATACATACTTATAATACATACTACACCCAGACACAGAACAAATGTGAATGTGTGTGTGTGTGTGTGTGTGTTGTGAATGTGAATGTGTTGTTGCATGCGCCATGTTCACGAGTAGACTGAAGAATGCGGGTGGTTCTCAAAAGAGTTCGAAAAAACATTAAGGGCATTCATAACGAACTACCCTCTTTCTAAGTCTTTTACTACGATTACTGGAACTCGAACTCGAACCCAAGTCTCGACAAAACACACTCACAACATCACTGCATATGTTGTTTTGAACACATTTAGGACGTGACTTAGTATTTTTAAGGCAACCTGACACTGGATTCCACGAACTGGGGAGTTGAAAGCCATCACCTCGATTAAAATTCCGGCATTTCGAGATCTCAATGGCTTCCTTCACTAGCCTAGGTATGTAGTGGCGCTCGGTGGACAGGATATTAGGGCTGTGAAGCTCAATCCAGTGGTTAGGGCCCGAGTCCAGCAGATGCTCCGCTATGGCAGATTTGTGTCTCTCGTTATTTTTCACTGCCTTTATATGTTCCTTAAAGCGGCATGATAAGTAAATTTTATTCTTATTTGAAGTCATCATCAACAGCCGGAAGACGTCCACTGCTGGACGAAGCCCTTTAGGGTCAACCCACACGTACCACAACCACATCGCAGCAACACAATGTGGTGACGCTGTGGCTACGTGTGAATAGTGTCGCTGCAGATTTTTGCAGTTGCGTTGTGGTACCGACAAAATGACGATGTGGTTGCGTTGCGTTGTCGCTAGCAGTTGCGATGTGGTTGCGTTGTCGCTAGCAGTTGCGATGGGGTTGCGTTGTCGCTAGCAGTTGAGAGGGGGTTGCGTTGTCGCTAGCAGTTGCGATGTGGTTGCGATGTCGCTAGCAGTTTAGATAGGGTTGCGTTGTCGCTAGCAGTTGCGATGAGGTTGCGTTGTCGCTAGTAGTTGTAATTTGGTTGCGTTGTCGCTAGCAGTTGCGATGGGGTTGCGTTGTCGCTAGCAGTTGAGATGGGGCTGCGTTGTCGCTAGCAGTTGCGATGGGGTTGCGTTGTCGCTAGCAGTTGCGATGGGGTTGCGTTGTCACTAGCAGTTGAGATGGGGTTGCGTTATCGCTAGCAGTTGCGATTTCGTTGCGTTGTCGCTAGCAGTTGCGATGCGGTTGCGTTGTCGCTAGCACTTGCGATGGGGTTGCGTTGTCGCTAGCACTTGCGATGGGGTTGCGTTGTCGCTAGCAGTTTCGATGCGGTTGCGTTGTCGCTAGCACTTGCGATGGAGTTGCGTTGTCGCTAGCACTTGCGATGGGGTTGCGTTGTCGCTAGCAGTTTCGATGTGGTTGCGTCGTGTGCAGACACAGTTCGAATCCGGTTTTCATACCACTGTCGTTGCGTTGACGCAACGTTGTATCTGCGATGTGGCCGGTCGCTGGTGGTTGCGTTGTGGTTACGATGTGGTTGCGATGTAGTCGGTATCAACCACGCGGTCGATAACGACGGCAAAATGCGGTACGTGTAAATTCTACTATTCATTTTCAATACAAAATATGGGCCCGACCACGTGTTGTGGTTGTGGTACGTGTGAAATAACCCTAATAGCCGGGTTGCCATAATCCCCACGCTTGGCAGGCGGCTTGCGGATCGCAGAATGCTCACCACCGTTACCGAGAGGACGCTGCTGCCCGTCCTCCGGTGGGTCTGGATGCAGCTTTAGGAAATACCCAAAAAAAGAGGTAAAAAAGTTTAAGTGTTACCATTTTATTCAATGAATGTTTTGTCTGTCTTTCTTCACTAGTGATCCAGGGTCGGATGAGGAGTACTTCCCGTCCAAGACGTGGGTCCGGTCCCCCTCCCCCCTCCCGGAGCCGTCGGAGGCCGCCCGCCGGAGCAAGACCACCTGCGAGGTCTGCAACAAGCAGCTCTGCTCCAAGACCTACCTGGCGGTGCACATGCGGACTCACACTGGTATGTCATCTGGACTTAAAAGGGGACACACTGGTATGTCCCCTGGACTTAAAAGGGGACACACTGGTATGTCCCCTGGACTTAAAAGGGGACACACTGGTATGTCCCCTGGACTTAAAAGACGACACACTGGTATGTCCCCTGGACTTAAAAGGGGACACACTGGTATGTCATTATTATCAAAAAAAGTTTGTTTTTTCCTCGCAAGTGTGATGAAAACAGTCGTATGGAACTCTTGTGCTATGTTTCAATACACTCTCGGCTTCCTTATCGCATAATACCGCCTCTAGTGTAATTACCAACATAGCACACTTGTATCATAATGTACTATTAGTACGAGTAAACAACCGTGATAATTAAAAACAGACTAAAAGTAAATGTTCACAAGGTTATATTTGGTTATTTCAGGCGAGAAGCCGTTCTCTTGCTACTTATGCGGTCGAGGATTCATCACCGCGAGCAAGATGCACCGACACGTGCTCACGCACGACGAGTCGTGGGAGGGTACGTGTTAACATGTATTTACAACCGACTACAAAAAAGGTGGAATTAAAAGAACAGAAAAGGAAGTTCTCAATAGGCTAGATGACTGATGTTTAAATCGTTGAAATCAATAGCTTTGATGAAAAATTTAAGTGAATATAGTATGGTAATTGAAAACATTATTTAAATCGGTTAATAATGTTCTGATATATGAGCGTTTAAAGTTTTTGTTAGAGACAACTCTGTCCCTTTCCCACAAAACAAAAAATGACGTCACGCCATACTTGTCAGAATATAATTTGTATGGCGTCCTGACAAGTGACGTCACGATTTGCTGTTTCGCCTCTCTGTCTAGCATGATATTATAATGCTTATAAGTTGCTTATTATTGATCAGATTTTAATGTTGTTTTCATTAATCAGCTATATTTATGGGCCACATTTTAATAAGACAATAAAAAAAAACCAGTCATCTACCCTATTACATAGGTAAAAAAGAGAAGCCGGTGCGCTTGCACCACGTTACGTACAGTAATTTTGTTGGAAAATAATTAATTGCAATAAAGTTATTGCGTAAGAAAAAAACTAGTTCCATAGTAAGATAGATTAAAGTATTACTCGTAACCTTTACTAATTTTAGTTATGTGTCTTCATACAAAAATACAAAGTAAAATGTACTTAGAAATTCGTTTTTAGAGGTTATGTTACGATTTTTTTCTATCGAGAAAATTATTTGCAAACGTGTTTTCGAAACAATAGCCAACTAGAAAACATGATCTAGATTAAAAAAAAACTTTTTCAGTGCTGTCGAATTTGTACATTTGGCAAAACATTAACCCGAATGAAGCCAATTTGGGTGCACTCATCCTCTTAAATATTGGCCCCAAATATGCCGCCCCAGGCTACAGCCTACTCAGCCTACTTGTAAATCCGGCACAATAGATTCCTTGACAACGCTCATTTGATTTCATTTGACGAGACTTAGAATAGTAGATTACTCACCTAGGGAGCAAAAGTAAAGAATGTCTCAGATCTCATGTATATTGTCTCCCGAGACAAACATGAGATCTGAGGCTTCTTTACTTGCTCCCGTGGTGTGTATACGGCTTTACGTGCCGCTGCGGGGAGGAAGTGGCTACTTTAGCCCCGCAGGCATGTAAATTTGATTTTATCAAAATCTTTTGAAAACTTGTTTTAACGTATATTAAAAAAAATGCTGGTCTAAATTTGATGCTACTTTCAGGTAAGGATAAAATCAAACCGGAAGATGAAGCAAAAGTTAAAGTGGAAGGTGGAGAAGAAAACGAAAACGGCGAAGAAAATCTAGAGAAGTAAGTTTGTTTTATAGGGTTTGACGGAACTGATATGCTTAGCCAAAAGTGGTCCTTGAAAAGTACTGTATATACAACGTGTAACAAAAAGGTTCGACAATAGTGAAGGGTATGTATGTACTCATCATTATGAACAACTTTTACTATGGAGCCAACATTGAAATCACGAAAAACAAAACAGCTGTTCCATACATTTTGCCCAAGATTGATGAACTTTTTGTATGGAACAGCTGTGTTTTTTTAGTGATTACAATGTTGGCCCCATAGTAAAAGTTGTTTTGATGTACAGAATATGCCCTTAAAAGGATGCTAACTGATTAGAACTAACCCTGTTTTTTTTTTAATGTAGTTTAATGACGAGACGAGCGAGACGTTTGCCTGGTTGTAAGCGCCACGCCTGCCCATAGCAGTAGCAGTGCCAGAATTGTGAACTTGCGAACACAATCCTGCGCCGCACTGCACTGCGCTCGTCACCCTGAGATATTAGATGTTAAATATCTTCATACCCAGTAATTTCTCTGGTTACATTGCCCTTCAAACCGGAACACAGTAACGCTTGCACACTACTGCTTGGCGGTAGAATAACTGGCAAAGGTGTGGTACTTCCCCAGGCGGACTGCAGTAGAGTCCTACCACTACAAATTCTATGTGCGCGTGTGTGTGTGTGTTTGATGTGTCCTTAAAAACTACAATAGCTAAAAAAAATCATAATAGTTAAAAATAAACCTTATTTACAGGGATTTAATGGAGAAAGCTAAGAGTAGGCTGCTTTTAAAGAAATCCAAGAAAACTTTTTTCGAAAAGAAAAGCTCCAAAGAGAAGAAATGGACGCATGTGTGCGAATTCTGTAATCAGAAGTGAGTATTACGTTTTTGTATGTAATAAGACGAGCAAAGCACCCGCCCGATGGTAACCGTCACGTTTATCTACAACAGTTTGGTGGCACTAGTAATTATGATCTTAATAATTCACAGCCTTGTGCGGGCAATTAGGAATTCAATTTTTAAAAAAATACGATTTTTTTTAATTTACTTATTTGCTCCACAGCACAGACTCTGGGTTCAACTATGTTTATTTAATAACTTAAAAGCTTAACTTTTAATCCAATATTTTACTTACTATTACTACCCTAAACGTTTCAGATACTTTTCATCACACTTGCTCGTAAAGTGGATCTTATTGCATCGGTTTTAGGCTCATAATCCAAACTATTACACACCCGTGCTTTTTACTTTACATTACGACACTAGTGCTATAATAGGTATAACCCGGTAAAGTCAAGTTTGTACGTGACTGCAATTAGACGTACGTATACGAAGCACTCTTAATATAGCCGGGTAATACTTACAGTTTTTTTGTAATACCAACAAAGAGTTCTTATGCCGCTGAAGTAAATGTCAACCTGCGCGCGCATTACTGATTTGGGCGCCGGCGCCATTTTCCGCAAATGTTTGTTAACGTTTTCGCTGTGTGGTTGATTATTATCAAAAAAAAATGTTTTTTCCTCGCAAGTGTGACGAAAACAGTCGTATGGAACTCTTGTGCTATGTTTCAATGAAAAGTATAATTTTAGCAGAACAGACAATTTAAAATAATATGTAGGTACTTAATACGTAACTGTAGAATTAAAATACAATTATTATTATTTTTATTTTTTTTTCATTCAAGGAGTCGTTACATTCATTGTAATTGCGACATAATCTTTGCTTTGGAGAGTTAAGTGCCAAGTTGGTTCGAGCACAGTTCGACAATATATGATTATGATTAACTGCATATTCGTCGTCGTCGTCAGCCATAAAACGTCCACTGCTGGAAGTAGGCCTCCCCCTTTATATGGGGTGTTGCCATAATCCCCACGCTTGGCAGGTGGCTTGGGGATCGCAGAATGGTCACCACCGTTAACCAAAAGGACGCTGCTGCCCGTCCTCCGGTGGGTCTGGTTGCAGTTTAAGGACACACCCCAGGTCCGGTATAATAACTGTATATTAAGTTTACTTAAATTTACAGTTACGATACTAAACTTTATGCTAGGGCTTCACCTGCACTTCACTTTACGTCCAATTATCAGAATTAATGAGCAATAAATGATTGCATTAAGCAACGCGTTACATGGGCGTCCACACTATCATGTGACTTTGACTATCGCCTAACGTCTAACGACTCTAATGCCACAAGTCTATTAGCGCGCTAGCACCCGGCTATATCTGCGTACTGTATCAAATACCGCGCTAAATAACGGCGTTACACGCACGTGAAGTCATTACAGCTATTTAACGTCATAGTTATTTTGCTACTTAACTAAACAGTAGTTCTACTTAAATTTATAGTTACTTAACATTACAGTTACTTAACATTACAGTTAATTAACATTACAGTTACTTAACATTACATTTACTTAACATTACAGTGTCTTACCATTACAGTTACTTAACATTACAGTTGCTTTATTTAACTTAACAGGAGTTCTGTAAGTTTCATAAATTATTCATATGGAAAATCCTGTCTATTTACAGATTCTTGCATTTAGAGACTTTGCAAGTGCACAGGAAGTCCCACGACGGCAACGAGCACATGAAGTGTTACTACTGCCTGGAGGCCTACGTGGGCCCGGAGGCGTTGAAGGAGCACGAGGCCACCCACGTGGGACCCAAGCCTTATCTTTGCACTTCCTGCGGGCGTCGGTACACGAAGCGAGGGCCTATGGTGAGTTTGGGGGAGCGTAATGCTTTTTTCCGCTAGGTGGCGCATCGTCGATGCGGCCAATAGTCAACTATCAATGTCATACATTTTGTGTTTTTTCTACAATTTAATGATTTACTCTACTTACCATGGAGAATTTGTGTACACTGGTTTGTACAGCAACCGTCTGCCTTGCTAATGGGTAGATGACTGATGTTTAAATCGTTGAAACCAATAGCTTCGATGAAGAATTTAAGTAAATATAGTATGTTTATTGAAAATATAATTTAAATCGGTTATTAATTTTCTGATATATGAGCATTTAAAGTTTTTCGTAGAGCCAACTCTGTCCCTTTCCCACAAAACAAAAAATGGCGTCACGCCTTACTTGTCAGAATATAATTTATATGGCGTACAGAGAAGTGACGTCACGATTTGCTGTTTCGCTTCCCTGTCTAGCATGATATTAAAATGCTTATAAGTTGCTTATTTTTGATAAGATTTTAATTTTCTTTTCATTAATCAGCTATATTTTAATAGGCCAATTAAAAAAACAGTCATCTAGCCTATTTCTTCTCAACCCTTATGCAGGTTTCCTGGCGATGTTTTCTTTCACCGATAAGCCAGTGGTATGGAAATTATACTAATATAACGTATGAATTATAACGACATTTGGTTTGCACCGTGTGGTGATGTTTTTTTTTCTTATGTGTGAAAACTTTTAATTGGCCTTCTATTTTTAATAACTCTATCTTATGTACCTATGTAAGTATTCTAAAGAACAAAAAACGCTGTACAATAGGCTAGATGACTAGTTTTCTATTGTCCTATTAAAATGTGGCCCATAAATATAGCTCATTAATGAAAAGAAAATTAAAATTCGATCAAAAATAAGCAACTTATAAGCATTTTAATATAATGCTAGACAGAGAGAAGAAACAGCAAATCGTGACGTCACTTCTCTGTACGCCATATAAGTTCTATTCTGACAAGTAAGGCGTGACGTCATTTTTTGTTTTGTGGGAAAGGGACAAAAACAAAAACTTTAAACGCTCATCGATATCAGAAAATTATTAACCGATTTAAATTATTTTTTCAATAAACATACTATATTCACTTAAATTCTTCAGTCATCTACCTTATTATTAAGACGATAAAAAAAGTAGCTATACCTATGTTATGCGGGAAATAAGCTCCTCTCCACTCCGAGTTTCATCCAAATCCGTTCAGCCGTTTTGGCGCGAAGAAGTAATAAACACATAAATACCCACAAATTTTTGCATATATATAATATTAGTGTGATAACGAATAACTTATCATATCGTATCATAAATTTATTAATAAGTTTTAGGTGTACAGGATGGTAGATACAAAACTGTGCGTCTATCGCCAAAACTTGCCGTTACAGGCGTATGAATATTAATAATAATTATTATGTTGTATTATAATTATATTATTATTATTATTTTTTATTATTCATATATTTATTTTCTTTCTTAAATCTAAGTTTTTTACAATATACATTTAAAAACATAAATATTATAAAAAACCTAAACCTAGAGTATCGCCGGCAGCGGGGCAGGGCTCAAGCTGCCGGTGGTTAGGGCTGCAGAGTGAGGAACCTCCTGACAATGCGTGCCGTGTCAAGTACCACTGCCTTTTGTATCTGACCCTTGACCCAACCGTCTAGCGAGAGCCTCTTGAGGTATTGGTCGAGGCTCTTCGCTATGAGACCGTTCGCCGAAACGACTATCGGGACAATGATCGTCGAGTCAACATCCCACATGGCGGTTATCTCGAAGGCCAAGTCAAGGTACTTGCTGAGTTTGTCCTTCTCGGCCTTTACGAGATTCTCGTCATGTGGGATGGCGACTGTGGATGATGGTGGTTTATTATTATTATTATTGTTTTTTTTTAAATATTTATTATTATTTTATTTAATTTTATTCACGGGTCTAGCCCGGACCTTTGAGAGGCATTGGTGGGGCCGAAACCAACACCAAGAGGCCCTGTTGAGTACAAAATCAATTACTATAGAATGTGTATAAAATGGAATGTAAAACTATTGTACAGTATAGGATAAAAAACAAAAAACAGGGCTATTGAGGTGAACAATTTGTGGGTAGTTGGACTGATCTATGGGATGAGAAACGGCACCTGCCTTATCCTGTCTCATCTCAAAATATATTTAGGCAGGTGATGACTTGCCACCCACTAAATGGGCCCCCCATAGAGGCTGCCGCATCTTGGCACCGGAGGGGTAACATTGGCGTGGGTGGCTTAGGGTGTCGAGAGGTGTGCTGCACTTTCACTAAGAGTTACTCGCGGCGTTATGCCCTTTAACACTTCCACCCTGGAGCTTAGGTTCTTAGCTCTTGCGGTTTCCACCCCCAGACGGCCGGTTAAGGCAAGCCAGGGGTCAGGGTCTCTGGGGTTTTAGACCCATGGAATCGGTAATTATTATTTTAATTATTATTGTATTTTTTTTAAATATTTTTTTGTCTTTTTAATGTTAATTTAATAGTAAAATGTATTAATTTAAAAGTAATGAATGTCAGAAGGAAAAAAATATTGATTTTATATAGATGTCAAATCCAATTATTAATTAACATATTTCCAACAGGTGTATCACCGCAAGAAGTGCAAGGGTCGAGATAGCGCGAGCGAGGGGAAGAAATACCTCTGTGAATACTGCAACAAGGGATATAGCTCACATTCTAAACTACAGGTATGGCAACACTTCATTGAGGGGAAAGGTCCAATCTAGCGCTGCCAAGAAAAAAATATGCTAAAATCAATTTTATCGTATTTTTTTTGGAATCACATTTAGTGGGTTGAGAATGTTTTTTTTTTTTTTTATTAATCTTGTGGGCAAGTGATATAATGTGGTGTAACGTGTATTTTTGTGTTGTTTTCAAAACTCCGTAAAAGCTCATAGTAAAGTCGCCACAACTTTACTAGGGCACGACTTGGACTCGACTATGACTAATTTCGTGAGTCTCACTGTGATTTTATGACTTGATTTAATATAAAAACTGGCAGGATGCACAACGCGCGATGCCAATAACTAAGAAAAAAAATAAAAAATATGTAAAGTTCTATTATTATTAACGGGATATTAACCGTGATTGTGTTGTAAAATGAGCTCCCGATATTTCGGCGCAGTTGCATGCACTATGAAAAAAAAAAAAGGTAAATATCCCGTTAATAATATATATAGAACTTTAGTAAACAACCGTGATAGTTTAAAACAGTGTTTTAAAAAAATATGTGTTGTTTGCCGACAGCGCCACCTGGCGTCGCACTCGGTGTCGCAGTACTCGCTCCGGTACGAGTGCCCCGTGTGCGCGCACATGTTCCACACGCGCTACCACGTGCGCATGCACCTGCGCTCGCACATCAAGGAGGGCCTGTGAGTACACCACCACTGAAGGGAGACGTACATAGAACGGAAGCTAGGTGCACATGCGCTTAATGACAATAGGGTAGATGACTGATGTTTAAATCGTTGACACCAATAGCTTTGATGAACAATTTAAGTAAATATTGTATGGTAATTGAAAACATTATTTAAATCGGTTATTAATGTTCTGATATATGAGCGTTTAAAGTTTTTGTTAGAGACAACTCTGTCCCTTTCCCACAAAATAAAAAATTACGTCGCGCCTTACTTGTCAGAATATAATTTATATGGCGTACAGAGAAGTGACGTCACGATTTACTGTTTCGCCTCTCTGTCTAGCATGATATTAAAATGCTCATAAGTTGCTTATTTTTGATCAGATTTTCATTTTGTTTTCATTAATCAGCTATATTTATGGGCCACATTTTAATAGGACAATAAAAAAAACCAGGCATCTAGCCTAAAGGTTTTGAAAAAAATTTGAAAAGATTTGAAAAATCGGTGGTCTTTTATTTATTGTAAACTAACATAAGTTTTTATGCTTACAGAATCTTAGAAGAAAACCGCAACTCTGTTTTAGCGATGGTATTGCAGAATGCGCGCAAGATCCCCAAAACACCAGAGGTCGCCGCACCCACGACCTCCTTACCCGACCCGGGGACCGATGAAAGGTAATTAAATAATCTCTTCTACATATATTATAAATAACTATAGTTTTAAATTTTTTTTTACTCTGGGGCCAACCCAGAAATCACGGAAAAAAACAGCTGTTCCATACATTCTGTGCAAGGCCAATGAACTTTTTGTATGGAACAGCTGTTTTTTATTTCGGGATTTCAACGTTGGCGCCATAGTAAAAGTTGTTCATAATGATGAGTACATACATTCAATACTGAAGGGTTTCGTTAGTGTTGAACCTTTTTGTTTTGTAGTGATATTCAACCGCCAAGCAGTAGTGTGCAAGCATTACTGTGTTCGGTTTGAAGGGCAATGTTACCAGATAAATTACTGGGTATGAAGAGATTTAACATCTAATATCTCAGGGTGACGAGCGCAGTGCAGTGCGGCGCAGGATTGTGTTCGCAATTTCACAATTCTGGCACTGCTACTGTTAGTGGCAGGCGTGACGCTTACCACCAGGTGAACGTCTTGCTCGTCTCGTCAATTGACTGTATTAAAAAAAAAAGTTATCTCCGGACCCATTTTTAAAGATCTTCATGTAATCTTCATAATCACAGTAATATTATAAATGCGAATGTTTTTGAGTGAGTGAGTGAGTAAGTGTGTGTTTAGTTATTAATAAGCCACGCTGTACCTTTTCAAAAGACTTGACTCAAATCAGAGTCAAGACAGGCAGGTTATAAATAAACCCCGAATTAACTTAACATAGACTGCTTTTTATGCTACCAATCTCTACAAAAAGGCGACTGATCCTTTGGTTTAGTTATATCGCTACTACATACATAGCCAGCGGCCGCGGAAGTAAGGGGCAGAGGGGGCAAAAAAAAAAGGGGGCTGCTCCAATTTTAATACCTGGTAAAGAAGATTTATATGTTCCCCCCAAAAAAACTCAGGTGTCAAAAACTCGAGTGTTCTACTGTTAATAAGAACTGCTACTGGAAGACCAGCGCTGGCTGTTCGCAGCCAGCATTATGCTGAGTTGGAACCGGTTTGTGGCGAAAAACTATTTTGTACTGTTTAAATTTGTTATGAGTTTCTACTGTCTTGTCTTGTGTACAAAATGTGTTTTTTTCTACAAATAAAATATTGTCTATTGTCTATTGTCTATAATAAGGAGTTTTTCAACTCACAGGTCGCGTATCTGCAACATTTGCGGGCAAATATTCCAACATTTCTACTATCTGGAGGAACATCTCAAGACGCACGGCTCGAAGCTGGCGCTCGAAGATTTCGATGAAGAAGAGGAGAAGAAACATACTTGCCAGGTACTTTTATTAGCCCTCATGAAAGTTATGAACACATTAAAATGGCGCCCAATTAGAGGCAATCAGAAAATTGGCGCCCAACGTGTGGCCAATGGAAAATTGACGTTGCAGTCAATGCTTTTGGTATAGATGACGGTGACCTGTAACGATTCGGAACCCGGCTTGCTTATTTCGCCCCAATGATATTATATATATATAAGGAGGGAGATATGTCATATCGCGCCCTCAAATGGCCCCGTGAACACGGCCCCAGGGACTGTCTCGCCTGTCTGCGCTCACTAAGCGAGACGCGCGCTATCGCTTTTGCTCTCATAAAAGTGCTATCTTCTTTCGCACTCCGGCGCAACTCGTAAACATGACGGCACGGGAGTCATTTTCAAACGTTGTTTTAGTACGCGATAGCGCATCTTTCGTAATCTTTGTTTGGTTTTGTCTTATGAGAAATAAATTGGCGCAGTATGAATCCGTATTGTGACCAGCACCCTTATCATGGACGTTCGCGATTCCGATTGCGATAGCATGCCATCCTGCTCGTACCAACCCACTCGCGCCATGCGCCCTCCTGCTCGCGCACGCTCGCAATCAGAATCACGAACGTCCATGATAAGGGCACAGGTCAAACCTACTGCTGGGTATTGCATTCGTCTACCCTCGAATGATTGGATCATATTCCAACAATTTAGGTGCGGGCTGGAGCCAAATGCGCAATTAAAAAAACTACAGACATATAGCTGTACCAGAGAGAGTAGACAAAAATTTTGGGCGACACTTTCTATGCAAACTCTTCAAAATGACGTATAACTTGGCAACACTGAATAATATTTTGTATTGAAAACTTTTAGTTATTGTATAGTATTTTATTTAATTTCTTCTCTTTTTGGTACAGCTATATGCAGGTTTCCTAATGTCTTTTTATTTTACTGAAAATTAAGTGGAAATATTACTCAGATCCGCCAGTTATTCAACCGCCAAGCAGTAGTGTGCAAGTATTACTGTGTTCCGGTTTGAAGGGCAATGTTACCAGAGAAATTACTGGGTATGAAGAGATTTAACGTCTAATATCTCAGGGTGACGAGCGCAGTGCAGTGCGGCGCAGGATTGTGTTCGCAAGTTCACAATTCTGGCACCTACTGTTATCGGCAGGCGTGACGCTTACGACCAGGAGAACGTCTTGCTCGTCTCGTCACCTGATTTAAAAAAAAACCGAACCGAAATCGTCAAAATCGTCAGTAATTCAATCTATATCTCTCCCACAGGTTTGCTCAAAATCATTCAAGCTGCCGTACTACTTAAAACTACACAGCTACACGCATACAAAGGAAAAACCTTTTATTTGCCAACAGTGCGGTAAAGGGTTCATTACCAAAGGCAAATTGAAACGTCACCTAGAAACCCATCAAGGGTTGAAAAAGTACCAATGTCATATATGTTATAAGTTTTTCACTAGACCCAGCTACTTGAGAATACATGTTAGGACCATCCACGGGACTCAGGACTACAATTTTAGAGACTATGGCATAGGTGTGCCGATAGGATTGAGTCAAGAATAGTTTGGCCCATTTTACCTCCTTAATACGTTCCCTTTGAAAAAAAATTGCCTGGTAGAGATTGATTTTAGCGATAAGTCAGTTTGTGGCTATAATAGGCTAGATGACTGGTTTTTTTATTGTCCTATTTAAATGTGGCCCATAAATATAGCTGACTAATGAAAAGAAAATTAAAATCTGATCAAAAATAAGCAACTTATAAGCATTTTAATATCACGCTAGACAGAGGCGAAACAGCAAATCGTGACGTCACTTCTCTGTACGCCATATAAATTATATTCTGACAAGTAAGGCGTGACGTAATTTTTTGTTTTGTGGGAAAGGGACAGAGTTGGCTCTAACAAAAACTTTAAACGCTTATATATCAGAACATTATTAACCGATTTAAATTATTTTTTCAACATACTATATTTACTTAAATTCTTCATCAAAGCTATTGGTTTCAACGATATAAACATCAGTCATCTACCCTATTCATAAGATTGAACAACAATTAACTACTTAATATATAGTGCAACAAATGACGGCCTTATCGCTAACAGCGATCTCTTCCAGGCAATGTATGTAAAGTTATTATTTGTATCTTTTTTTATAGGTTTGCGTATGTCCACACCTTGCCTGATGTTATTTGTACTGTCTATGGTGGTTTTTCTCATTTTAATTTGTTTTGTATATAATATACTATAAATTACTCTTAGGTACTTGAAATTTTTGATCCAAACACCATTGTTGTAATTTTAAAATGTATGTTAAAGACATGGCTAGGGCCAGTTGGTACAAGGAGAAATGGAACATTTGTTCCACTATCATAGCATCACTAGAAATTTGATCAACCTAAAATCCAAAGAAGTATGGCAGACTCCTATACAGTTACAGCCTATACTCGTATTCATAATCAAACGGACTACACTGACAGATTGAAACGTCACTTTTAAAAATAATGCTGCCTGCTAAAAAACCGTAGTGATGGATATTGTTAAGTTCATATCGTGCAAAAGAATTATTGAAAAATTATTAAGTGCCGTTAAACATTTAAAGTGCTGCCAGTGGAAGTGCAGGTAGAAAAGGGAAAACATATTGTGTTAAAAATTTGTTCTGTAAATTGCAAATAAATTCCAATCCTCATTTAACTGCCTTAATTCGTCCTTATCGCATTTTTTTTATTTGACTGATGTCTACGTCCCAAAAGAAACGTATATATAGCTTGGCGAAAAGTCTGGCAATACTGTACCCTTGACTTACTATGGGGTTGCTAGCATTTGGATCTTAGGGTCCATATGAATATCTGCTCTTTTCTACAAGCTACAAGTTTTAAGATTTTCGTTTTATTTATTTTTTTGAATTATAATTCTAAAATAAATGAATTACCTCTATTTTCTGAACGGGTAAGGTTTTAAAATAAGTTCGCGTAATTATTAGAAAATCTGAAACCTGTTCCAAAGGCCTTTATGAATTTACTTAATAAAAAAAATATTTAAAATATTCTTGGGAAGATTCCAATTAATCTTAGAGAAGCATAGAATTAATCTTAGAGAAGAATATAATTATTCTTAAAGAATATAAAATTAATTTTGAAAAATATTTCGTTTAATCTTAAAGCAGATTTAAATAATGTGTTATGCACTGGGCATTTGTACCAGTGAAAATGTAAAATAGTAAAAATAGACTAACCAATGTAAAAATGAAATTTAAAAGATTACAGCTATATTAAGATTATAAATGCATTTTTTTATAACTAAACAACTGGGGGTCTAAAATGGCCGCATTAAGCAATTCCCCTAAAACCAGTTCATCTTATGAATTCTTAGCAGAATTATTTGTATAAAGTTGCTCTCGAGTAACTTCTAACGAATCCGCAAGTTAACTTTATGCAATTCATCTTTCATCGGCCATTTTACGACTTTCTATAGAAAACTTTCGAACTAACGAATTCCGTAATAGAATCATTTTCAAAATGAATTTGTATGATGAGTTGTATGTTTGTATGAATTGGCGCTTAAGTGACCGGTTCACGATTTGCGAAATGAATCATCATAGTATCATATGCAGAATTGTTAAACGCGACCATTTTATCCCCCCTGAACTGTTTTTGATGAAATTTGAAAATGAATTGGAAAACACCCTGAAGAAGGGTATTTTTCTTTCGGGAAATTGAAACATACTGATGTTGTCATAATTTTACCAGTGTTGCAGTGAATTGAAATATTTTTTTATTTATAGTGTAAGTTAATTTGAGAAACTCTTAATGTCATTTAAAATGGTTAGGGTAGGTGAGGGTAAAATTGTTATTTACATTTTTCCATTTTGATGTACATGCGTTGTTTTTTTTTTGTGAATAGATTATAATTTTTTTTCAGTTGTAAGTATTAGCGGATGAAAAATGTATTTAACTGCAAAAAACCGGCCAAGTGCGGGTCGGACGCATGTGTTTAAACTTCTTGACTGTTTTTTTTGCAGTTATAGACACTTATAGCCGCTTGTTCGCTCTAACTGTAAAGCATAGAACACAGGTTATGCGGAAAGGTATAACTAAGACGAAAAGAGCTTATGTTACCCATCATTATGAAGAACATTTACTATGGGGCCAACACTGAAATCTAAAAAAAAACAGCTGTCGCACAGAAAAATGTCATTGACCCTCGACATAATGAATTTTGTCCGAAAACTGTAACTGTTTAGTTCTAGTGTAATTCCGCTGTAAGATCGTTTCCAAATAAACAGAAACACAAATCACTACTATCCAACTCTAGAAATAAACAGTAACAGCTTTTGGTCAAAATGGAGTTCATAAAAATAACGCCTAATCAATCACTTAAACACCACAATTTTTTATGAGTACCTAAAACTTTAAGGGGTCATTGTACTCATCATTATGAACAACATTTACTATGGGAACAAACATGAAATCGCGTGTAACTTTTTGTAAACTTTTTGTATGGAACAGCTGGTTTTTTTTTCGCGATCTCAGGGTTGTCCCCCCATAGGAAATGTTGTTCATAATTATGAGTACAATGACCCCTCAAAGTTTTAAGTACTCATAAAAAAATGTGGTGCATAAAATGACTTTTGACAGATGATTTTTAAAAAATTGTTCTTGAATATAATTACAATGAACTCCTTTCAGTTTAGTGCTACTGTTCTGCGTAATCTGGTATAAAATTAATTAATTAATAGTAATTAAGTACTTAACAAGAATTGTTTAAATAATGTTGATATGTGATCACATAGACGTATTTTTGTAAGATATCTGTTTCTTAATTTTTTTGTTGTCAAAAATTCTTGCCCGTTTAAAATTTGTAATTAAATGTTCCAAGCTGGCAAGTTTAGCGGTTGCAAGTCGCACTTGCAATAAATTGTGGGAAGTTGTAGAAAGTTTCTCTCTCTTACAAATAAACGTGGAATATCTTCGGTATAGTTAACCGAGAGAATTAAAAAATTTAAAGGAAGGAAGAGACGGGTTATCTATACCGAGGCTACTCCACGCTTAATAATAAAGTTTAGGTTTAACATAACCAAAACTATGTTTTAAAAGTAGTTTATATTTCAAATGGTTGCTATGTATAATTTTTAATATTTAATGTACAGGGTTAAACAGGAGTACGTTTAGTTGTAAGGGGGTTACTGTACTCGTTACGGTGAACAACTTTTACTAAAGGAACTTACGAGCGATGGCTCAGTGGTTTTGCGCGTTGGTTTGCACATACCAGGGTGGGTTCAAATCCCATACAATATAATAGTCTATTGATAACACCATAGTTACACGTCAAATGAGCCATCATAAAATAGAGTTTATGCGAGGGCGTAGCCAGGATTCTGTTTTGGCAGGTACATACATACTCTCTTAACAGAGTTTTTATGCGGCTGAAGTAAATGTCACATACGCGCGCATTGCTGGTTTGGGCGCCATTTTGCCGCAAGTATTAGTTGACGTTTTCGCGGTTGATTATTATCAAAAAGAGTTTATTTTTCCTCGCAAGTGTGATGAAAACAGTCGTATGAAACGTGTGCTTTTAGTCATTACACTCTCGGCTTACTTATAAAAAGAACAGTATTCTGCAATTATGTAACTTTTCTTGGTGCAGCATTCCTTCTCCAGAAATATTTGATGTGAACACCTTTCTCAGGGGGGTCAGGCGGTAGCTGCCCCCCTCAACCAGTACCTCGCTATGTCTTTGAGTGCAACTACACCGTCTTTGACAAAAGGTAAGCTGTGGTCAAGCACTTGACAAGTGAACTTCGATAAAAAGCCGAATTGTAAAAAACAGCTGTTCCATACACTATTAGATTTGTGTGAAACAGCTGTTTTTCAATCACAATAATTAGCCCCATAGTTAAAGTTGTTCACTAGACTTAGCTTAGCATTTCTGTTCTAATTAGTCGTTAAAAAAAATACATAGACGCGCATTTCGTTTTTACTAAAAACAAGCTAGAAACAGTTTTTTTTAATAATGTGATTGGAAACAAGAGAGAAATAGTTTTTTTTAAATAGTTTGATCAAATTCATTCTTGGACGGTTGTAAAACAAATAAATATCGGTGGACATTTTTCACACAGCGCCATCTGGCTCCAAACTAAGCAAAGCTTGTAATATGGAAACCAGATAGCTGATAGAATACTTATATACAGTTTGCTCTGGGTGGGGATCGAACCCACGCCCTACAGCTCTGAAGGCAGACATGCTACCAACTGAGCTATAAGGCAGTCAAGTTAATAGATGTTACGTGATAGTCCACCTCGAAGGACGATTGTGCCCACAGAAAAACGAAAGCCCTACTTCTTAGGTAGAACGGCTGTCAAAATAATGTTGTAAAGTAATTGTATGGAAAACCGCTGTCGCCAGTTTCACACGTAATTGTATAGAAACTACGACGAAAAAATGCCAATCGTTGGTCGCGCATTTGAAGTAAAACGCTAGAAATGCCATTTTGCAACAGATTAAAATGGATCTAATTACGATGCAATGTGGTTTCATATTTATTTATTTGCAACTAAGTGTACAGAGGTCTTAAATTATAGTACATTATGATACGAGTGTGCTATGTTGGTCATTACACTAGAGGCGGTATTATGCGCGCGAGCCGCAGGCGAGCGCGATAAGGAAGCCGAGAGCGTAATGACTAATAGCACAAGAGTTCCATACGACTGTTTTCGTCACACTTGCGAGGAAAAAACAATTTTTTTTTGATAATAATCAACCACACAGCGAAAATGTCAACAAACATTTGCGGAAATGGCGCTCAAATCAGTAATGCGCGCGCAGGTTGACATTTACTTCAGCGGCATAAGAACTCTTTGCTGGTATTACAAAAAAACTGTAAGTATTACCCGGCTATATTAAGAGTGCTTCGTATACGTACGTCTAATTGCAGTCACGTACAAACTTGACTTTACCGGGTTATACCTATTATAGTACAAGTGCCGTAATGTAAAGTAAAAAGCACGCGTGTATAATAGCTTGGATTATGAGCCTAAAAGCGATGTAATAAGATCTACTTTACGAGCAAGTGTGATGAAAAATATATTATGCACTTTCAGACTTAGGTGCCCTTGTCGGGCATTGCAAAACATTAACATAGACGCAAAACGTAGGTTTGGTTTCCTACGCGTCTATTTAAATTGTCTTTTTGAGTATTCTCAGTTTAAAAACATGTATATTGGTAGAATTGTCATTAAGCGCATTTACACCTAATGCCGGCTAGCGCGGCCCGTCGCATGTCCGTTCTATTCAGTGATCGGACCATATCCACCACGCTGGCCCAGTAGCGTGGTGGATTCACTTACAGTATATGTTTGTCCCATGGAACTGCTGGGTCAAAATAGTAGCAGTTGTCCCATCAAGGGACAACACGATGGGACTAGTGGGATCGGAGGCGCTAAGGGCGCCGAGGGCTCATTCGCCGTCCAGGCATTTGCCGTTTTGGCATTCGCCGGCAAGCCGCCAAGGGTCAGGGGGCGACGAAGGCGCCCCCTGACCCTTGGCGGCTGGAGCGGCCGCTCTGTTCGCCCTATGGACGGTCCGACCCTGAGTGGGATAGACTCTAAATGTATATATATATATATATATATAGTGGGAGGCCTCCCTACGCTGCGTCTTCCGGTTCGCGGTCGCCACTCAAGAACCTTTCTTCCCCATCGGTTGTCAGTTCTTCGAGCGATGGGGCCTGCCCACAGCCACTTCAACTTGCAAACCGTGCGAGCTATGTCGGTGACTATGGTTCTTTGGCGAATATCCTCGTTCTGGATTTTAATAATATGCCGATCAAGTTTATAAATATAGCCTATTACAGTATATAAAGTTAAATGTTGTTATAAGCTATATTTTTTGTCACCTATAGACGTCAGAGTCGTTAGCGTACAGGGCCCGGTACCTAGCGCTTACTGACATCGGCGTTAAAAAGGTTAAGCCTTAGCCATAATCGTTTCAGCAGGGGTATTCACAACTCAATCGGAAAGCTTTCCGTTCGGATCCACAATCTCCGTCTCCGTCTCTGTCATCCTGAATGTATATGACAGGGACGGAGTAAATCCGAACGGAAACCTTTCCGATTGTGTAGTGAATACCCCTGCAAGAGGAAAACTGAAATGCGCGTCTGTTATAATTTTAAAACACTGGTAAAGGTAAAAGCATTTCTTTAGAAATAGTTGTAGTAGGTATAAATATTTTTAATGAGGTTGTTGATTTTGTATAAAAAATAATAAAAATGTGATTTTTATATTAAATTCTTTGATTTTTGATGCTTATTATATCTTAGCAATTGTGTAATCAAATATCTTGAAAAGGAAACTTTTTTACTCTTCTAGCAATACTATGCAAATAGTGGCTTTTTATTCATTAACCGCCTTACTTAAAAACGCCGCACAAACTTAGTCACTGCTTAAAGTTATCCGTCTTGTTCTTGCACGAGACAGTTCACGACAGAGAGAAGTTGACAGAGCATCTTAAACAGTGATTAAGTTTGAGCGGCGTTTTTAAGAAAGGCCGTAAGTGTCGACTGACGCGCACGAGTGCGGGCATGTGATATAATGTGGTGAAACATTACTTTTTGTGTTGTTTCCAAAACTCCGAAGAAGCTTGTAGTAGTGTTGCGACGACTTTACTAAGGCATGATTGAACTTAACCGTGACTATGACTCATTTAAGGAGAAAGAAGGATCGATGAAGAAATATGTAGTCGGCTGAAGGACTAGTCTCCATGGCCATGAACAATTTTAAAACAAACAATCAATTATTCATCCAATCATCTTTCTCGAAATCTTAAGGCCCGTTTGCTTGCACTTTTTTAGAATTTAGTACGAGTTATAGCATATGAAACACGTTTGGTCAATAACTGATTAGTGCTAGTGTCAATGTTCAAACGTGTTTCATACTAACACAAAACAGATAGGATACTGGAGTTTTGGCGGGAACAGAAAAATCATGTCGCTGCATTCTATTATTTTCTTAAACTTGTGTTTTATTCGCGAATGCATGATCAAAAATGGTGGTGTTTTATTCATTGAGTGTTGAATTACATGCACGAATGTGGGCAAGTGATATAATGTGGTGAAACGTGTCTTTTCGTGTTGTTTTCAAAACTCCGTAGAAGCTCATAGTAAAGTCGCCACAACTTTACTAGGGCATGACTTGGACTCGACTATGACAAATTTCGAGTGACTAACTATGATTTTATGACATATTTGGCTTGATAAAACTACCTACATATACTTGAACATTCAATTATTTGACTCTGCCAGAATGCACAACTTGCGATGCCAATAACTAAGAAAAAAAAAAGATAGGATACTAATCACTCGCACTAATCAATGTCCAAACGGCCAAGTGCTAAGTAAACTATTTGTGATAGTGACTATTACGTAGTATTTACTTACTCTATCAGCCGCACTCAGAGACGTTTAAGGGATACTTAAACTATCACTAAGTAAAGATTTCTAAAAGTTGTCTCTCAGAGTCAGTTAATGATTCATTAGTGAGTTTAATCAACCCTTAACTTTAAGTAGCGCCCAACCCTTACTTAACTATTTAAGGAAAGATTTGATGTTTACGATTGAGGTTATCTTTCTGTTTTCGTGGTGAATTTGTGTTGCTTTGTTGTTGTTTTTTAGAAAAATGTCTGATTTCAGTTTAGTCAGAGTTTATTGAGTTTGTAAACTATGCAAGAAGGGACGTAGGACCGAGGCGGTATTTACGAGATTATACTGATCCCTTTACAAAATATTCAGTCCAAGAATTTCATGCACGATATAGGTTTACACCTGAAACTGTAAAAAGTGTGATATTGCCTTAAATTTTTATGAAATTTCTTATTTTCCTGGAGTGATTGGTTGTATTAATTGTACCCACATCAAAATAAGAAGCCCCGGAGGAATAACTTCAGAAGTGTACAGGAATAGAAAAGGGTGGCTACTCCAGACTTGTTTGACATGACAATGACAATACATAATTTGGAGTTTTGGCGGGAACACGGAAAAATCATGTCGTTGCATTCTATTATTTTCTAAAACTTGTGTTTTTTCGCGAATTAATGATTAATAATGGTGGCGTTTTATTCATTGAGTGTTGAATGCCATGTTGAATAGGCTAGATGACTGGTTTTTTTTTTATTGTCCTATTTAAATGTGGCCCATAAATATAGCTGATTAATGAAAAGAAAATGAAAATCTGATCAAAAATAAGCAACTTATAAGCATTTTAATATCATGCTAGACAGAGAGGCGAAACAGCAAATCGTGACGTCACTTCTCAGTACGCCATATAAATTCTATTCTGACAAGTAAGGCGTGACGTAATTTTTTGTTTTGTGGGAAAGGGACAGAGTTGTCTCTAACAAAAACTTTAAACGCACATATATCAGAACATTATTAACCGATTTAAATATTTTTTTCAATAAACATACTATATTTACTTAAATTCTTCATCAAAGCTATTGGTTTCAACGATTTAAACATCAGTCATCTACCCTATTGCCCACACTCGTGCATGTAGCACGAGTGTGGGCAAGTGATATAATGTGGTGAAACATGTATTTTCGTGTTGTTTTCAAAACTCCGTAGAAGCTCATAGTAAAGTCGCCACAACTTTACTAGGGCATGACTTGGACTCGACTATGACTGGTTTCGTGTGACTGACTGTGATTTAATGACATGTTTGACTTGATTTTAATAAAAGAAACTTGGAAATTCATAAACTTGACACTGGCAGAATGCACAACGTGCGATGCCAATAACTAAGGAAAAAAAATACATAATTTGACATTGGCTGAAAATAATGCCATAGAGAAAAATGTGGAATGATATATTATATTTGTACGCAAAAAAGTCCTTTAACTTTGTCTTATAATCAAATCTGATAGTAAAAGAACTAGTTGTTACCTAATAATGCATTGAATGAGGATTGTGATGTGTTTTATTGTATATTTGTACTAATGGAAATTTACATTTTGTAGTGCGGCAACACAAACGCTATATCGATATTCTATCGATAGAGTTATTCAGAGTCATCGTTGTTTGCCACTCGCGAACGGACGTGCGGTCGAGACGAGTTGTCTCCCGCGCTCCGCAATAGCATCGCGAACTCGAACGGCTACTGTTTGTGACCGAGCCGAACCGGTTACGAGTTGAGCACTCCGCACAGGCGTCGAGTCTCCTCGAAACACCGTGCAACCTGTCTCGCCAGCAAGCTCACCTACACTCAACTATAATAGCTACCTGTTTCGCATACGCGCTATTCAACGGACTTTGCGTTGCGAATAGGCTTGCAGTGCTAACACTACGCGCACGGACTAATTGCGAAAACATACATGCGCGAGTTGCTTACTAGTAGTTTTTCTTAAAACTGACAGATAAGCCGCAAGTGTTTTAGCATAACCTAAAAAAATAATAATTACATCAACAAAAAAAAAAAAAAAACCTACTGTGCCCTAAACTGTAGTACCCACTATGTCTGAACGAACGGAACACCTTCATGAGGAAGGAGTCCCCCCCTCCCCGCCACTCGGTGAAGACCCTGAAAGAGGAACTGTCTGCCGAAATACGTTCTACCCCGAACAGACTATGATCATACCAGTTTCAGCGCCAGAATTACGACACACACAGCGACCACACTCGGTAGAAGATATCCCCAAGTTTATTAGAACCGAAACTGCAAGCCTTCACGGCCACGGTCTCCCGAGTGAGCCCTCCGCGAGGCGCGTAGCACTACCGCGGAGGCGCAGATCGTCTGACGATGAGGACCAACAGGGGGAAGAGAAGAAAATGAAGGTGAAGAAGTCAGCGACACCACCTTCCCCACGACCATCGAAAATCCCGACTCCAAAATTTACTGTGCGCCCAGCACCACGGCCAGGAGATAAAGAGCCACTGCCCCAGCGTATCTCACGGAGGACTGTAACCCCCCCAGCCACACTAGATGAAAATAGGGCTGACCAAAGTCTGGGCACTCCAGAACAGGGAACTTCCTCCATAACAATTACCGCATCCGAAAATTCAAGCGGCTTAGAACCACCAGATGTCGCGGAAGAAGTGGAAGTGATAGATGAATCTGAGCAGGGCGATTCAGCGGCGGAGCACGACTCCACATCGTACGCTATGATTGAGCCGGTCCCTCTATATGCTGCCCCAATGCCGTCTCCACCTTCACCTTCACCACCGCCGCAAGCTGCAGCATCGTATGCAGCTGCCTTGCTATCGCCCCCACCACCGACACAACCAACCAAAACGGGAATTACAACCCCTGCACCGCAATCACAGCCGCCTGCAAAACCCGTAGAAGAGAAATCTTACCCACCGATAATCGTAGAAAACTTCCCGAATTGGCCTATGCACCTGAAAGAAATCAGGAGGAGACTTGGCCATATTCCACATGCGCGACCCCTGGACAAGGGTATAAAATTCATGCCTCGCACGACCGAAGAATTCCGGCTTGTGCAACGCTACCTGGTGGAGGAATCCGAGAGGAACAGTGGTATCCATTGGTATTGCTACAGCATGCCTTCTGAAAAACCTATTAAAATAGCCATCCGCGGCCTTCCAAGTGAGACCGGTCAAAGAGAAATCACTGAAGCCCTTCAAGAGCGTGGTTTCCCGGTGCGTTTTGTTCGCGCCCTGCCTACTAGAAAAGGAAAAAATGGGTCGAGATCAACACAGGGACTATACCACGCGCAATTGGATCCTATCGAGAAAGTCGATCTTGCCCGGCTCTATGAAACCACTGACCTGCTCGATATGGGGACAGTCAGAGTAGAGGCGTGGAAAGGCAGAACGACAGTCCCACAGTGCCATCGATGCCAAGGGTTCGGCCATTCATCAAGTAATTGTCACCGCCCGCAAAAATGTGTGAAATGTGCTGGACCACATTTTGGTCAGGAATGTGACCGGCCGGAAGGCGCACCACTACGCTGTGCCAATTGTGACGGGGCTCACACTGCAAACAGCAGAAGCTGTGCTGTGTTTAGAAGAGAGGCGAGAAAGCGCGATATCAAAGTGCCTGGGCCCTACCGACACCCACAAGAAAGACAAGAAAGGAACTATCAGGCACCTGAGCATCGCGCCCAGCCACCCAATCACCAGGACAGAATCACTGCCCCTATCCCTATCCGGCTCGCTCCTCCAGATCGCGAGTGGGTGTGGCGTCAACCACCGATGAGAAGTCAAACAACTCCTCTACAACCTGCAGCAAACCCAGCCACGAGACGGGACGCACCAGCCCCTCAAAAATCAAGAAGAGGACGACAACGCCAAAGGCAGAAAAAGAGTGAAAATAGAAGACTACCACCCACAGCAGCATCAACTCCATTGCTGCCCGATATGCCACCTGCATTTACCCCATTTGGACCACCAGTGCAATTCATACCTGTAACGCAACGCATAGATGCAGTGCCACCACCCCATGTAGTAAATCAGGCAGAGGAAGTCATCCAAATGACCGCTGATCGGCTCTTTATTGCTACATCGTGCCATCTGCCCCCAAAAGACCCTCCTACCACAAAGCACCGGCCTAAAAGCTCTTGGCAAGTAACAACAGAAACCCAGCCAGCGACAGCATTAGTCGACCATTCACAAAGGGAACAACATGTACAGAATATTTACGCACCTACGCAAGTGCCGCGAACCCCAATGGCTGAGGTGCTCTCGGGACCCTTGTTTGGAGTTGGAACTCCAGCTAAAAATCCCATGACAGGTTTTGCCCCATTTACCTCACAAGCACCACAGCCCCTGAGAATGGAAATTGATCCAAAGTTACAGTCTGAGCGTGTACCTATCACTCGCACAGCTATTACAGGCCACACAGCGCAGCCACCACAAACTACGCATCCGGTTCTCATGCCACATCCTACATGTTCAGTACTTGGCACATCTTTCAGTCAGCCAACAGTCAGCATGGACCACAAACTATGTCTCTCGACCAGGACGACCACAGCGAGCCACGCAAGCCCCACCACCAGGGATTGTGACCGCCACTGCAACCCATCGCCCAGCGAGAGCACAACAAGTACCTCCATCATACTACCGCCTGGATTCGGGATATCAAAATGTGAGGCCTACTGGGGAACCCGTACTTATAATACTGGGGGCCTTAGTAGATCTACTCACAGCCATAGCTGCCGGAGAAAACCTCCAAGTTGCAGCAATGCGCGTACTGGCCAAGCTAAACGGGTGCCTCTATGGATAGTGGCCAAACACGAATTCTCTACTGGAATTCGGGAGGCATACGAAAGAAAGCTTCCGCCCTCCACATACTTGCTCAGTCGCAGGATATTCATGTGATCCTCCTGGGTGAAACGAAATTGCTTCCCAAACACAAATTTCAGGTGCCCAATTACTTTACCTACAGACGAGACGAAATATCTCCTCGAGGACAAGCATATAGAGGCACAGCTGCTCTTGTACGGAGAGACCTCCTGCACGAGGAACTAGAGCTTTTGGAATTCACGACAATACGCACTACAGGAGTCCGATTAAACGTAGCTGGCAAGGAGACTAAAATATATGCCGGCTACCGTCCACCAACAAGCGAAATCAATGTACAGGATCTGCATCGAGTCTTTGATGGAAGGACCCCAACCCTGCTGGCGGCCGATCTAAATGCCAAGCACAGGTTATGGGGATCTAGAGTCATAACGCCAATAGGAAAAAAACTCCTCGAAGATTCGGAGAACCAAAAATATGCTGTTATTGGTCCAGACTCTCCTACCCATATTCCGATGTGCCCAAAATATAATCCGGACGTTCTGGACATAGTCCTACACCAGAAACTCACATGTCCGGTGCATCTGGATGTGTTGTACGACCTGGACGAGCAACATCTGCCGGTTCTTATAACCCTAGGAGCAACAGCAGACTGCACCCTACCAAGACTACTAAAACGCAACACTAACTGGATGAAATTCCAGAGGGAAATAAGCTCCTTGACAGTAGGCCAACTGTGCACGCCCGAGGACATAGAAGCATGTGCGACATATATAACCCAAACAGTTAAAGCAGCTGAGGAGGCTGCTACGACCATGAAAGTACCTGATACTTGGAGAGAGGTGCTGCCAATGAAACTAAAGGCAATGCGCGACCGAAAGCGCTGGCTAAGGAAACAATGGGCTCACACGCGTTGTCCGCGACTGAAACGCGAGCTGAATGTTCTTGCAGAACGGTTTTCGGACGAGGTCAACGCGTGGAGAGGAACTAGTTGGGACAAGCACATAGCCCAGGTGAGCGAAAATCAAGCAAACCTCTACAACCTGAATCGAAAACTAACCCAGGCCAAAGTATCAATTTGCCCACTGCTGGATAGTAAGGGGAAACGCCACTATATAGCGTCTGAAAGAGCCGAGCTAATAGCGGAACACCTGGCAAGTCAATTTCAGCTTCACGAAGTACCTCCCGATGCGAATCCAGAAGTCCACTATCATCACGCTGAAGTCACCAAAAGTGTCCGCGATTTTTTGAACGGCCCATTCCAGCCCTTGAGAGGAGATGACTTTATTTCCCCGGTTGAAGTTTCTCGAGTCGTGAGAGGTCTCAAAGTCAAAAAGGCCCCTGGCAGAGATGGCATAACAAACGCCGTGCTAAGGCAGTTACCAGCAAGAGGAATTGTCTGCCTAACTAGACTCTTCAATGGCATCTTGCGTACTGGCCACTTCCCCTCAGAATGGAAGATGGGAAAAGTCATTGTACTCCCGAAACCAGGTAAAGACCGCCGGCTGCCTTCTAGCTACCGTCCTATCACTCTCCTCCCCCATATTTCAAAACTTTTTGAGCGGCTATTGTTGCGAAGAATCCGCCCCCACCTAAACCCGCGAGATGAGCAATATGGGTTCCGCAGCAGGCATTCAACTACACTCCAACTCACAAGAGTTTTGCACCATCTGGCCGACGAGCACAACAAAGGTTGGCGTACTGTTGGCGTTTTCCTTGACATAGAGAAGGCATTCGATAGAGTGTGGCATGAAGGCCTTATATATAAAATTATGCAAACCACGACACCACCGGCACTTACAAAAATTGTCGCATCGTCCCTGGCTGATAGACAATTCTACGTTTCCGTTGAAGGCGTCGATTCCAAGAGCAGACACATCAAGGCTGGAGTGCCACAGGGGAGTTGTATGTCTCCAGTCTACTACGCTAAATACACTGATGATATCCCTACCTTGGAGGAAGAACATCGTCTTCCGGGTGAACGAGGAGTCACTCTGGCTCTCTTTGCTGATGACAGTGCGTATTTTGCCTCTTCAAGAAAAGCTACTATAGCCACTGGCAGAATACAGCGCGTCCTGAACATTCTGCCAAAATGGTTCGACAGATGGCGCATGGCAGTTAACGTAGGTAATACAGGCGCACTACTTACTGGTGGACAACGTATTCTGCCACCTCCGTTGCAACTACGAGGAATAGACGTCAAGTGGGAAAGCACGGTTAAATACCTGGGCGTCTACATTGACCGGACGTTGAGGATGTGCCCACAAGTGAACCATGCGGTACAACAGGCAAAAGCCGCAAGAGCACTCCTTCGTCCAGTCCTAAACTCGAAACTATCACTGAGAACAAAGGTCGGCATATACAAAACATACATTCGAACCAGGCTGACATACGCGGCACCGGCGTGGTACGCGTTGTGCTCTGAAACCCAAAAGAGGCGGCTGCAGGTCGTCCAAAACGTTACCTTACGTATATGCACGGGAGCCGGACGGTACGTGCGGAACGACGTGATAGCTAGAGACGTCAAGATCGAGACAGTGAGGGAGTTCGTGGCCCGGCTTGCGCGCGGTATGTATGACCGCGCTGACAACGGGCCGCACCCCCACCTCAGAAATATCGCACCGCTGCACACGCGCCCACCGGATGTCAGGTCGAGGCGCGCGCTTCCCCGCGAGATCGTCCTGAGAGACGAAGTGGACGAGGAAAGCGAAAGCAGCCAATCTAAATAAAAAAAAAAAAAAAAAAAAAAAGAACCATTTTAAATGTCGCTGAGAGGCAAACAGAAACGCCATTAGCGACGATGCAATTTCCCCAGGGGTCGTAGCTTCTGGCGCCCGGCCTTGGCAAAGGGGAACAATCCCCGAGGCCAACACTCACCACGCCACAATAGAGGTGGTGGAAGGACCTGATGATGATGATGAGTTATTCAGATGTTGCCTCGCCTTACGGATACTTAAATCTGTCATTAACTAATGAACACTTAAATTCTGTCTCTGGGATGAAACGATAATTAATACACTTAAGGTTACTTAGTTAAGTATCATTTAGGACTAATTTAAGGAACCTTTCTGAGTGCGGCTGTATGATAGTGACGCCTCTGTCCTATTGTTATCTTCCTAGTTTTCTAACTACGTCTTGGTATATCAGAACATTATTAACCGATTTAAATTATTTTTTCATTATACATACTATATTTACTTAAATTCTTCATCAAAGCTATTGGTTTCAACGATATAAACATCAGTCATCTACCCTAATAGGGTAGATGAAACTGAACTTGCTTTCAAAATTTGATAAAGAGCGGATGAACGCTCGTCGGCTATCAACGAACAAATAAAGATATAGGGCCGGATTTAGAGGTGTGGAGGCCCTGGGGCAAAAAAGAGTCATCATCACCATCATGACGAGATGGCAGTCAAACGCCTATAATAATAAATAAAAAAAAAAAAAAAACAGCAGCCAGAAGATTTCCGTACTGCTGGACGAAGGCCTCCCATTTAATAGGGAGGGGTTGCCATAATCTCCACGCTAGGCCTTGGCAGTTATACAATTATTTGAAAATCATTTTTTGAGATACAAATCTAATCTTCTCAGATAACATGCTATTAGGATTTACGACGTTTTTTTAGTAAGTACAATTTATGTGGAGGCCCCAGGCAGGTGCCCCCGGTTGCTTCCCTAAATCCGGTGATGTATACATACAAAAGCTAACTTATTCCTCAGTGACCTTCGCTTTGGTTGGTCAAAAATTAAAGCTCTTATCAAACTATTTCCTGAAAAACGAGCGGAAGGGTGTAATGAAGAATTTTTGTTGATTAAAAATATTTAATCGCCGAAAATCAGATTACCAAACCAAAGCAACACATCTTCACCATGTTAAATAGGTACAAGTTGCAGATACTATATTCCCAAATTGAGTTCAACAGCATTTAGCACTAAGGTTACACAAACAATGCATAAGTTTCTTCAAGAAGTTCAGACAATCATTGCAAATGCAACCGGCAACATCGCACAATTCACAAAAGATCTCCGATATGCGCGTATCGTTTTTAATACAAAACAATCTTAAGATCTCTTTAAAATACTCTGCTAGCAAGCAACAGCAAGCGCAGCAGTTGGCCTTTGCGCTTTCGTTTATCACACATATAGAAGACGTAGCTTTAGATCTCATCCCTTTAACTTTTTTTCGTTGAGGTCTGGGTTCGCAAACGGAGTCGGGCACAAAGCATTTTCCTTTTTTCTTATGGCAACATTTATCTATGCATTGCTCTTTAGGACAACATTTTTCTTTGCACGGATCGGTGGGACAACACTGTTCTTTGGCCGGTTCTTTGGAACAACACTTTTCTTTAACTGGTTCTTTGGAACAACACTTTTCTTTAACTGGTTCTTTGGAACAACACTGTTCTTTGGGTTCTGGAGGACACGGGTCAGGTTTCTTTGCTGGACATTCTGCGGTGCAGGGAGATTTTTTACGTCGACACATTTTTTTTTTCGCCTGGCTTGGTTTCTCTTGCTTGGTTAAGGGGCAATCGTCTGCGGGACAACACTGGTCCAGCTTTGAAAAGTCTTCAACATTGGGTCTTGAACAAGGCTTTAGACAGAGAGACACCTGGGATACTTTCCCTTCTGTATTAGAGTTCTCCGTGTGGAACAGTTGGAGATTGTCGACTAGTTTTTTGATTATGTTGTGGCAAGACTCCTGTTTCTTGCATTTCAGTTTGTGGCTGGATCTGGATAGACTGGTGACTAATTTGGCAACATCGGCGGGTTCTCGGTTCTCGTCGGTCTTCAGAACTTTTGCCAATAACTGCTTACGGTACTGAAGACAAAATGATTAGTTAGTTTTCACGAGAATCGGTATCTTGCCGTTATCAGTGCAAGGGCCGATCCAGCTTTTAAGTCAGGGGGGGTCATATAGTTGAGAAAAGCTATCAGTAGTTGACCTACACCCATCCCGGCATTGAGATTTTTTTCCCGGAAAGAAGAAATAAAACACTGACATAAACTCTAGTTAAATCATCCCGGGGGATGGCCATATCAATGTAGCCATGGTATAACGGTATCTCGTCGGTAACCTTTAGGTAGAGGGGTACCTACGCCTTGGATTTCCAACTCAAATGGCCTATTTGCAAAAAAATTGCTGAAATGGTCAATTGGAGATGCTAAATAAGCTGCATACATAATTCTCTTCTACTTTTTGTGGAGGACGAACTATAAACACGAATAAAAACAAATTACAGTTCATATGAAACACACTAAAACTAGCAACACATACAAAGGGTATAATGGTCAGTGATCTTACACCTTTTGGCAGAGGGGTACAGCTTGGCTTGCCACCTCCAAAAAATGCTAAAAGCACGGCGAGAATATTGGCGCGTTCCTTCGCTTGGACACGGAAACCTTACCTTAGAACTCCAGCAAATATCCTTGACCGTGCCCATGCTCAATCACATGGAGTTTGTAAGCGCGAGACGCATTATTGGTTTTCCTGGTATCACGATAAATTTTATTTCTCCATAAATTATCTGACAGTTTGATAGCTGTCACAAGTGAAAGAACTCTTCTTAATTTGTCTAATGTCATTCTTAAAAATAAAATGCTTATACAACAAAGAAATCTAGTAAATTTCTCTGTTATACAATGAGGTTTCAATAGGTTATAATGCGACGATGCATTTTGGGAACATTATTAGGATTCCTTACGCAAAGGGCTTGGTGGATTTAGCTCCTGTCACTGGCAAAAGGTGAGCTGCAAGAAGACCCAATTATTAATGCTAGACGCTAGAATCCTCACCTCTGAAAACTTCATGAAAATCGGTTTTGAAAATGCAAATATTTTGTCAATAATTAGTCACCAATGTAACCTGCCTTTTTGTTAGATAGCTAATGAACCTGCCTATGATATGGGTTGTATCTTTTTTTTTTTTACTTTAACAAGCAGTCTGTTGAAACTGTCACGAACACGTGTTGTTTTTTAGGTTAATGCTAAAATAAGTGCCCATTTGACCACGAGCTCGCCTGGCTACCACGGCTTTTATCTTAACGAGACGAACTTATGTACATGTGTGATGGTACGGAACTCTCAGCACGCGAGTCAAACCCGCACTTGACCGGTTTTATCGCTAATATTAGAGAATCACAACTTTGTCTTTTGGGATAAAAAATAAAACACCATTTCCATAATAATCTTCGAAATAGCATAATATATTTAAAAAAATCACGTTACAAAACCATAACATAACGTACTTTAAGCTATAACTTATTACTAAAAATTGCTATATTAATTAATAATTATTCAAATATCCGTTGATTTTGTGACCGGGTAATAAGGAGAACTGTTAAACTGCTAAATAAAAAACATATAAAAGCACTCTAAAAGTTACTAAAATATAATTATGTAATATAATTTCATCGCACATAGTTAATTAAAATTTAAACAAATCATTAAAGTTATGGAAAGTCATAATAAAATTAGTAATTTCCGTCCAATTTTTAATAAAAAATTAAAATATCTACGTAATAAAACTTTAATAATCATATAAAATATCTATTGGCTTACAGTTTAACAGTTCCCATAAAAAAATGGGTAATGTAATAAAAACAAAAAGTCAATTAAAACTAATAATAAATTTATTCATAAAAATACAAAAGAATGCGTATTTCATTGAAGTCATAATTAGATAAAAAAATATACGGGGGGCGTTTCCAATCGCTATTTTAGTTCGCCTAGAATCCGATTATAATTGATTTTAAGCCCCGTTTATGAATGCAGCTCAAAATAAAGTAAACATATTGCAAATGTCATTACTTAAACAAATGTTTTTTTAAATTATTTTATAGAATTACGTTTGAATGCAATTTTTTTTTGTTAAGAATTATTTTGACATTTTAAACAAATTTGTGTCAATTGTCATGGCATCACTTACCTTTAAAGTTGAATATTAACTTGAATGGTATTTTTATTGTAGCAAATTTTAATATAATAATAGTTTTACTTTTTAACCAACTGTGCTAATTCTAATAAAAATGTCAAATGTCATTGAATATTTAATCTATTTGTCAAAATTTCATTTTGTTTTGAGCGGCACAAATAAGAAACGAATCAACTTGTCATTTTAACAACGCTAGACTTAACTAGGTAATGTCAAATTGATATACGGAGTCCGGAATAGCAAAAAAATAACATTAAATTACAATGGACCCCGTATTAAAGTAAGATTTAGATTATGTTTGGTTTAACCATTGTGTCACAATTTTTTGGGTTATCTGTTAGTATTGAAGATCTTGATTAGGCCTTATCAAAAACCTGCAGGCGGCCTAATAGCTCTGACATTAAGACTAGCCACTTGGCCAATAAAACATGCAAATTACATTATTATATTTTAAATTTAATTTCCAACGGTGAATTTTTTTAACTCTTCGATTAGCCAATTTTAGATCTCCGAACTTGTTGATTATGAATCCTAAAATCGTGACAGTAACGGTCAAACCAAATTAAAAAAAATAGGGACCGAATAGTACAAAAGGAAATAAGTTAAAACATTCTACGTAGGCTAGCCAATCTTACATTTACATAAGTGCTAACATATATTATATTTTGTTTTTATATTTTAATAATAGCTAATTTTGGGTTACACAAAAATATATCCTTTAAATCTAGTCGGAAATGACAGTCATATTCATAATTTTAGTAATAATAGAGAAAATGTAAGGCGCGCATAATTTATCATGGATGATAATGTTTTTTTTTAATCACGACACAAATTCCACAAGTTTATAAGGCTAGATATCCATCAATTTCCGTGCAAGCACGGGTTTTTACCAAACGTGACATTATGCCATTTGCCGTATACAAGATCAGTTAAATAGATCCCAAATGCAACTTTAATTATTTGACGGAGAAACCAGTCTTTTGTGGGCTATAAATGACAAATGTCACCGATAAAAGCCGTTCCACGAATTTTTCGTGTGGTTTTCAGACAAAATGTATAAGCTTCATTATCAGACATGAAATTTGTGTATGAGTTTCATACATGAAATTTATGTTATTCTGTATAAGAGGAAACATTTTTGTGTAACCAAATAGTAAACTATTTTAATTAATAGTAATTCAAGCACGAGTGGCATAAGGGCCGATCCACACTGGCCCCGGAGTAAAGCATTACATGCCAGTATTTTATAAGTAAAGAATGCACCAAAGTATTGCTAAGTACGATTTTTGAACGAAAAAACTTGTACTTACGCGATTTTTGCACGAAATATATTATAACGTCAAAATGAGTATTTTTATCAATTCCAAAAGTAATTAAAGGTATGCAAGTTTTAAGGTTGTACTAAAATGAAATTAATAAAAAAAAAGGTGTCCAAAGCTGCCTAACCTTTTTCGGCCAAATCGTACTTAACACTCAGAAAAAAAAACTAAAATTACGTAAAGTAATAAAAAAATATTTGTTTCGACATAAGTTGGTTGGCAAGTTACAATTTAAAAAAATATACCAATCGCATAAGTCAAAATAAATAATAATATAGGTATCTTGCTGAATAAAAAAATCTATCAAATAGCATAAGTTTTTCTCCTAATCGCTTGTGAGCATTTCACTCGTCATATATTGCTCATAATATGAGCATTTTAAATCAGCGCCATCTATTATCAAAAAGAGCAAGTTAATTATAGAATTTCATCTGACAGAGATGGATATAGACTTTCTATAAGAGGGAAAGAGTTAGAATAACACTACAGCCAGTGCACCAAACTTAAAAACGCCAATTGGTGGGTTATAATTACTTAAAAACGAGGTTTTCTAAAATTTTCACTTACATTCTCGACCAAAAACTTTACATTTGGCCTAAAAGTGACATTTTTAAATAGAAAAGCCCATTTTTATTGCCAAAAGTAACAGCAGCGCTATTTTGAGCGGCGTAGCGACCGCCATTTTAAGTCCGCCATTTTGAATCACATCAACTTACGTCAAAATTACAACAATTATATTGAAATAATAGGATTTTCATTTTAGATAACCTTTTTAAATTCAGTGTATAATATTAATAATTTATTTTGTAAATAATTCAGTTGATTAACATGAATAATATCTCACCATCACGTCTCAAACGAATGAGCGCCTGCAGTGATGACGTTGTTACGATACTCAGTTCTGGGAACCGTCAATCGTCATGGGCAGATGTTATCTCTTGTATTGTATGTCGTATTGCTTGTGTCTACAGATCAAAAAACAGAAGAACCCGCAGGAACCAACTCATACTGAGCATACTGCGTATTTGATTGCTCAAATATAGAATCCTGAGCGTAGCGAGTGTTTCAAAAATACGAGACGCAGAATAAAAATTATAAAAATATATATTGGGGGGACATTTATTACACACAGCGCCATCTAGTCCCATACTAAGCAAAGCTTGTATTATGGAAACCAGATAGCTATAGAATAACTTTGCTGCGAAACACAACTTTTCACCTCAGCACAGCGAGGAAAATGCTAGGTGTAAGAAAAACAGCATTTAACGAATAGGCTAGATGACTGGTTTTTTTTATTGTCTTTTTAAAACGTGGCCCATAAATATAGCTGATTAATGAAAAAAAATTTAAAATCTGATCAATAATAAGCAACTTATAAGCATTTTAATATCACGCTACACAGAGAGGCGAAACAGCAAATCGTGACGTCACTTCTCTGTACGCCATATAAATTGTATTCTGACAAGTAAGGCGTGACGTCATTTTTTGTTTTGCGGGAAAGGGACAGAGTTGTCTCTAACAAAAACTTTAAACGCTCATATATCAGAACATTAATAACCGATTTACATTATTCTTTCAATAAACATGCTATATTTACTTAAATTATTCATCAAAGCTATTGGTTTCAACGATATAAACATCAGTCATCTACCCTATTGTACGCTTTTATCTACTTTTATCGATTCGGCATTATGTACCGCTTGCACTAACTCTGTAGGTGTTAAATTTATATCTCGCTGCTAGACTGGCTCTTATATTATAATTTTTATTTGATTTATGTTCGGCCCGGCTCGGCTGTCGTTCAGCCAGTGACTAACTGTCATTTTGTATTTATAGCTCTCAATTTAGAGTTGCTATTTGTTTGCTAAAATGTTCCAGTTTTATCGCATTGTTCGGCGATATCTTCTGTTTCTATGACCATTGTTGTTTCTATGACCATTGTTGTTTCTATGACCATTGTTGTTTCTATGATCATTGTTGTTACATAAAAAAGGTTACATAAAAAATCCAATATGGCGGCCGCGTCATAAATACAGCGTGTACTATTTCCACACGATTATGTACACCCCACGGTAACTACACACTGTATAAGCTGACACGAGTGACGTTACGTTGTATAACCGTTTACGCACTTCCGGAATTTAATCTTAAACATTTATTTAAAAAAACAATTACAAAGTATTCTGAAAGCGAGATGGCAGTGGGGAGTTGTGTTTTATACCTGCAATAGAAAATGTATTATTAATAAATAAGTAAGTAAGTAAGTTCGTATAGGCTGAGTGGCCAGCCCTAGTGTCAGAGTTAATGTGCCGCCCGTAGGCCTCTGACATGGCTGACGGTTGTTGTTATAGAAACTAGGACAAACAACCGGGACCAACAATTTAACGTGTCATCCGACCCACGGTAGCGCTCAAAAATAAATGCCACTCACGGTCACCCATCCGAAGACTGACCGGACCGTCCGTTGCTTAACATCGGTGATCGTTTAGAATCACCGAGACAAGCTACGCCACGAGCGCTACATTAATAAATGAACTAGTGATTCGCAACGAACTGGTACCTCGCAAGCCTCATATCTTCAAACCGCTTGACCAATAGGGAATATGACAAATTTTTGTTTTATTTATACGGGAATAAAACGCGCGCGCGTCTGGCTCTGTTTTCACTCTTTGAAAAAGGATGTGATCGAAACTATAGTCGGAGTATCCGATTTAATTAAACGTGAGTATTCCCGTATAAATAAAACAAAAATGTGTCAAAACCACGTCCGTTTTCATAATAAAATAGGGAATATGCATTTTTTTTAATTGACACATAAAAAAGCTGACACGCATAAATCATCGAATTTATTTTAATATGTGCACAAATAACGAAGTTTTAAACATTTTAGTTTCATGTTATACACGGAGGGCACTATACTAGGCTTATGACGTCAAAGTTTACGATTCCAAACAAATTCTATACTAGCACGTGTTTTGCTAGAAAGGGACAGATGACTCCCTCCCAAATAATTTGAACGCTTATATTTCAGAACTTTACCAGCCGATATCAATATTTTTTTCGATGTAAGCATTAGATTCAGTTAAACTCTCCACTTATCCTAATTCCATGCATATTTCCTATTGTCAAAAAAAGGTGGATCGTCGCATTGTAACCTATCTGCTTATCTGATTGAAACCTCATTGTTTGAAGCAATTTATTTTTAAGAATGACATTACAATACAATACATCTTTATTGTACAACAAAAGTAAGATCTAAAAAAAAAAATAAGAAGATTAATTTCACTTGTTATTTTTAATAATTTAAACTCATGCATATTCCCTATTGGCGGAGTAATAGCGTAACATACATGAAAAAAAAACAGTCTATTTGAGAACCATTCTTTGTGAAGTCGGTTGAAAATGATGTCCGTTGTTAACGCAACACCCTGTATAATACGTACATCTAGGCGGGCTGCGGCGTGCTGGACTTGTCCTTCTTCTTTTCCTTCTTCTTCTTCAAGAAGGAAGGCGTCCGCAGGCCCTTCTTCTTTTTCTTATCCTTCTTGGGAGAGTCCTCGGTCGAAACCTCCTTTGACGGAGACCCCTGAAAATTGAATTTGCTTGTAACATTAAATTAAATTATTTATTGATATAAAAACGTATGGGGGCACATTTATATTTACGTCACAAAATTATACAGAAATTTATTTACATTGAAGATACATAAACACATAATAAAACTTGTTACAAAAAGGTTCAACAATACTGAAGGGTATGTATGTACTCATCATTATGAAATATTTTTACTATGGGGCCAACATTGAAATCGCGAAAAAAAACAGCTGTTCCATACAAAAAGGTTCATCGATCTTGGACATAATCTATGTTTTTTTAAGTCGGTTGAAAACTAACCTCTTTACTGCTGTGCGAGAAGGTGCTCTGGTGCGCGTCCGAATGGTCGCCGTTGACGGTGTGTTCGCCTGGACATTATAAATACTGCTGTTAGATACACACAACAAACTTACATATAACATAATATAAGTAGGCGATTCATTTTTATTTTTATGGGATTACTATCATAATTCAAATTCAAATAATTTATATTCGAAAATAATAATAATAGAAGACATTGTTTATTTTTTTGTCCAAAATAAGAATCACATTACGATAAATACTTAAATTACGAGTAAAAAAAAATGCGTTAATAACATTGAGCTAATATCTATAGAGTCACAAACGCGCCAAAACTCAGCGCACGCTATGCAGTGCGCCGGCTCTTTAAATGACTTGAACTACGATAACACAAACGCCCAAGCATACATGAACACTACACAAGCGACTTAACGTCTAAATTCGAATAATTGTGAACTATATAATGCACATATAGGTATGTACAACGGCACTCGGATGTTTTTAGACTGTTTTCACTTAGAGATTGCGACTCTTTAGATATTAGCTCAATGATTAATACATTATTATTTGTTCGTCGTCGTCAGCCATAAAACGTCCACTGCAGGATGAAGGCCTCCCAATAGAGAGGTGTTGCCATAATCTCAACGCTTGGCAGGGGGCTTGGGGATCGCAGAATGCTCCCCACCGTTAACCGAGAGGACGCTGCTGCCCGTCCTCTGGTGAGTCTGGTCAGGATTATTTGTTAATAGTAAAAAACTTATTTTTTACATGATTTTGTCTACATGTGATCATGCATCTGGTCCAGCTCACCATAACATTGTACTGTCATCAGATTTATGCTATGCCTAATAGCTCAGTTGGTAGCATGTCTGCCTTCAGAGCTGTAGGGCGTGGGTTCGATCCCCACCGAGGGCAAACATTTATGTGACGAACATAGATGTTTGTCTGGGTGTATTATGTATTATGAGTAAATAATTTTGGATAAAATTTTACTGTTAGCCTTTTTCTACATTAATATTTTACAGCCAGTTCTGAAGGCTTTTTAGTTGAAAGATCTAAATTAACAGAAGATCTTGCATTGTCCTTATCTAATAGAGTGCAATGATAAAGACAGCTTGATGAATGATAAGTTTATGTTTATCAAATAAATAAAAGCCTCAAAAATTGGTTGCTATATAGCTCGGCAAAAAAGTCTATAAATGGAAAGTTTTTTCTCTCCTGGCAACACTGTGGATTATCACGAATACACCCAATCATCTTCCTCCGACGACAGGGTTGCTAGTATTTAGGACTATGTGCCGATAATGGCGCTTTTATACATTTTAACCCTTTTCGCCAAGTTATAGGAATAATTAAAAAAATACCTGTAAAAAAGTCCCGATACTTACTTCTAGTAATAACTATGAAGCGTTTCTCCCGAAACCACCCAACGGCTTGCCATGCGAGATGCGAGTGCACAAAAAGCGGTGTTGCCAGTCACAAACAAAAAAAAACCGAGCCACATTGTATTGCCATAGACAATATAAAATATTGAAAAAAAAACTGTTACTTCGATAAATAACATCTTAGGGTTTTATCTTCGACTTTAACATCCCGTGAGCTGTGGTCAGACGCATTCGGCCATTACTAATCCGAAAAAAGGTCATTGTACCCATCATTGTAAACAACTTTAACTAAGGGGTTAACCCTGAAATTAAAAAATAATATCGACTGTTCCATAAAAAAAAATTAACACGCCCGAACAAATGAACGGAACAACTATTTATTTCGCGATTTCAGGATTAGTCTCATAGTAGACGTTTTTCGCAAGAATAATTATGATAACTTCCCTTCGGCATAGTCCTACTCCGAGTAATCTTGTACAATTACAATAGAATGTGGCTCCCGCAAAGAAAAAACAAATGCTTATTAGTAAAAAAAAAGATAGGTTAGAGAGGCTGTGCCAAAATTTGTGGCCGCTCTGAACTGGTCACATTTGCAGCAGTCTAGACTTCTAGATTGGTATGTGACCACGTATAAGGCGGCCAATAATTTAGCCACAGTTACACATGGAAATGAAACAATTCTGTACAAAATTAAGTGCACTTTAATGCATAACATACATGCGTGTTAAAACATTTAAAAGGAACATAAAATGTTTCATAAGTTCGGGAAAATATGAAAAACGAAATAAATATGTTTTAAAACTTTGTATGCTACAAGACTGCAAGGAAAAAAAGTTGCAACATTTTCAGTAAAATTCATTTTAGGGTTATAATGTGAAAACTGATATATGTATTTTGCAGCCCAAATAAAATAAAATGTTATATCCAGAGTTCCGTGAAACAATAGTATTAAGCCAAGAGGAGTTATTTTACTCACTAATAACGGCTTAATAATACCGTTGCGCGTAAACCAGTAACTATAAATCTTTAAATCTCTCATTTGCACGCCTCTTCAGGCATAACATGAAGCTCATATAATTTAATGTCAACAAACGCATGTTTTTACTCGTGTTCAATGCAAATAAATGAATCTTTATCTTTATCTTTATATTTATTTCGTTCTGCATATTCAAATAGCATATTTTTTTACATTTAGCGTGACATTAAAAACAATCACAAAATGTAAGTTTCATACACGCAGTGTATGAAACTTAAAATAATAACACCAACAAAAAATTAACATACTCCCAAAAAAATTATGATAATGTAAAGATATTCTTAATCACGACGGTACCCGTAGTATAATATATTCTTTTTCACTTACCTTCTTATCAAAATTAAAAAATCTTATTAAAATGTAAAATATACGTTATCAGTGGCAACTGCAGCGAATTCAAATCTACAAACATCCGAATTAGTGCATATTTTTTTCTTTAGTTTAACGTTTAAATCTTGTCCTGAAACTGCATTCAGAACCACCGGAGGACGAGCAGCAGCGTCCTCTTGGTTTACGGTGGCGAGCATTCTGCGATCCTCAAGCCGCCTGCCAAGCGTGGGGATTATGGCAACCCTCCTATTAAGGAGGGTAACAACATCTATAGTCAACATAATAACCCCCTAATTATCTTGACTATAGATGTCGTTGGCGTATAGGGCCCGCTAGTGCTTGTCGTGTATCTATTGGCGACATTCGCATTTAAAAAGGTAAAAGATAGAGGCAGTTATGTCTCTGTTTGTGCCAAAGTTGAAATGTTTCCACTTCTCTATCTTTTAGTCTATCTCATATAAAAGAAGAATAAAAGAGTGTTTAAACAATATGGACCAGCTGATTTTTGATTCGCGTTTTCTGGGTTGCCGCCATAGTAATATTGTTCGCAATTATACGTACTATGAACTCTTTTTGGATTCGTACTGCCATTCTTCGTATAATGAGTCCCTTTCAGCATAACAGGTTCCGAATAACGCAGTATTTCAGATAAGGCAAATAGTCCAATTGTGAAAATATTTATACCGAACTTATTCTAGTAGCGTCCAAATCGCTTGGATCGAAACTTTCGGACATTCTGAACTTCGATATTATTCTGTAAAAGAGCGTATCTTCGAATGGAGGCCATGAACTGTAAAGTCTTTGCTTCCTATGGACTTTGTAAATAAACCTCTTCTGAGGACTTTCCAGGTTAAAAGATTCACAAGTTTTGTAGAAATCTGAACTGGGCGAAGTAAACGCGACCGGCGAGTTTTGGGAAACCAACCCGTCCATATCTTGTGACCTATGCAAAGTGACAGCTTCTGAAGCCAACACTTGCATATCTGGAGATTCAGGCACGCGAGTGTTTCTAGATGTATCTCCTCCAACATATTCGATATTGTGTTGAATTTCAAATCGCTCAGCATCAAGTTTTTCGTTCTCTGTATCTTCGGTATGAATCAACACTGACCGATTCCTAAACCTTTGCATTTTCTCACTTTTATGATTTTCGCTGTCATTTTCGAAGTTGACTCCGTAAAAGCTCGGTATTGCATCGTCTATTCTTGTAGCTTTCCGCCAAACTCTCTGAGTTACACTATCGTTAAATGTTCTGTTTACATCATTTGCATTGCTTTCATCAAATGATATCCAGTATTTTATGCCTCCGCTGTTTTCGGTCTGTGACATTGAAATAACTGATGCCCGCTTCACGAAAGGAGATCCTAATATGGTGTCGTCATTTTCATATAGAACTGTCAAGTCTTGACCGACGAAACTGCTGTTAGGGTTTCTTATAGGCGATTCTGTGCAAGATTCAAATACCATGCAACCCTTTTCGGGTGACGAAGATGTGTGAACGAAAGCCATATTCATCCTGTCATTATTTTCAATGAAAGTTTCGTTCAAACTGCTTTGATCTATACGTAAAGTTCCTTCCGCGTCCGTGTCAATTTTAATTTTATTTATGGTTGAGTCCAAATCTTCTTCTGAACAGATATTGTAACTATTGTAAGTTTTATTGACCTCCTGATAACTATCACGTTCTGAGTTTTCCACAAAAGTTTCGTTTAAAATATGCCGAGTGTAAGTAATTAGCTTATTGGTGTTTTCGTCTTCATCATAAGATATGTTATTAAATAATTTACAAACTATGTCTTCAGTTATTTCGATGCTGTTTTCTGACAGCTCTCTGCATTCTTCGTCGTCTGTAGACGAATCATTCGCGACATTTTTTTTAGAGTCGACATCAACATTTACATTCAGATCTCGTATATCTTGTTCGTTTATCTCTTCGATATTATTATTATTCAGGTCACCTTCAGGGCCTTCATTGACGTAACCAGAAACGTTGAATAGGCTGAAGTTATCAATAGAAATGCTATACGAAACATTTTGGTTCGTCTCGTCGCTGTTTTGGATAGTACAATCCTCCTTTTTGTTTTCAGAAACATCACTTTGAAACGTTTCGTATAATTCAGCATTGCCAAATCGACTATAGTTGTCACTTTCATCAATGCATTCATGTAGCTCTGAATAATCAATATTTGACTGGAAATGCTCTTGGTCTTTTAAGTCTATATTTTCTTGGGCAGTATCGCAATTTACTAATCGCTCAAATTGAGCATCCCCTCCACAGCTTGTGGAAACGTTCTCAGCAGATTTGTTTCTTATTTCTTTTTCAATGTTATCACGAGAGTAAAATTCAATTGGTCGATATACTAACTCAGCATTAGTGACTAATAATTCGTCTTTAAGTTGGTCTTCCAGATCGTAATTGACTTTTTTCTCGTTTATTGTTTCTAGAACATTTTCATCAATACTCTGCCATATATTCCGAGTTGTATAGAGTATATCCTCTGGATCAACAACAGTGACTACCTTTTTGGTAGTTTTCTTCTTGTTTTTGTTATTATTAGAAATGTATACAACTCTGTCGAAAATGTAATAGATCAGACTCTCAGTAATTTTTAAAGATTCGGTGACACCACTATCACTTGCTTCAGTAAGAATAGTTTCGTTTAGCTGTAAATTGGATTCTATGTCTTCTACGAGTTTAGTTATTGAAAAGTTTTCATCATTATTATCTTCAGATAAACTAGGACTTTCTGTGGTATTTAGTTTTTCTATTAGCTCTTCATTTACTTGTGTTTCGCCTGATAGCGGGCTGGCAACTACTGTATTTGTTTCATCTGCGAGCATAACACCATTGCAATCTTGAATAACTTTTTGTAGTTTAATTTCCCAATCATCATCAGCATTTTGGTTTACTTGTGAATTGACATTATTACAATCTACTTTTATTTCTTTTACCGCTACCTCATCTTTAGTTTTGTTTTCTATACTATCATGAATTGCACTTCCTTTATCCATCAAATGGAAAAAATCTTTATTGACGTTGTCATAATCTATTCTATTCAATAAACCAATTATGACCTCAAAAACAGCTTCATATTTTTCGAATTCATCAGTTGAATCAAGTGTTACAAGTTCGATTGTTGAACTTTCCACGCTGTATCCGATAGAACTCTTTCTTTGGTCTGAAAGTTTGGTTTTATCGTTCACCGAGTTATTAATAGCTTCGTTGTCATATAGAATGGCTTTGACGTTATCTTGATTTTTGGGTTTCGTTGACATCTCAGCTGCATCTTTCGCACTGTCATTGCACCGTTCTTTATAATCAATAGCTACATCTTGCATGTCCGTATCTCGTTTACTGTCACTTATTGACAAATTGCTAGAGTTATCACCGTAAGAGCTTTTGGATTCTTCCAAAATTGGTTCTAGAATTATTTTCGCTGCGTCTCTTGGCTTTTGAGGCGATTTCTTCGGGATGTTCTCATTACGTCTCATATAATCATCACAGTAGAAGTCAATAGGTACAGAATAGTCCCTTATATCTTTTTCAACAAGATCTTTTACTGGACTCACATAAGCGTCTTCAAAATCATCCGTAAAGCTATGGTATTCACCTTCACTCGTTTCCATAGGTTCTTCTTCTATTGAATTTATTTTCACACACTCCGCTCTGTATATTTCACCATTCTCATAATTGGCTTTGTTGGTATCTTTTTTGGTTTTATCTTCAGTGACAGTGACGTCACAATCATCAGTTTCCTGTGCGGGCCTCTCAATAACTGTCTGATTTTCAGACGAAAAGCTATTCCCTAACTCCCCCAAATAATTATCTTCCGTAAACTCTTGGCTTTCTACAAATTCTGGCACCTTGAATACAGGTACTACGACCTCTTTTATTTTAAGAGGTTCCTTCTCTTCTAAACATTTCTGCGGAATGTTATCCACTGAAAAATATATCGACGTTTGTATCTTGGCCTTTCGCTCTTTTTCTTCTTTAGTCAGCTCCCAGGCGTAAGAATTATTAGTCGCACCACAAGAGCGGCACCTAGGCAAATGGTAATGCGTCGGTTCTGGGTCTTTCAAGTATGAATTAATAAATCCACCATGAGACCTTGTCCTATACAATCTATGAGGATTGCTAACTCTTTGTCTTGGCAAGGACCTAGTACGCCAAACGAAGTCACTTTTGGCTCTTCCGTCCCACTCTATCGACGGTATAGAATACAAACTAGACCTACTACTAGCCAACGGCTCCGCATTATCATTGAGCCTAGAGTTTAGACTAACTTTACATTTCGGATAAGACTTTATGATATCATCGTTTTTGGTAGGACTTTCGTATATTTTGACGATATTATCGAATTTTGGACTACGGGTATAGCCGTGAGAGGAACGTTTGTTAGCAGAGAGTGCCTCGGTGGTGGGGTTAGCGTCCGTCGTACCTGTAAGCAGGGAAAGCGTGCAAACGTGATGGCAAGCAGTGTTAGTTTGGGAATATGACAAGACAGACACCTAAGTATTAAGTTCTCCCACAAAAGAGACGCGTTTCATACCCGGCCAAGAGAACATTTAAATCAGAAACTAACAGCCAAAGATCTTTAAAAAATAGATTAAATAGCGAGGGAACCGAAACTAATCCAGTATTTACATACGCGGGAAATATGACATTGCTCACATTTACACATTTAAAAAAGAGCTTAAAACAAATTTTATTATTTTTATGTTTTATAAATTTGTAAATGGATTTAGTTTCAATTCTTTTATCGACAGTTAGATCTATATTTTTAAAATATTTGGCTGAAATTTAATATTTTAGCGTTGAGAAGATTTCTCCATATGCGGCCTCAGACTATGATAAAAATAATTTCTAAGGCAATATAAACAAACTGGAAAATGTGAATGACATATGAAAAAAAAATTACTGTTCTACCATATTCCCAAAATACATTAAAAAAACAATAAATTACGACAAACGGAAGCCAAATGTAAAAAGACGATAAGAATAAAGTAAGAATTAATTAAGTGATTGAGTTAATATGAAATGAGAAGAAGATAGAAAACAAAAGATTTAAAAAGAAGAGTAAGAGAGGAAGAGTAGAATATTCAGTTTCTAAATAATAAATACGGAAAGACCCGACTATATTACTAGATATACTCAAGATCCACGATATCTCAATAGATCTAAGTTGAATCAGCCTCAAACTTCACACAACATATCATCTCGCAGAACTAGCAATACACTATGACCTGACATTGAAACAAGCTGTGAAATGACACGACTTCGAAAACACCAACAGATTCACACACAAGGATGGAACCAACGAAGAAACAACAACGAACGACAAAAACGTAATAAAGTATGATCGATGAGATGAAGACAATATGAACACCGAAATGATTACAGTGTAGCCACTCGCACCGACACAATACGCACACAATCACACACTTTCATAAACGATCACAGAAGCACACGAATTCAGACCCTAAGGCAGATACAAACAATTTTCACCCTGTAAACACCTGGTTATATGTCGAAAAGGCAACAAAATAGCGCTAATTCGGTAATGTGTAGTCCTGTCAAGCAATTATACGCCAGAAGTGAGGTCGCGATTTTAGGCGGACCAATCAGCGTTAAGGACACACATCACCGCGACTCAGCCGTCAAATTATTTGACGGTACACAGTAGGATCTGCGTCTGCCTATCCAACTTCACTTTCGAGCCCACAATTACGCCACAAATTCCCTAATTCACTCCCTAGAATCTTCGCAAACGCCTCACCTCTAACGGTCTGAGCCACAGCAGTATGCTGCGCCCTAACCACAACCGTAGAAGGCGGCTGCGGTGACGTCACACCTGACGTCATTCCCGATGTCATGCTCGAAGTCACGGTAGACGCAGCAGAGTCTAAGAAGACCTCATCATCGGATAGCAGGTTCGGATCTTAAACGTTCATTTCGTTTAGATATTTATGAAACGCAGCAAACAGTAACACCACCACGACGTTCACAATTAGCAGACATATATAGAAAGAATATCCTAAAAGCTTTCTGCTTTCTTGCTTCTGATTTTCACGTTCTCTTACACAATTTTCAGACAACATCATCCGTTCGTGATTTGAAAAATCCCTAACTGTTGCTAAAAATTTCACTTTGCCAACTCACATTTATTCAACCTTTTTCTGCAATTCGATTTATTTTCTTCTTACTCTGGAGATGCTTCTCATATTCACTGGAGATGATTGGTGGAAATCTATAGTGTGAAGAAGCATATTTTTCCCACAGACTTTGACAGTAGGGTCAGAAGTCTGTGGGAAGTCCATAAACACTCATCTCGCCACATTCACTGTACTTCTTACACTAATTCTCCCAATAAACACTTATCTCGCCATATACACTCTAATAGGCTAGATGACTGGTTTTTTTATTATCCTATTAAAATGTGACCCATAAATATAGCTGATTAATGAAAACAAAATGAAAATCTGATCAAAAATAAGCAACTTATAAGCATTTTAATATCATGCTATAGAGAGGAGATTATGACGTCACTTCTCTGTACGCCTTATAAATTCTATTCTGACAAGAATGGCGCACAGAGGCGTGACGTAATTTTTTGTGGGAAAGGGACTGCATTTTCTCTACCAAAAACTTTAAGCGCTTATATGTATATCAGAACATTAATAACCGATTAAAATTATTTTTTCAATAAACATATTATATTTACTTAAATTATTCATCAAAGCTATTGGTTTCAACAATTTAAACATCAGTCATCTACCCTATTATCCCGATAAACACAATTCTCGCCACATTCAAACGAATATTTACACTCGTCATCAGCCATAAAACGCCCACTGCTGGACGAAGGCGGGAGGCCTTATAGAGGGGTGTTGCCATAATCCCCACGCTTGGCAGGCGGCTTGGGGATCGCAGAATCGTCACGTCAAGAGAACGCTGCTGCCCGTCCTCCGGTGGGTCTGGTTGCCGTTTAAGGACATACCCAGGTCCTAGGCCCAGGAATATTTACACAAATTCTCCCAATAAACACTAATCTTGCTTTATTCACATTTGACACACATTCATTCTTACACAAATTCTCCCCATGTACATTTCTCATTTTTCTTTCTTTCTTTCTTTCTTTCTTTTTCCTCCGCGTACAGTATAAATCCTCACCTCTCCCCGGCACGCGATGGTGCGCTCGAGCTGTTATGACGGCAGATTTGATGGCGGACGGTAGAAACACATCGTCGTCCGAAAACGGCGTCGGATCGCGGGTTTCTCATAGAGGAAGGAAATAGGTGTGTTAGAAGGGGAAACGATGGGTGAGAGCAAATTAAGATTGTTTAAGGCAGTGCCACAGTCTGACGGTAAAATTACTGTGTTTGGCCTAATATTAATTTACATTTTAATTATAACGTATGACCAAATAACAAGGTAGGGTAATAAGATACCCTACCATAATTAATGAACGTAAAATTAAAAATAAATATTTGCAGCACATTCGAGAGTGTTGATAAAGCAAAATTGAGAATAAAAACCACTTGAAAATTTTGGATATTTCTCTTTTAGCTATTTCTAGTAGTAAAATAAGATTTTTTTAAAGTTTTATAATATTTTTTATCGCTTCCACCCATACGATACCAAAATGGAAAATTAGTAATAGTTATAATAAATACACGATAAGAAAAATGGGAAAGATAAAATGATTCAATTGAAAAAACATTAGTAAAAATTAAAGTAAATTAATAGACACCAGAGACAGAGAGAGAGAGGACACCATAGAAAAACTTATGCATTAAATATTAGTAAGTGCAAGACGTGCAATAGTTATATTAAAACAAAAAACTTTTGTACACATTTTCGTTTTCATTACAAAGGATATAACATTTTCACCATCATCGTAATCAGCCTATCAAGGTTCAACGCAAGCCATAGGCATCTCCCTATGTAAGACTTGATGTGACCTATCCACAAGACTAATATCCTTCATTACAAGAATAATATCCTCCATTACAAGAATAAAATCATCCATTACAAGAATAATATCCTCCATTAAAAGAATAATATCCTCCATTACAAGAATAATATCCTGCATTTTCTTAACAGCCTGTGTAGCTTTATACCAATGCCATTTCAGTGAAGGATAAAATCGTTAGGAAACTTGTATACGTCCGGAGAAGAAATTCAACATGTATGTGTGTGTGAATCCAACCCGCAACTGTGCCAGGCTGAATACGGACCAATCGTCCAGCGAGAGTACGTCTATGTTCAGCATTGGACTATTAACTAACTGATTACGCAGCTATATTTGATGTATGCTCAAAATATAAACGAAAATGAGTGCAAAAGTTAAAAAGTCGGCCATGTTAATACAAGCGTCACAGTGCACGTAACTTGGCTCGATGCAAACGCCTTACCTTTCGTCCGGTCAGCGTGGGAGCGTTCGGCGTTCAAGAAATCGGTTGTATCAACTATAAAGGAACAAACGTTGTACGCATGCATGGGGAAAAACTTAAAACGACACGATTTACTCAAAAGCGTTTGATAAGCGTCTATAAATGCAATATATTCGATATTATACAACGTGTTTCAAAAAGGTTCAACAATACTGAAGGGTATGTATGTACTCATCATTGTGAACAACTTTTACTATAGGGTCAACCCTGAAATCGACACATTTTGTATGGAACAGCTGTTTTTTTCGTGATTTCAGGGTTGGCCCCATAGTAAAAGTTGTTCGTAATGATGAGTACAATGATATCCTAGAAGGATGACGGTGTTCAAACTAACACCCTGTATTTATATATTTACAACAACTTAGAAGCGGTAATGAGTAACAAAACCAAGTCCAAAAAAACTGATGTGCTACTTACAAGAAAAAAATTGCTTATCAAACGTTTTTGAATAAATTAAACCAACTAAAGTACAGTTCGTTCAACATTTTCGTTAATATCAACAAAACTGTGGCTTCATGAGTATTTTTTTTTATTTGATCATGTTCATAAAAATCTTTAAAGTGGCAACTTAAAAATATACAGGGTGAATTAGACAGGTAGCCATTACCTAAGGGGTATCAAACTTGTGTTCTGAAAGTTGTTCACTTTGATTGGTGTATCAACTCCCTTAATCCTATCATAAACCCTTCATCTGAAACACCCGTAAAAATAAGGAAAAAAAAATTTGTTTTATTACCATTTTTTTTTTAAAATTAGATTGACAATTAGAACTTTACTACGGAAAACATTGAACGAACTATTAAAAATTAAGAAATTGGGTAAAATTGCTTGTCGACATTTCTTGAAATAATTATGTACAGTTTACACATATGTTTCATATTTTTATTTTATTTTATTTATTTAATGTTTACATTAGTACATAAATTATATACATTATCAACCAACATTAATTATACCCAAATTCAATTACCAAACTGTTCAAACTTAAAAATAAAATCAAAAATGCAAAAATGCCGCCAAAATTTCTGGACTACAAATCGGAATGCAAAACCTCAAATCCAGAACTCAAACATAATTAAACATCATGCAGAAACAGACGAAAAAAAAATCGTAACATATTCTTTGCATTTTATACAGTGTGATTCTTGATAAGCATTATAGACAGACAAGATCTTCCAATAACATGTATGGGAACAACCCAGAAATCGCTTCTAAGTAACGAATATAGATGTTTCTTCTGTGTCTGGTTGTTGTATGTATTATAAATATGTGTTTACAAAAAAAAACATTGTATACAAGATTTGTTTTAATCAGTTAGCATCCTTTTAAGGGCATATTTTGTAAATCAAAACAAACATCTTTGACTATCGGGCTAACAATGAAATCGCAATACACAGCTGTTCCATACATTTTGAATCGACGAACTTTTTGTATGGAACAGCAAAGCTTTTTTTTGCATTTTCAATGTTGGCCCCATAGTAAAAGTTGTTTGTCTTGATGTACAGAATATGCCATTAAAAGGATGCTAACTGATTAGAACTAACCCCGTATATAAGCTATCCGATTCTCATAGTACAAGCTTTACTTAGTTTGGGGCTAGATGGCGCTGTGTGAAATGTCAACCAATTATTTTTATTTATTAATTTGGACGATTCGTACCCGTACGGACACTGGCGTGCCAGAGAACAGAGTTCTTACATTTTCAAGTCTAGCGGGATAAGGAAGGGAGGTAGGTAGGGATTTTAGAGGTGGTGATATAGGATGGGGTAGGGGAGATGTTAGAGGGAGGGGTAGTAAGTGTGGTAGTGGGTCTTAATTTTTCTAAGGAAAAAAGGCATTTAAACTTTAACGAGAATCGCACTGTACATATTTTACTAACAATTATTACATTAATTAGTATTATAACATTTTATACATTTTCGTTTTATTTATACTGGAATAATCACTTTGTGAATAATTCTGTATTAAATAAAACAAAAACATTATCTGCTATTGATTCAGGCGTTACTTTGCGGAAACAAAAATTGCTGTAACTGCAGTAAAACAATAGAAATAAACGGTTACAGCAATTTTGGTAAAAATATTGTCGATAGTTTATAAAGGCGGTCAGTTATTAATGTACACTTACCATCGCTGAGAACCACTTCGGGTTGGCTTCGTACCGGCGCCTGGGTCGTCTCGATTCTCAGCACGCGGTGCTCTGTCGAATAATACGTGAGACATGAGATTTTCTGACAGGCAATTTAAAAAAAAGCTCATTGTAGATGGCGCTGACCAGACGTGGCTGTCATTCAAGTTTTATTATTTTATTTTATTGCCACCGATGAGAGATATTAAGCTGTTTTTGATTGTCACGTATGTTCAGCGCTATCTATCGAGTTGGACACAAAATTTTTTTTTTGTTACGTTGCCCATCGGGCAGGCTAAAGCTGTAAGGCCATACTGGCTCGTCATATCATCGTGAATAGGTAGTAGTTACTACTAAGACTAGTTGCAATTAGGATAACAACTATAGGAACTAAACAGTAACAGGTACGTGACAAACACAAGTTTTTGAATATGACACTATGCAGCGATTTTTTTTTCCACTTTCCTGCCAATTATGGTGCTTTTTTTAATTTTGTGGCATCGCACTTTATTCATTCTGGCAGTGTCAAAAATATACATTTTGCAAGCTTTTATAGTATCAAGTCAAATAAGTCCCTCGCCAAAAAACTAGAAGAAAGAAACATAGACAAACGAACTAAAAAAAACCTTGAACTGGAGCTAATTCCACCATCTCTCAAAACTAGGTTCGACTAACTAAATTTCCTTCAAATGTAAATTGAGATAAGGTCTATCTTAAATAGCACAAGATTTAAACTACATTTGATGATCAATAAATTTCTATCGTATACGTTGAAGTGGCTGTGGGCAGGAAACATCGCTCGAAGAACTGACAACCGATGGGAAGAAAGGTTCTTGAGTGGCGACCGCGAACCGGAAGACGCAGCGTAGGGAGGCCTCCCACTATATATATATATATATATATATATATATATATATATATATAGGTGGACGGGCAACCGGTGGATGCAAATGGCAGGTTGTCGTACAGTGTGGCGGTCTAAGGGGGAGGCCTTCGTTCAGCAGTAGACGTCTCCAGGCTGATGATGACATTTCTATCATTATTTACGTGAAATTTACCGTGATTATATTGTGAAAAGAGCTCCCGATATTTCAAAAATATTGCCAAAAAAACAGTGTTTTACATTTGATGTAAGTTAGTTTAGCCCTGATGTAACTGAGGCGGGTGAGGAAGGTAAGTACGCACCGTCCCGCGACTCCTCCTCGGTCTCGGTGGCGGACGCGGGCGACGTGACCTGCGCTCCGCTGACGGCCTCCGACTCGGACAGGTCGGTGTCGTCTGCGGACCAAACTGACTGTTTACAAACACAATAAGCGTTTAGAAGAACTGACCGCTAAAATATTCACGTAATATATATTTTTTTAAGTTTTTTTTTTAGTGACAGTTATTAGTGTTAGTGATATACAGAATGTGGCGTGAGTGATTACCTTACACTTACACCAACATATAGGTGACATCGTGCTGGTACAGAAAATAACTAATTCAATTTTATAAAAGTCATATATACATAATTTTCTTGTTGAAACGAGCTAAATATTTTTCTTAAACAAACATTTTACTCACGACACAAAAATGGCAATGTAAAACAATCGGTGTTAGAATACTACACAAAAAACAGATCGAGACAATTCCTTGATCTTACTCGAATAACTCTGAAAACTATGTGACTTTTATGGAACACAATTTTCATGTTCTTAACCGCCATGATGTCTCCCATCTATTGGTATAAGGTTATCCACTCATTGCACCACATTATACAACGTGTAACAAAAAGGTTCAACAATACTGAGGGTATGTATGTACTCATCATTATGAACAACTTTTACTATGGGGCCAACCCTGAATTCGCGAAAAAAAAATCAGCTGTTCCATTCAGTGTTCAGTGCAAGTTCAGTGACCTTGGACAAAATGTATGGAACAGCTGATTTTTTTTTCGCGATTTCAGGGTTGACTCCATAGTAAAAGTTTTTCACAATGATGATTTACCTTTTTGTTACACGTTGTATAAAGGCCTGTTTGTACATTGATTAGTGCGAATGTTGAGTGATTAGTTTGAGACATTACACTGGCACTAATCAGTTATTGTCCAAACGTGTTTCATACTAATCATTCAACCCTCGCACTAAATTCCAATCCAAAAGAACTTTAGTGACAGTGATTAGTGATGATAGTTACTATTGACTGTCACTAACAACCAGCAGTTAGTGACACTCATTAGTGACAGTGGCTTACAGTCGCTGCGTCCCTTCCTCTCGACGGCGCGGCGATACGCTTCGATCTCGTTGTCGGTGACTTGGTCGAACGGGTTGCGCGCATAGGGTGCGCTGTACATGGTCGCGTTGTGCTGGTACCCGCGCTGGATGATGCCCTTCGACGCGGCTCCCATGAGCACCTGGAGACGGAGAGCAGGAACGTCAACTCGGAGATTGTACACGAACCAAAGGCAAATGTAATATAGTAGCAGAGAGCGGAAGCGCTGGTATGAAAAAAATATATGTGTGTGAGAGAGAAAGAAAGAGTAAGGGTGTGTGGGAGAGAATAGGCGTGTGGCCTAATGCTTAATTTACAAATAACAGGCTTAGTGATGAATATAACTAAATACATTACACATACTGAAAAAAATAATTGTATTGACTGATAAATCTCTGAGATATGAGCGTTTAAAGTTTTAGGTGGGGATAGAGAGGGGATGCTCTATCCCTTTCTCGCAAAGTACGTGTTAGTATAGCATTTGTATGCCGCGCCTGAGGCTTGACGTCATAGCTCAGTATAGCGCGTTCTCTGTCTAGCTTGAAATTAAAATACTTAGAACTTAATTATTTTTGAATTATTTTAAATTTTGTTTTCGTTGATAGGCTCTATTGATGATCAGCTTTTTTTAAAAGGTAATAAAAAATGAGTAGTCATCATGCCTATTAGGGGGTGTGTGTGTATGTTTGTCACTCCACGCTTAAACTGTCTGTACTCACGACGTGGTCGCCGGTGTGCGTGTTGACCGCGTCCTCGGTCAGTTTGCTGGCCTCGTCCCAGGTCACGCCCTCAAGTATGTGAGACTGTGGGCCGGCGCTGATTGTATCATGTGTTTGTGTGTGTGTTTGTGTGTGTGTGTGTTTGTGAGTGTGCGTGTGTGTACTCACGACGTGGTCGCCGGTGTGCGTGTTGACCGCGTCCTCGGTCAGTTTGCTGGCCTCGTCCCAGGTCACGCCCTCAAGTATGTGAGACTGTGGGCCGGCGCTGATTGTATCATGTGTTTGTGTGTGTGTGTGTGTGTGTGTGTGTGTGTGTGTGTTTGTGAGTGTGCGTGTGTATACTCACGACGTGGTCGCCGGTGTGCGTGTTGACCGCGTCCTCGGTCAGTTTGCTGGCCTCGTCCCAGGTCACGCCCTCAAGTATGTGAGACTGTGGGCCGGCGCTGATTGTATCATGTGTTTGTGTGTGTGTGTGTGTGTTTGTGAGTTTGCGTGTGTGTACTCACGACGTGGTCGCCGGTGTGCGTGTTGACCGCGTCCTCGGTCAGTTTGCTGGCCTCGTCCCAGGTCACGCCCTCAAGTATGTGAGACTGTGGGCCGGCGCTGATTGTATCATGTGTTTGTGTGTGTGTGTGTGTTTGTGAGTGTGCGTGTGTGTACTCACGACGTGGTCGCCGGTGTGCGTGTTGACCGCGTCCTCGGTCAGTTTGCTGGCCTCGTCCCAGGTCACGCCCTCAAGTATGTGAGACTGTGGGCCGGCGCTGATTGTATCATGTGTTTGTGTGTGTGTGTGTGTGTGTGTGTGTGTGTGTGTGTTTGTGAGTGTGCGTGTGTGTACTCACGACGTGGTCGCCGGTGTGCGTGTTGACCGCGTCCTCGGTCAGTTTGCTGGCCTCGTCCCAGGTCACGCCCTCAAGTATGTGAGACTGTGGGCCGGCGCTGATTGTATCATGTGTTTGTGTGTGTGTTTGTGTGTGTGTGTGTGTGTGTGTTTGTGAGTGTGCGTGTGTATACTCACGACGTGGTCGCCGGTGTGCGTGTTGACCGCGTCCTCGGTCAGTTTGCTGGCCTCGTCCCAGGTCACGCCCTCAAGTATGTGAGACTGTGGGCCGGCGCTGATTGTATCATGTGTTTGTGTGTGTGTGTGTGTGTGTGTGTGTGTTTGTGAGTGTGCGTGTGTGTACTCACGACGTGGTCGCCGGTGTGCGTGTTGACCGCGTCCTCGGTCAGTTTGCTGGCCTCGTCCCAGGTCACGCCCTCAAGTATGTGAGACTGTGGGCCGGCGCTGATTGTATCATGTGTTTGTGTGTGTGTGTGTGTGTGTGTGTTTGTGAGTGTGCGTGTGTGTACTCACGACGTGGTCGCCGGTGTGCGTGTTGACCGCGTCCTCGGTCAGTTTGCTGGCCTCGTCCCAGGTCACGCCCTCAAGTATGTGAGACTGTGGGCCGGCGCTGATTGTATCATGTGTTTGTGTGTGTGTGTGTGTGTGTGTGTGTGTGTGTGTTTGTGAGTGTGCGTGTGTGTACTCACGACGTGGTCGCCGGTGTGCGTGTTGACCGCGTCCTCGGTCAGTTTGCTGGCCTCGTCCCAGGTCACGCCCTCAAGTATGTGAGACTGTGGGCCGGCGCTGATTGTATCATGTGTTTGTGTGTGTGTGTGTGTGTGTGTGTGTGTTTGTGAGTGTGCGTGTGTGTACTCACGACGTGGTCGCCGGTGTGCGTGTTGACCGCGTCCTCGGTCAGTTTGCTGGCCTCGTCCCAGGTCACGCCCTCAAGTATGTGAGACTGTGGGCCGGCGCTGATTGTATCATGTGTTTGTGTGTGTGTGTGTGTGTGTGTGTGTGTGTTTGTGAGTGTGCGTGTGTGTACTCACGACGTGGTCGCCGGTGTGCGTGTTGACCGCGTCCTCGGTCAGTTTGCTGGCCTCGTCCCAGGTCACGCCCTCAAGTATGTGAGACTGTGGGCCGGCGCTGATCTTGTCCGCTCGCCGGTTGTCCTTTATCTGTTCATTTGAGATCACATTAGAAATATAGTAAAGGACAAGTGTACCATCGACATAAAATGCTACGACGCCGTGGTAGCAGGGGGGTGTCACTCCGCAGTTTAGGTATGTTCGGCCGGCGCTCCGTCCGGGTGAACAATGCAAGGCATAAGTCAGTGGCCGCCCGCACGCTAGCCTCGTCGCACGTAACTCATTGGCTTTTTAATAAAAAGCTGTTTAAAATAATGAACCTCTTTCGATACAATTTTGCTAAATTATAATCAATTTCTGAATTTGATACATTTAAAAAGTATTTTTCACTACTCATACTTGGAAAGTAGGTCTGAAGTTGCCTGAGGAGCGGGTTGAAAGTAATGCATTTCAGCCCTAGGGAGAATCACTTTCAACTGACAGTGACAGTTGACAAATGACAGACACTCAAATTATTTAACTAAACTACCAAGAAGTCAAGAAGTTCTATTTTCACATAAATTTGTATTGAACCATGTTACAACTTTTTTTTTCTCCTCAGAGGATTATGGTTCCGCACTTCTCGTGCATTTCCCAGTGTCAGTTTATTTTTAGTTTCCTTGTATTCGTAATGAAAAGCTCAGTGTTTACCTCGGGGTTAAAGACTTATTTAGTCCCTCGAACTAAGCTAATAAGCCAAACCCCGTCTCGGAACTAAATAAGTTACTTTCACCCCTAGGATAACAATGTACTATTTGACCTGGGTATGTCCTTAAATTGCATCCAGTACCACCGGAGGACGGGCAGCAGCGTCCTCTTAATTAACGTTGGTGAGCAATTTGCGATCCCCAAGCCGCCTGCCAAGCGTGGGGATTACGGCAACCCCTCCCTATTAAGCGAGAGGCCTTCGTCCAGCAGTGGACGTCTTCTGGCTTATAACTAAAAAATATGTCAAATACGATTCCACACGAGTATTTGAAACCAGCTCGAATTAAGATTTTAGGATTAAGGCTATCCACCAAAATGTGTTGCCACACCTAGTTTGGTGCCTAGGGCTACAAAATTATGAGATACTGCAACAAACTGAACGTTTGGCAAAAAAATTATGTAAAAAACACATACCAGCTGCTGTAGTTTCTTGAATTCCTTAGGATTGGTGTTTTTAGGCACAAACTGGAGCGTGTCGATTTTCACAGGAGTGCTAGAGTGAGCGGGCGATCCATCTTGCACCCACTATAGTACGATATAAGGCCCAAAATCCAACGACAGCGGCAATCGATTAAGTTTGGTTCCAGTTTCAGAGTGTTTAGTTTCATTTTCAGAGTGTTTGGTTCCAGTTTCAGAATGTTTGGTCCCAGATTCAGAGTGTTTGGTACCAATTTCAGAGTGTTTGGTACCAATTTCAGAGTGTTTGGTAACAGTTTCAGAGTGTTTGGTACCAATTTCAAATGTATGAACCAAATTCCGATTTGTTCACCAGATTCGTAGTTTTGTAGAGTTCCCGACGAGCCACCGAGTTTGTAAAGGAAAGAGAGAAAAAAATAAATTAGTAAAAATGTTGCCAGACGCCGAAAAATCTGCCGATAATTCGGGTGAGTTAGTAAGGAAAGGTGAGTGGCATAGTGCATAGAAAACAAGTGAAAAATAAAGAAAAAAGAAGTACGCTTCATCCTGGTCCATCGAGCATGTACAGTACAGTTTTTTTTTTCAATTAGCAAACAAAAAACTTTTTTCAATCGCCATTCCCCATGCAAAGCTTTTTTGACAACCACAAAAGCAACATTAATTTTAACTGTCAAATTAAATTTCCAAAAATACAAGTAGAAATATTCAGTTTTTTTTTAATTATCCCTAAAAAATATTTCTCTTTTACTTGGACAATCATGCAACATTTTCAACTAAATGAATAAAAAAATATGGAATTTAGGATCTTAAACGGGAAGAAAAAAAAGGTTGTGCAGGGAGAAAGGATTTAAAATGTGGCAACATTTTACACCAATTATTTTTTTATTTCTCTACACTGTACAAACTCGATGTTTTAACAATTTTGAATAAAATTATCGGATAAAAATAATTTTATTCTTCAAAAGACCAGGGTATTTTTGTGAAATGCTTTTGACGTGTTTTTTCATTATTTTCTGTTAAATTAAAGCGTTGTTACTTAAGCGGCTGTTATTTTTTATATGTTAGAAATGTCCTAAAAATACATATAAATATGGACACAACAGTAGAAACGACCACCCATTTTCAACAAATATTAAACCCTACAAAAGACAAAAATATATTTTATGCCATTCTTTCCACTTGAACCCCTGACCACGGATACTCACTGAACCCCCCAAGGGGGTCCAACTATAGTAACACTTGGACCCCCTGGGGGGATTCACGGATACTTGCCAGTATAAATCCTAACGAAAACATCGAAAAAAAACAAAAATAAAAAAAACACAACAAGTGTCTTAGAAGAAGTATCTCATAAAGAATTATTATTTTTTAAGTTTCCATACTGTCCGGAAGGAAGTCCAACGGGGTCCTGTAATTAAACATATAAGTCTGTCTGTCTGTACGGTAATAACAAAATAAAAAGGTACCTTGTAAGGTGCAGCTTGGCAAAATAGAGTAGAAATTAATACAGGCGCCACTATCGCAAATAATTCTAAATACTAGCAATCCTTTAGTCGGTCTGAGGAAGATGATTGGATACCTTTTTCCCACGGACATATTTTCCACAGAAACATACATCCAGGTCACGAAAAAAAAAAAAGAAAAAAGACATTTACAGAGGAGAGAAAAAACAGTTTCACTTTCAGTATTTTTTTCCAATCTGTAAGTGGTTAAAATTTCCACAGAAAATTCACTACTATGAACCTAACAATTCCCTAAAAAGTCATTTTAAAAAAACACCCCCAATGACATCAAATACCATCATCATCAGTCCTGTATAACCCAACAGTCTCAAGCCCTTAAATTTAAGACCCGTCCAGAATGTGAGAAAAAGAAATAGCATGTTAAAAGAAAGAGAAGGAATACTTCATTATGAAATTACCTCGTCGTTGTTAGCGTCGACCCACTGCAAAACATTATTACATTAGTTTACACACAAAAAACACAAACGGTCAACTTCATCATTAGTTAAAGCTCTTCAAACTTACAATAAAATAGTGAAATGAGTTTTAAAACTTATTGTTTGAGTTTCAAACTGCTAAAATGCCGTTATAAGCCAAAATATTAGACGAAGGACCTAAAATTGTCTATAGACATATTAAAAACGTGTTTTTTTTATACACATCATGTAACAAAAAGTTTCAACAATACTGCAGGGTATATACCCTGAAATCGCGAAAAAAAACAGCTGTTCCATACATTTTGTCCAAGGTCAATGAACTTTTTGTATGGAACAGCTGTTTTTTTTGCTAATTCGGGTTAGGCCCCATAATAAAAGTTGTTCATAATGATGAGTACATACATACCCTTCAGTATTGTTGAACCTTTTTGTTACACGATGTAATATTGTTTACCATAAAACACAGATATAAAAAAGGTGAGTTTCCACCATCCTCACTGGTTTAATGTTACGCAGAAATTGTTGAAGCCTTCTTAGTATCACAATTTATGTTGTTATACGCGACCTGCGCGCACACTACCATGATATTCTTGTAGTGGTAGGACTCTACTGCAGAGTCCGCCTGGGGAAGTACCACACCTTTGCCAGTTATTCAAGTGTGCAAGCAGTAGTGTGCAAGCATTACTGTGTACCGGTTCGAAGGGCAATGTTAGAGAAATAACTGGGTATGAAGAGATTTAACATGTAATATCTCAGGGTGACGAGCGCAGTGCAGTGCGGCGCAGGATTGTGTTCGCAAGTTCACAATTCTAGCACTGCTACTGTTAGTGGCAGGCGTGACGCTTACCATCCGGTGAAAGCCTTGCTCGTCTCGTCACTTGACTGTATAATATATATATATATATATATTATATATATATTTTCGTGTTTTACACGAAAACGTCACAAATAATCATGTACGCATGTGGTTCGCGTATGACACTGACGAGAGGAGCAAGACTTTCACCCGATGGTAAGCGTCACGCCTGCCACTAACAGTAGCAGTGCCAGAATTGTGAACGTACGAACACAATCCTGCGCCGCACTGCACTGCGCTCGTCACCCTGAGATATTAGATGTTCAATCTCTTCATACCCAGTAATTTATCTGGTAACATTGCCCTTCAAACCGGAACACAGCAATGCTTGCACACTACTGCTTGGCGGTAGAATAACTGGCAAAGGTGTGGTACTTCCCCAGGCGGACTGCAGTAGAGTCCTACCACTACAAAATACCTAATTTATACCAAGCAGGCTTCACCTTTTTAATACGCAACATTATATCTATACTATTTTCATATCAGTGCCATAAAACAAATAAAACCGATCTGTTTATCATATAAAAATACGGGAAAATCGCACACAAAACTTGATTAGAATTGTCACATTAAAAACCTAAGCGTTTGTACAGAAAAACGTCAAAAGCATTTCACGAGCGTGAGAAGCGTTTCAATAATAATTGTGATTTTTTTCCATATATTTTATTAAATAAAAACATTGTTCTTCAAGCACATTATAGAAAAGCGACTTTCGAAATCCTAATTATCTAAGTAAAAACTTTTTAGCACATTTCTAAAAAAATTGATAGATAGATAGATTAATTCTTTATTAATCACACCAAAGAAACATACATACAAAGGATTAAATAAATTAAATACTAGTGCACAAATGGCGGCCTTATCGCTAAAAGCGATCTCATCCAGGCAACCTTAGGAAGGCGAGAAATTATGAACACGAAAAGACCGTGTGCTGTAAAGAAAAACCAATAAAAAAATAAAAAATAAAACTTAGCGGTGGGTTTTTTTTTTTTTAGCCTCTAATGTTTTGATAGTACGTTTTCTCTTTTATAATATAGATTTTGTTATATCCTACAGACTTGGAGTCAACTAAACCATACAGTGTTAGCGGAAATGAAATTGGATATTTTTTTTTTTTACAATATGGGAATATGCACGTGTTTTTTTTTTATTGACTCACAAAAAAGCTGACTGGCAACAAAACAAATCATCGAAAGTAACATTTTAAAATGTGCACAAATAACGAAGTTATAAACATTTTAGTTTCATGTTAGACAGCGCGCTATACTAGGTTTATGACGTCAAAGTTCACGATTCCAAACAATTTCTATACTAGCACGTGTTTTGCTAGAAAGGGACAGATGACTCCCTCCGAAATACTTTGCACGCTTATATTACAGAACTTTAGCAGCCGATTTCAATATTTTTTCGACGTAATCATCAGATTCAATTAAACTCTCCATTTTATCCTATTATTTTTAATAATTGAAACACATGCAAATTCCCTAATATATAGTTATATACACACAACCCAACAGAAAACTATAATTTGTTTCAAATTAATATAAACTTTGATCTTTGAAATTTTGGCTTTTTTAGTTTTTGCAAAAAAAGTTTTTACTTTGATATCGGGCTTTTCCTAATAAACTCATACACATTAGCGAGAAGCGTTTACCATCTTAATATACATAATATATTTATCTTTTTATATTAATATCTGAATATAATATCTATGCCTACTTCTAATAAAATGTTTGATTTTTTTACATTTTTCTTCCAGTTGTATTTTTCGATGATTTAAGTATGTATTTAAAAAAAAACGTGACGTTTTATTCTGTATTGCCTTTAGAAAAAACTTTCAGTTGGAACCTAAACAAATTTTGATAAGTTCCGCATAGGTGCAAACGTGTCCGTATTACACAATTTCAAGAAGGTTTAAATCATATAATAATTTTTTTTCAACATCTCATAATAATTAGAGTAGAAACTTCAGACTATTGTCAGAATAACATCGTATATAAAAAAAAAATAAGAAATATTAGCACAGAAAAGTATTGAGCTAATTTGAGCGAAAATTAAATCAGTTAATCTTATTTAATATTAACCGAATTAATATTACGATAAACTATTTTCAGAAATGGACAACAATTGTTATTTATTCAACTAACATTTTTTTTTATTGTTAGCAATAACTATTCAACATAAACAAAAAAAAACAAAATAAAAAAAAACAAATTAAATGAAATTACCCACCTACCCATACCTAGAAAAATTTAAGAAAAAAAAATGGAATGTAAGAGTAAAAATAAGATTAAAAAAAATATATTATAAAGTCACAAATATACCGTGACACAAGAAAAAAACACAACCGAAAACAGTCAAGTTTTTTAAAGTTCTAGAAAAAAATATATTGTGATTCCAATATTTTTTATCGGGTTTATCATAAAAAGTGACGGTTTTACATTATTTTAAAACTATCCTCTCATGTTAGGGTTAAATCGTTCAGACAAATATTATTAACCCTAGAGACTACTATTTTGACGAATCTACACGAATTTTTAGAACTTCTGCATTTTAAGCTAGTTTACTGTCAAATATTATAGAACAGAAATATTTATTAGAAGTTTGCGAGAAGTAAACGTAGTTCAATATAAGATGCATATTCGGACTATTTTCGATTAAAATAAAATCCAATAAACGTGTAATACATAATTCAATCTATTCTACAATATTGACTGCACAACCTGCCTATTCCCTACTTTCTGCCTCCCCCCCTACTTCCTACCTCCCGACTCCCAAAGCCTTGCCACTCAAACAACTTCGCAATCCTACTCCATTCGTTTATTTCAACCCCGATAGCTCCACCGCAGCTTCCCCAGTCAAGATCAACTCCTTCACCCTCAATATTATTCTGCAGCCTATTGTGTCCCTACTCATCTTCAAGTATTCAACTTCCCACTCTCTCGTCTGTACTACCCCATTTCCTCTTACACCCGCTTCCTACTACCCCACTTCCCCACTTCCAACTACCTCATTTCGTCCACTCCGCTGCCTACTCGGCCTCGACCCTCAAGTATTCTACCTTGGTGATTTTCTTGGGATCGTTGGTGCCCGTCTCGAGCACCTCCACCTTCTGGTACACGTTGGGGGAGTTCAGCCAGCGCGTGCGCTCGCCGGTCTTGCCCTGTCCTTTCTTCCAATACCTGGAACATAATTTAAATAAGATAATATTCTTTTTTCTTCTTTATTCAAAACGCATTTTATAAGCTTAATGACTTTATATATATTATATTATCTTATTATTATTTATATTATCTTAAGCGAACATTACATACTCTGACTGTGATAATGAATAATACAATTTTTTTTAAATTAACCATTTGACTGTTTAACATTTTATAATTTTAATGATATTAAAAGTAAGTAAGTTCGTATAGGCTGAGTGGCCAGCCCTAGTGTCAGAGTTAGTGTGCCGCCCGGAGGCCTCTGACATGGCTGACGGTTGTTGTTATAGAAACTACAAAAAACAAATTAATGATATTTAAATTGACATATTTTTTTTTACTCATCAGCCAGAAATCGTCTGCTGCTGGACGACGATGCCCACGCTTGTCAGGCGGCTTTGGGATCGCAGAATGCTCACCACCGTTAACCGAGAGGACGCTGCTGCCTGTCCTCCGGTGGTACTGGACAAGGGCGGATCCAGCTTTTAAGTCAGGGGATGGGTCATATAGTCGAGTCGAGGTTTAGTTAGCAGTCAGGCTCCAATTCCATTACAACTACAAAAGCTATCAGTAGTCGACCTACACCCATCCCAGGATCCCCCTGGATCTGCCCTTGGTACTGGATGCAGATTAAGGAAATAGCCAGGTCCTTAAATTAGGATTATGGCACCTCCTCCCCAATTAAGAGAGAACTCCGTTAAGCAGTGGACGTCTTCTAGCTGATGATGATGGAACTGCTTGGCCCTTTAGTAAAAGTTGTTCACGATGATGAACACAATAACCTCCCTTTACTGAAAGGAGGCTACCCCTACGCAGTGTTGTCGAACGAGAAAACGTAAAATCGGTAGATTTGTAAATTTTCCAACAAAAACCAAAAAAACCATCCTTGACCTAATGACGGGGGCAGAGTCATCTTGAAAGAAAAAATGCAAAATCAGTACATTTGCCAACCCAACAAAAAACCCCTACTTTAATCATATTTAAGTATTTTTTTAAATTGGGCCATTTCGGAACATCGGTAGGACAGGCCCAAAATCGGTAGAAATACCGAAACATCGGTAAGTTCGATACCACTGCCTACGCTACGATTAAGTACGCATAGCTACGTCGTACTATTATTCTTTCTGTGGTAGTAGTTACAGCAGGGTCGTAAATCATAAAGCAAATAAGAGAAACAATTGGACTGCCGGCCGGTCCTAGGCCGGGGCAGGTCGACGACCCGTGGACACCATGGCCCATGATACGGGGCATATAACCAGAGGTCAGTGTTCATTAATATTTTTGACGAAATTTGATTATAATTCTTTAAATTTAAGTTTGTTTTTTAATTGAATAATAGAATTCATAAGATTTTTTGTAATGGTAGGACTCTATTGCTCTCGAGTCCTACCACCGGCACTTATGCAGACAAGTGGGTGTGCGTACCTAGTATAGAATTATATTATCTTTGGTACGTAGTTTTGCCAGTTATTTAACAGCCAAGCTGTGTAGGCATTACTGTGTTTCGGTTTGAAGGGCAATATTACCCAATCCGAAGACACCTTTGCCCATCTGTCTGGGTGCTTCCGGCTGACGTGGCCTGCCCACTCCCATTAGACCCTGGCAGCTTTGTTTCCTACGTCTTTGACGCCTGTCACGGAACGCGGCATGGTGATACGGAGGCGGTCTTGTCGTTTAATCCCGAGAATACTGCGTTCCATTGCTCTTTGGCAAACCATGAGACCGGGACCTCTGGATTTTGGTAACGCCAAATAACTTTCAGAAATTAGCACAGAGATTATACCGGTTCAGGGTCGTGGTCCAACTACTCTCCAATACCTTATATTATAAAAGTATGATAAGAAAAGATGTAAGCGAGCCTGTAGCGACAATGGCGCTTACCGTCACATATCGGATTAGTACACGAGAGCCACCTTGGCGTGATGTAGGGCGCATAGGGCTTCGCAATGGCATCAGACAGAGGTCAAGGACAAACCTTGCTATCTGGATTTGTATTTTTATGAATAATAGGTTTGCGATTGGCTGATTCAATAGAAACAGGTGTGTCATAAAGGGACCTTTTGCGAATGGGGCGTTTTGAGCATAGGACGTTCTGCGAGCGCGTTATGTTTTGCGACCGAAAATAAATACAATATACGTCGTAAAAAGCAAGCAAGCAAGTTCGTATAGGCTGAGTTGCCAGCCCTAGTGTCAGAGTTAATGTATATGTTAATACACGTCGTATTTCAGATACTCGAACAAATAACAACTTTGTTTTTAAAGCTTAAACAGGAAGATAAATTATGACCTCCGGCAGGACTCGAACCTGCATACGAGCAGTCTCTATGGGTTTCCGTCCCAACTGCTTCGCCAATTAAGCTACAGAAGTCTCTGCCTTAGATGCCAAATTTTCCCAACCTGTTATAAGCTACCAACTAAAGCGTTGGTGGCTCCATCTATAAATTTTTGAAACACAAATATTTAAATACCATAAGTGTGGAATCACTTCGTACAAACATATTCAAAAAATAACAACTTTATTCCAAGTTTCCTTGATCGAAGTTAAAAGGAAACATACATAATTATGTTGCCAGCGTTGGTTGTTTATAACCAGCATCACGCTGAGTTGGGACCGGGTTCATGACGAAAATATAGATATACCTACTAATCTCTTTGTTATAATTTTTGTGTATGTAACTTATTTTTGCTTTTTATGTATGTGTGTATCTGTCTTTTTGTTTTGAATAAATTATTTTGTATTGTATTGTATGTAGTAATAGTAGTAGTCTACACAAATCCAGGCGCTATACATGATCATGTAATATTTCTTCATTTGTTTGCCCATTTGTCTGTCCTTACAAGTTGATTGTCACAAATTAATACCACTCGTGGCTCGGGCATATTAAGATAGACAGCCGGACACACTTAACGTGAGCATACATCTTAATACAGGCACAGAATAAACTGTAGTACCAGGCAAGTATTACATCAAAGTGTACACGCAGATGTGATCTAATATAGAGATGCCTAGCTTTAACTGGTGCCATAGCTTGATTAGGTGGTTCCGAAAGTTTAATTTTTTTATGATATTGAGTGACGAGACGAGCCAGACGTTCGCCTGGTGGTAAGCATCACGCCTGCTCGTAACAGTAGCAGTGCCAGAATTATGAACTGCCGGACAAATTCCTGCGCCGCACTGCACTGCGCTCGTCACCCTGAGATATTAGATGTCAAATCTCAAACTGAAACACAGTAATGCACACCACAGCTTGGCGCTCGAATAATTGGCAAAGGTGTGGTACTTCCCCAGGCGGACTTTTAATAATCATAGGGTATAGTTAATTAGACATAGGTCAACCCATGAAAGACGACTAGACCATCCACCACTCTGGCCCAGTTGCGGGTCGGCGATATCACATATGCCATTGAATTTCTAAGCAGGTTTTTTTAATAAAAAGAGTGTTAAACAAGCAGGTGGTACACTTGATGGTAAGCCACCGCCTGGACACCTGCAACATTATATTGATGCTGTATCGGCGTTGCCAACCCAGAGAAAATGAGCCCATTTTTAAAACGCTCTAAGTTGTAACACCGGTTTACATACGAAATGAGCATACAACTGACTCGTGCACTGAGTCTTTGAGCCTCTGCGTTGAATTTTATCTCTGGTACACAAACTGGTTGGATGTATTTGGAATATTGGAAAGTTGTAAATCAAACAGATATAGAATTTGTTCAAGATGTCGTCAATTAGGCGCGATATGCAGCCTACAAGATGGGTTGGATACCTGACTACTTCCTGACCTACGACCATTGAGCTAATAACAATAGAGTCACAAACGTGTAAAAAAAAAACCGCGCCTGAACTCGGCAAAACTTTTTGAATGACTTGAACTACGATAAGACACAAGCGCTCAAGCATACATTGAACGCTATACAAGCGACATAACGTGTAAATTCGTACAATTGTGATCTATATGTATAATGCACGTATAGGTTTGTACAATGGCTCTCGGACGTTTTTTGACTGTTTTTACTTAGACTGTGACCCTTTAGATATTAGTTCAATGCCTACGACATATTATTTTTGTTTGCTAGTTATTCTAATTTGGGGTCGAAGTTTTTTTTTTATAAATTCAAGTGTCTAGACGAGCGAGACGTTCGCCTGGCGGTAAGCATCACGCCTGCCCGTAACAGTAGAAGTGCCACTTGCGAACAAAATCCTGGGACTTGGGTATGTCCTTAAACTGCAACCAGAACCACCGGAGGACGGGCAGCAGCGTCCTCTTGGTTACCGGTGGTGAGCATTCTGCGGTCCCCAAGCCGCCTGCCAAGCGTGGGGATTACGGCAAACCCCTCTATTGAGGGCGAGGCCAACGTCCAGCAGTGGACGTTTTTTTGGCTGATGACGAACAAATCCTGCGCCGCACTGCAATGCGCTCGTCGCCGTCAGCCATAAAACGTCCACTGCTGGACGAAGGCCTCCCCCTTTATAGAAGGGTGTTGCCATAATCCCCACGCTTGGCAGGCGGCTTGGGGATCGCAGAATACTCACCACCGTTGCCGAGAGGACGTTGCTACCCGTCCACCAGTGAGTCTGGTTGCAGTTTAAGCACATACCCAGGTCCAACTGCGCTCGTAACTCTGAGATATTAGGGTTCCGTTGGACACCTCTTGGGTAAATAACCCTAAAAACTGTCAGTGCCAGTGTACAGAAGCGTGTCTCCAGTTTCGACTATTGTGGCAGGTCATCCGTCTATTTCCTAGCCTTGTCATATTTGACACTGCGTCCAACATGTGACATTTATATGTGTGACACGGTTATATTTAGCTTCTGTGTTATTTTGGTGCAACACATGTGTTAGTAACTCTTGGGATTGTTTATACCGGCGTACAATAACAAACGTATTTTTAAACGTTTTTTATTTGTTTCGTAACAGGTTTGCATTTGA